>CM060862.1:24719400-25075111 GCA_030737845.1 Acorus calamus | reverse complement strand
TGGCACTTGTAAACCTCCGATTTATTAAGGGCCTTCCAGAATATTTCACATTTTGAAGCAAATCTATAAAGGAACCAACCTCAAAAAAATTTGCCCGAGACTTTTTTTGAACAGAAACAGATTTTTTCTTTTTTAAAAAAGAGGTGGGCATCCTGCTTATATAGTGACAGTTAAATGTAAATAAATAAGGAAAATATTTTAATTGAATCAGCACATGCATCTGACTAAATACAGCATTGTATCAAACACATTTACAAATTACCTGCAGCACTTTGATTACAGATGCATAAGTTGAAGGCCTACCGATCCCAAGTTCTTCCAGTTTCTTAACCTTTAAAATTGAAAGGATGTAATTAAAGACCAAATCCAACAAAGACAGAAAAATAACTTGATGTGTTATCAACAGCACGATCGCAAGAAAAAAAGAAGGAATTGCAAAAGAGAGTTCACCAGTGAGCCTTCAGAATATCGAACAGGAGGCTCAGTAGAGTGCTGCATGAGTTCCACCTTACCCAGATAAACCTGATCATTGACCTATAATGGCATACAGAGAGAGAGAAAAAGGATTAAAATCCAATAAGCTAACTGAAAAGGAAGAATCACAGTATTTATGAACCTTGTGAATAAGATCAACTTGTCATTAAATTTTTAAAGACATTGGAGATATACAAATTCGAAGGCAAACATGGGACGAGAAGGAGAGAAAAAGGCAAAACAAAGGATAAGTAAAAGGAAACACCAAAGAGAATCAATCCCAACAAAAGCCCAGTGCCTAGAGCCCAGGCACTTGTTAAAATACAACACAGATTTAACCATTTCATTCACCTCTAATCATATTTTTCAACATGCTGATTGGAGAATATACAGCATCCATTAGTCTCCCTGATCCCCTGTCCCTTTATTTGAAATTACAAACATTCAATCCCTATTTTATCAAGAAGGCACCAGGTAGATAAGGCTTTGATATCAGGCATTATAAAAACAATAATCCCCATTGGCCTCATTGCAGAGGAAAAATCAAAGTCTAATGGTTATTTAGGAAATAAAAGATAGCACACATCAGTATATCTAACAATGAAATAAGGAATCATGAGCAAATGTATGCATGTATATATAATCATTTTAGAATTATAACCAATGAAATAAATCTGGTTTGGAAACTAATACTTTCGACAACTAAAAATATAACTGTGTGGTTGTTAGTTACCCTCAAAGACGGAAGAACGCTATAAGCTTCCTCACAAGAATCCCCTTCACTGAAATCTGCAGCAATTAATGCAGTCTCCTCGTCCTGGAAGAATCATCGAATTTTTAAATAAGCTTGAAGCAAGCATTTAGGGAATATAGGCTACATTTCCTTTTTCAAGTCAATCACCCATGTCCCAAAAACATTGTTAAAGTAATCAACTAAGAAATCCATGCAGATACGAATCAATTAGACATCTTCGTTCTTCATGCAACACAGCAAGAAAAAACCATGCAAGTCAGTTAAAGAATATATGTGTGTTGAAGCTTTCGGATATCATGACAAGGAGGTATGAATTATTAAGGCTTTCATTTTGTTTGTTGGAGATTAGGCATTTATATACCCTCTATATAGGAGTCATTGTGATAAAATTTAAAATATGCAGTCTTTATCCTTGGTAAAAGAGAGATCATATTCATTTTTAATTTTACCACATTACAAATAATGAGCCAGAAAGCTCCACAATGTATCTTGTTAACATACAACACAGATGTAATATTATGTTCCCAAATATTCCTAAGCACAATGATATAATATAAAAACAACTCACCATGCTTCAGAATATTATGCAACACTATGGGCTTGGGCCGTTCAAAGCTAGCTTTGTGTATAAAATTGGGGTAGGTTGCCTACCATTTATCAAAAATGGCTAGTTTTGTGTGACCAGGACACGATTATCAGCAATGAATTTCACTTGTCATTTCCACATTCTATTTTAACATTATTGTTATTAGTATTTTTTTGGCACGGATACTTCCCTTTTGCAGATAATGGATGGCTATTTTGAATTGAATAAAAAAAATAGGCAGATCTCATCCAATTTCTTGATTTCATTTTGAAGTACTTTCTTATAGTCATTTTTTAATATTGACATTGAGCCTTAAATTTACAGTAGTTTTATTTTGATATATCTTAGTAACTGCCCTAGGTATTTGAAAAAACAATTGAAAAATGGCAAAAAAGCAAAAACAGCCCTAGGTACATTTGAAAAAACAATCGAGTGTGCAACTGAAGACAGATATACCTTAGAAACTGCTTGGTGTCCAAGAAAACTAACTTTTGAACTAGTAGATTGAAAAACTATTAGTGTGCAACTGAAGATAGATATACCTTAGAAACTGCTTGGTGTCCAAGAAAACCAATCTTTGAACTAGTAGATTGAAAAACTATGTCCCCTGCAAGATTTCCAATATCAACTTGTACCTAGCTTGTAAAAACAGCAAAAAAGCAATATACAAAATAAGTGAAAGAAATATAAGAAGTAATTACCAAAAAAATGTAAGCGGGTCACAAACTCTAATAATTATAGAACAAAACCCAGCTGAGGATTAAAAAGCCAAGCAAAAAGACAGATGCAAGCAGTAGTTGAAAACTATGAAATGCATGCAGTAGCTTTATTCTATTTTGTTTTATTTTCACTACCACCAAAAATCATTTCTTATCAAGAAAGAAATGGAGTACAGTTCCAGAAAGAAAGAAAAAGGTGAAAAAAGAAACTGGGCCGACACAAGTAGATGAGCAATCTACTATTTATTCTCTACATATACCATATACTCCCATACAACCCAAGCAACAGAAAACACTGCAATAGAAGTTTGGCTCTTGGGAGTCCCTCCTCATGTAATCTGCAATTGTCCTCAGCACCACAGACCAAATGCACGCAGTAGTTGAAGACAATGAAACCCCATTATAGAGGGTCCGAGCTGTGTTAGACACTGCATGTACATCACGTTTGACACCAGTACACTTGCCCCTAACACATTATAGTATCAAGTGTTATGTTTCCTTGATCACTGCTCTGTACACATTAAATGCAGAGGGTATGTTAGCCTTGGGGTGTCTTTTGTTTTGAGTCATTTTTAAAAAAAAAAAATTGAAGGTGGTTTATGCTGTAGGGAACATTCCTCTTGTTCCTTTATGGTTATTTTTTGAGCTCTTTCCGTCAATGCTTCTATGTAATCCCTGGTAGTCTCCAGTTCTATACCATTGGTGCATGGTCATCCTCTTCCAAAAAAAAGGGAATATTGGTGTGCAATGTCAGACATGCCCGCATCTAATACTGACACCCATATCAATGTCAGTGGTACACCGGTTGAAGATTTATCCAGAGACTAACTGGTGTTTAGATTCTTTAGAATGACAGTGTGGTAAGAAGGGTGTGTAAAAAATACAGTTAAGGAAAGGAACAAACAAGTATGATTTCACAGAAACCGATATGAGTTACTAGAATAATAGACAAAAATCATAGAACATTAATTTTGTGCATCAGATAATTTTTTGATTAACACATTTATGTAGAACATGAAAATTCCTGGAATCATGGGTTGTTGCTGATTTTACTTTTTCTTGATGAAAGGTGAGCAGCAAACTTAATTCAAATAAATATTACAGGTGCATGTTTGTTACAGACATGATATTATAAATTTATAATATAGGAGGTGATATCAAAAGAAGTGATACACAGAGCAGAGCTTTATCATTTGGATAATGCTATAATGGACTTTATTAACTGAACTTCAAATGGTTAATTCATGTCATAAACACATATAGTCCTACAAAATTTTCAATATAAGTGATAGCATGAGAAAGTTGCAGCATCAATTTCAAAAAAAAGATCATTTATCTGCGACTGAAATCTCCAAGTCCCTGAGAAATTCAAATGCATCAATTTTAGAGGGTCATTTCATCTTTATTCCAGAAAAGTGAAATATGTAACTTATTAGATCATTACAATGTGAAGACGAGCAACGTGAAGCATGACTGGGATCATCGCATACCTAATCCAGAAGGGACACGGATACAGGACAGATATGACACGACATAGACAGTGACAGAAAATTTTGAAAACTTAACAGATATGGCAAGGACACAGAATTAAATAGATAATATACTATACATATTTCTTCTTCCTCTCTTCTTCCCACTTCTACCTCTCTTCCCTAATATATTCTTCTCCTTTTATTCTCTTACCTGTCCTGCTCATATATTCATTCATATATCGGAACCTCGTCACACCATTAAACCATCAACTTATTGAATTTTCTTCCCTTCTTTTCCCGCGCGCGTGGGGGGGGTTGGGGGGATGGATTGTATTAAATCTTCCAAAATTTAAAACAACAGAGACAAGGGATCTCCAAGCATTTAAATGATCTAACACAAAGTTAAACAAGGATAGGCCCCCTCAAAGGCCTCGCCATCCCACCCTCCCACAAAACATCGTCTCACCTTGACCCATGTCTGAAGGGATAACACTATACAAGCCCAAATGTTTTCCATGTAGGCCATCTTCCCTTTGAATACTGCTCATTGCCCGCTATGGAAATTCCTTAATCGAAATGTTATTGGAAATAAGGAAGAATAAGAAAAATCTGGCAGTAAAGAAATACAAGGGACCAATTAAAAAAAAACTGGCAGTAAGAAGTATTGCAAACCCAAATGTTTTGCATAGAATTGAACTACCAAATGCACTGAAGACATTATAAGACTAAAATTATCATAGCACACTAAATAATAGTGAAAGAAGCTATTATGACAGACCATATCGGTTATTGATGACTCCATTTGGCTTGCCATCGTTCGAGACCATATAAGTGTGTACAGCTTCAGACAATCATTATCAAGGACTCCAACTAACATAGCTGCAAGAGGATGAGTATGATGAAGTTGACTTATTTGCAATATGAATCACTTGACAGGTACAATATGAAATCCTGACTAATAATAGACGAAAATTTTAAAATTAAGAAATATAATATTTCAGAGAATGCATTAAAAAAAAGAAAAAAGAATGCAACATGTAATGAGGTGGTGCATGCAATTATAATAGGGAAATATTACATGGCAATCTTCTTATATTGGTGGGCCTGATAGCTTCATAGGACTCTTGAGAATTCGTCACCTTCTGAAAGTCGGTACGAGGACATTTCAGTGCATATTGCATGCCGTACCTGTGGAGTTATCAAAAATCCAAAAGCAAGAAGATTTTATTAGATCCTCAAAATAAACTTTTTTATCTACAAATCTTTTAGATGATAAACTTAAGTGCACCACCAAAAAAGATGCAACAAAAAAATGACTGACATCAGGAACAAGCAGTTTCCTTTTAGTCTGGTCATCTGGTGTAATTTCACAAACACTGGTCATTGTCTATCAGAAGTTGGGAAACAATGTAAATAACACCATATAGTAAGACAGGATTTTTAAATCATCAGGTCAACAATAGGATGACATAAATCTTGCAGCAAGCTCATTCCAAGAATCCATAGAATCAATTCAAACATCAATTGACAACGATATTTGAGAAGTAACTAGTTTTACACTTACATGTATAGGTAAAGAACAAAAGATAAAAGATCTAAACTTGGAACAAAATGTGGAATGTAAAGAAATATACCCAAAAGGGCACAACGATAACCAATATATAGTTACAAGATGTTTTACTCCAAGAGAAGACTACGATATAGTGATATACAAACTAGATATAGTACAAATAAGTGAGAACAGCATACAAAAGCTACTCATAGTGCCAAGCCAAAAGTGAAAGAGCATACATGTCATAGATGGCATACCTTTCTGAAACGAAGGACAGGATATCATGTGCAGCTTCTTTAGAGACCTTATAAAGATAGAGATGTTGTTAGACTCGGAATAAGATCGTTTCACTTAGAGACACAAAGTGAAAAATTGCTGGCCAATAATACAGTAAAGGTCCCTGCCATCATGGCCCTGTGGTATGTAAGCCTTACCTCCCAAGACACAAAAGGAGAGCGAGGTATCTGGAAAAAAAATTATTTGAAAGGCCGCTAGCGCAAATATCTCGGCGTATCATTGATGGAATTCAAATCTTCAGGTGGTCGACGGTTACATTGAGTTTGACTGTCTAAAACCAGTCAATTCCCCCTACTAACCATCCCCGAATCTAGGAGATTGTTAGAATTGTGTCTAACCATTAGGTTCAATAGTCTAGTCCTATCCCTTAAAATTCCTATACGGGCCATCGACATATGCTCTCCTCTCATTTCCAAATCTATATAATCCCAAGTCAGTTTGCTGCTTTCATTCCTACAACAAACATTCCATAAACCATGTTTCCAGATTCTTATCTCCCTCTTCTTTTCCACCCTGAAGTTTTTCAGTGATTGAAGATACTCTCTGAGGTGATCAGTACTGGCCTTGCAAATCGCGAATGGAGCCTTCAGGCCCTGCACGTGTCATTTTTATGTTCATCTTATAAATATTTGAGAATTTGTTTTGTCCAATGACATTATAAAAAGCCTTATTCTCCAAATGATAATTGCTTCAATTCCATAGATTCATACAACACTTGTTCTTCTGCATTTTGGCCATGCAGTCATTGACATGATCAAGATTCAAAAATAGGGAAAAAAAATGCAAGATGCACTTACAATAGAGTCTATGAGGACAAAGAACAGACCCGTCAGGAATATCTTGCCGAATCCTAAAATAGAAATCAGAGGTAACATTCATAGCCAGCTTCACTTTAATGAACATCAGAAACTTTCAGCTTCAAGTGACTGCTTAATGGACTCGACACTTGCAATGAACAATTTCTGAAAACCCTAAAAACTACTTTACAAGAACCTCTCCAAAACGTTCGCAGCCCAAATGTTTACAAAATTATTATACTACAATTTCCAAATCACATGCTAGGCAGGAATAATGTCATCACAACAAATGGCCAACCAAAAATATAGGACATGAAAAAGAAAAAGGACATCTAAAAAAATGGCATCACACATAACAGAAATACCTACATGCGGTCTGTCAGTTCGCATGTATGTGATCAGCCCTGTTGCCTCATTCTCTGATAGCTTGACTCCCTCGTAAAGTTTTTGGGCCAGCTGCATCAGAGTAATCAATAAATTCATCATGGAAATGCCCAGAAAAATAACTCAAATAAGCAAAAAAAAAATTAGGGAAAAAGCAACATAAATATCTTTTAATGATTATACTTAAAAGAAACGAATAAAATCCTGCCCAACTGCACTTTTCATCCGTTGCAATACTAAAAAATACAAAAAAACTACAAGCATCAACAATAGCTTTTCAAAAATACCTAAATACAATTAGAAGTCCATAATAATGATCAGTATCATCATCAGTTGTGCTTTCAACGATTCAACTTAGGTTTTGAACACTAATCCACCAATAATTATTACAAGTGAATAAATTTTAAAACATTGGAATCATAGCTGTTTTGCCAGTCTGGGTAAGCATTATAAAATATTGATCACACACAAATTTTAGCACAAGCGCATAACTTACAAACTTCTTTCAAATTGAATATTACAAATTTAGTGTTTTCTAAATGGAAATATAAAGGAATAAACAAAAAACTTGAACATAATTCCCATGAAACTTGTCAGATTTATACGGCTTCCTTCATTGTAGATATTTTCATACTATATAGCACTAACCACATAAATACCTTCTTCAGCGATAAATAAATTCCCCGACTGCATCAGCCAAGATATTACATGAAGCATAATAAATGCTGATGAGAACTCATATCATGAAAGGCAAATCATGTTATGCAGAATTTAATTATCCACAAGCAAAGGATTTGAGCTCAATCCAGCGTCTAGTTTTTATCCACCTCCTTCCTTCTATTTTTATCTGTACTTCTGCTGCTTGCTATACTTTTTCTTTCCATGTCCTAGCCCTTATAGGACACCAATGTATTTCCCTCTTTTTTTTTTTTATGATGCATCCATTAATCCATCTTTTAAAATATGTTGATTTGTAATCATCAATGGATGCATTATTTTTTTGTCCAAGTCCATGCGCTCGCTTACGTGGGCGCATATCCCTATGCAGCCCACATATCCGCATCGCCTGGTGCGGTTTGGTCAGTAGACCAAACCTCATATACAGCTGCATAGGCGCACATCTAAACATTGATACATGGTGGTACCTGCTCCTACCAATTTTTCAAAAAAAAAAAGCAAGATGCATTATAAGTATGTTTTGGACTTGGGTCAATGCAGTGTTGGGGCTTCTTAAGACATACAATAACATTCTTAATTTAATTAGCATATCCTCTACCTGTGAAACTAGTATCTGGACCGAATGACTTAAATTCAAAGCTTTTATGACAATCACATATAAGAAGCCTATTACACGCATACATTTAGCTCATATAAGACACACTTAGGGAAGACGGAGAAAAGAAGAAATTGGACAAGCTGCACATCCATAAGTAAGTGGAATCCGCATGCAAGAACAAAAAAATGCAAGATTTTGAGAGCTAAGCTCCTTTTACCAGTCTTAAAAGTGGCCATCGACTACTACGAATCAAAACTACTAAACATGAGAGGAAAGAATCATAAAAATATCACTATGGAAAAAATCAATGACAAACTTCCTGATCAAAGGCATGCATGTAAGGTAAAATGGATAAAGGTAAGAAGAAAGGATTCATTGAACAAGAAGATTGAGGAGAGTATGACTGACCGACATCGTCTGTGCTACAGTAAAATGCAATATGCTTCCCGCATCCTGCTGAAGCGTTGATGTTATATAAGGCAAAGGCGGGCAACTCTTAGATTGGTTTGTACAAGTGTCTATTACTCGGAATTCCGATAGAGAAATCCTCTGTTTAACAGCCTCCACCTCTGCGGATGAGCCTATAGAGAGTTTCTCTAATTTCTTCGGATTGAGATGCATCAATTTTGAAGAGAATGGATTTTCCTTTATTGAAGAAACTGCTTCTTTCTGAAACTCCACATTGACAGTCCAGTATTCTTCTGGCTTGAACCTATCAATTTCCATTTCCCTCTCACATACAAGTGCCAAAGCCACAGACTGCACTCGCCCGGCCATCTGACAACCAGGTAATTTCTGCCATAGCAGAGGTGAAATTTTGAATCCAATTAAATATTCAAGAGCCCGCCGAGCAAGGTGAGCATTGACCAAGTTCGCATCAATATCTCTAGGATTCATCAGAGCATTTTTTATGCTTGTCTCGGTTATCTCATGAAAGACTACCCTTGCTACGGTAATATTGTCAAGTAAGGAATCTTGATGTCGCAACATCTCAGTAATGTGCCAAGCAATTGCTTCTCCTTCACGATCAGGATCAGATGCAAGGATAAGATTTTCTGCTCTGAGGAAAACAGAGCAAATTGAAACAGACAATAACATTCAAATGCAACATTCAAAGAAAATATAAACGGGCATAAAATTTTAACATATAATATCCATTGGAAATAACCAAAAAGGAGGAATCCAACATAAACATCTTTGTACACAAAATCACAATGCAAGGATTATCTAAATCACCCATTGGTTATGCAAGTCACACTAAAGCATCATCAGAATAGAAGCTTGATTCCCATAAATATACTAAAGTTGATGCCAAAAAAGGTACTAACATTTGAGACTTAAACAAGCAAATAGTATCCAATCAATATACAGCAGTAATAACTGAATCATAGAACACTACTCCACACAGAAAACATACAAAATACAATGCCAGTTTCTGTTATTCCGAAAAATAGAGGCGATCAAACATACCCATTCAGAGCAACCATAATGCTTTTAAGAGGAGTCCAGGCAGAGGATGGAACCTCCCAGACCATACTGAAGTCATCATCTGGACGCACGGATCCTGACCTTGCCGCCAAGTCCCGAACGTGGCCATAACTGGGCAGCACTTCGAACATATCACCAAGGTAACCTTGAATGAGTTGTGCCTTTGTGAGGGACTCCACAACCACCACAGATTTTCCCAAGGGAGGATACAGAGGCATCAATTTCTTTTTCATATCCTTGGTTCCACCTTCAACTGGCAAAACAGGTCTCCTGATCTCATTTCTCTGTAATAATGCATTAGATGTGTGAGGCTTCTTCGCCTGTGAAGCAGTCCCAGACCCCTTGGTCTCAGCAGTGACTAAGGACATGCTTTTTCTGAAATTTTTCTTCTTTTGTTTTTTACTTTTTAGACTCTGATTACGTGTATCAGAATCTTTGGCAATTTGAGTCTTCATATCTTTGCTATTGGTGGTAGCCATTTTTCCAGAATGGCTAATAATCTCACCCCGGTTCTCATCCTTTTGAACCTTGATGTTCTTGCTAACTGATTTACTTGTAATTGCAGCATCCATTTTATGACTGGCCAATGCCTTCCCTCGGGCTTTCAATCTCTTCTTGTTGGTCTTCACCTTGACTGATGAAGCACTGGTCGTGCAAGGTCCACTCGACCGTGAAGCAGTGGTAGAATCCTCAATCTCAGCAGTGACAGAAGAGGTAGTTCCACTGGAAGGTTTTCCTTCCACTTCCTTACCTGTAGACAACCGCTTCTTCTTAATTGATCTCTTGGCAGGTCGTGTCTTCTTATTCTTGATTTTGCTTAATTGATCTCCACTTTTTACTTCACGGCCTTCATGTTTTTTGATATGTGCAGAATCCATTTTTCTTATATCAGGCTGTGCTTCCACAAACTGTTCAAGTGATGCTTTGGTGGTTTGGGCATTCTTACCTTTGCTCATAGCCAAACGTGTTCCACCTGACCCGCAAACAACATCACATCCACTTTTAAGTTCTTGTCCCCCACGCCCTTTGGGGTCTGTAGAATCCACATTTCTTATTGTCAGTTTTCTCATTTTGGCAGCACCCCTTTTACGAGCAGCTACTAACCTCAATCTCCGGGAAGGATCAGACTTTTGCTTCTTTACTGTGCTACTAAGAAAACTATCTCCTGTCACTGGTTTTGCTCCCGTGAAACAGTCCACCAACGCTGTAACATGTTGGGTCTTCTCACTAGCACCCTTATCTGCAACCTCCTTGTCCGGCTGGAATATAATTTCACCTCCCTTTTTAGAATCTACATTTCTTATAGTCAGTTTTCTCATTTTTGCAGCACCCCTTTTACGAGCAGCTGCTGATCTCAATCTCCAGGAAGGATCGGACTTTCGAATCTTTACTGTGCTGCTAAGAACATTATATCCTGTCAATGATTTTACTCCCGTGAAACAATCCACCAATGCTGCGACGTGTTGGTTCTTCTCGCTAGCACCCTTATCTGCAACCTCCTTGCCCGTCTGGAATATAATTTCACCTCCCTTTTTAGATTCTTGACTAATCACTTTGGGTTCTGCAGAAACCGCATTTTGGATAACTGACCTACCTCTGTCAGCACCACCCTTTTTACGAGCACCATATCTCCTCTTTTTCTTCAAAGAACCACTCTTTTGTGTCCCCACAACCCCACTTGATCCTTCTTCAAAATGAGGATATGTTCCAACCTTCGACGAAAACAACCTCCTCTGAACAATTTCACGAGGCTGTAGGTGGAATCCAAGATTGTTTCCAGCTCCAAGTTTTGCAGGAAAATGAACAAAGATCCGATGCCCACACCCACCAACAGGACTAACATAACTATCCCGTACTGTCCTAAGTCCAAACTGGATGAGCTTTCCATAGTACCCTCCTCCTTTGGATGATGCCGAATATGGTAGACTACACCCTGTGAAATTCAGTACAGTCCTATACTGAATCTGTCAAGAAAAAAACACAAAAGTTACAAAACTCATTTGGAAGTTTATGAATCAATAAAAAGCCCCATCCAAATGACCATTTTCAATAATGCGTGTATTAAATCTGAACCGATACACTCTTCTTTTTCATAATTGATTAAACTTCGAAAGTATGAACAAAGACGGTAAAGATCATAACTTTGTAGCTCATTGAAACAGAGTTTGAATAATTTTAAAAAAATTTTAAAAAAAAGTGAGAGTGGGAGTGGGAGTGGGAGTGGGAGTGGGAGTGGGAGTGACTCACCATGTTTGGAAAGCGAGAGAGCATAGAAGGGAACAACCTGCGGAGGCGAAGCGCCATTGAAGCCAAAAAAACCAGCTTTTCATCGACAAAAGCATCTAAAATCCAAATACACACAATGAGTCAGTAACTTTAACAACACACCCCCAACAAAACATAAAAGAACATCTTATGAAGCATCGATTGATGGAAAAAGAAGATGATTTCTCGTACTTGGAGGTTTTTAGGGTTTCTCTCCCTATCATAATTTGAATTTTCTAGATTTTTTTCCTCTTTTTTTGGTTGGACAGAGGGGGAACCGAGGGAGAGGAGAGTTTTAGGGTTTTTGAGGGGGGTTTAATGGAAGCGGAAGCTCGGAGAGAGTAGGGTTTTTCATTGACCAAAAAGCCCTCGTGTCTTTGTATTTTGGGCCTGAGGGTTAGAGCATCTCCAACCATGCTCCACCAATTGCACATTCATTTGGTGGAGCATGACACGTTTATCTAATTAAGAAGTTAAAATTACATCTTCCACTTCAATCATACTCATTGAATAACTCTTACAATAATATTTTATTAATATTTTTTTAAAATAATTATATTTAATTTAAATTTTAAAATTACAAAAAAATTTTAATGATAATATTTTATTTTTTATATCGTAACGGTCATATTTAAACGGATATATTGTAACAGTCATATTTAAACGACTATATTATAATGTTCATATTTTAAAGGCTATATTGTAAAGGTCTTATTTTGATGACTATACATTAACGATCACATTTTAACAGCTACATTTTTAATGTTAGATTATAAATAAATTCATATCATCTTTCATTCATTCATCCCAACTCAATTATCTCTTTACATTCTTCAAATGGTATCTATGGCTCGCAACAGTTTTCTCCGTATTGTTCTTAAAGATGAACAAGATGCTGACGAGTATGGAATGTTATTAGCAATGGCGGTAATTGAAGAACTTGTATTTTTTTGCTCTTGTATTTTTCTTTTGGATAGATTCTTCTTCGACACGAATTTGAAATTCATAAGAATAATTAAAATAAATTAATAAAAATAATATTTAAAAAATAAAATGATAATAAATGAGAAATTCAGATCAAATGTAAAATTTAAAGAGAAGAAGACCTTAGTTTTGGAACAACAAAACTTGTAGATTGAGAGTGTAAAAATTGTATGAATGAGAATGAGATTAAATAGATGAGCTATTATATTCGGTGAGATATAACTGTACAAATATACAAACGGAACAATTTTAAAAAAAAATTATGTGAAACCCATTAAAATCCAAATGTAAAAAATATTATTTTTAAATTTTTTTATTGTGGGGACCACGTCTGGGAGCTCCTCGTGGCCTCCTCCATTTGTTGAGTGGGCTCGCTCGTCCATCGGAATTGTTGAGTGACGAGGAGTCTGTTGGAATTGATTTTTCTCGTTGACTCATCTAATCAGACGAAGGAGTCGAAATATTTTCGATCGTTAGAGATGCTCTTACAGCAACCATTGCAAATCTCACCCCTGAAAAATTAACGATGTATTTATAAAATGGTATTTCAAACTATAATAAAAAAAATTAAATGCAATAGACCCTTTTGGAGGGGTGGGGTTGCAGCATGGAAGAAAGTTAGAATAAGAGAGAGAGAGAGAGAGAGACATAAGAGAGTAGAGGACTGCGCAGGCAGGAAGTCATAGTCGGAGATGACAAAAGTCGTGGCCGAGGGTGATAGCGGAGGGCGGTGGGAGGAGGAGACATAAGATATTAGAGGACTGCGCAAGCAAGAAGTCATAGTTGGAGATGACAAAAGCCATGGGCGAGAGTGACAGCGGAGGGCGGTGGGAGGAGGGGTAGAAAGATGAAGAGAGAGTGACGGAGGGCAACAGGAAAAGGAAAGAGTGAAGGTCATTAGGAGACGCTGCCCAACTCTCCCCCCCCCCCCCCAAGCTTACCTCTGATGGTCACCTTTGTCCTCTTGCCCTCTCTAACAACGACCTCCACCCTCCCCCTCCTCTCTCTGCCACCCTCCCTCCTCTCTCTCTCTCTTCTTCTCTCTAACCCCCTCCTCCCACTGCTCTTCGCTGCCACCCTCCTCTGCCCATCACTATTGTCGCCCTATTGTCGCCCTTCTCTACCATTGTCCCTCGCCCCCCCAACCTCTCTCTTTCTCCTTCTCTCTATCCTTTTTTTTCCATGTTGCAACCCAACTCCCCCCAGAAAAAAAATTGGGGTGGGAGTTGTAACCTCATGGGTTGCTTTAACCTCCGTTAGGCCAGGTCATGACCCTTGGTGTAGGCCCCGTAGGCAGCGCCCACCCAAGGAAGGGCCCCCAAATGCCACAAGTATTGTATTATATTCTGTGGGCCTCAATCTGCCCAAGCCCACCACGAAATTTAATTTTTTTCTGATCCATCCAATGTCTCACATAGAAAGAAAAATGCAATCAATCCCGCCAATCCAATGGTTATACATATTTATGCATTTGAAATCTCATTTTGAAAGTTGAATAGTCACTCTTAAACCTAACTTTTTTTTCTTTGTTCCCTTTTAGGGTTTCTCAATTGTGCTCTCATAATCTACATCTTTCCCCCTCTCTCTCTCTAACTTTTTCAAGTTTCAATCATTCCAAAGTCTAAGAATTAAAATTTAAAGATTTTACAACAATTGATCTCCATTATAAGGTACATAGCCCATTTTTGAATCTTAGTTTTGTTTTGTTTTTTTATTTTATTTCTTGGATATATGTTTTTTAATAATTAGATTCACATATTCTTGCTAATTAGAGATAAAATTAAAAAGGTTAGGCATTTTTTGAGATAATAAATTTAAAACCCTTAATTAGAAAAAGCAAATCACCCACTCGTAATATCTTTTTTAATATTTTTTTATGCGTAATAATGAAAATTTTAAATATTCATTATTTAGTTAATCAATGAAAAATAATACTTTATTGGGTCATATTTAAACAAGATTATTTTTATTTTATTTTTTGTGATAGAGCCCTATTTTAAAATATCACTTAAGACTCCACTCAAATTTTCAATTCTCAGGGCCGGCCCTGCATGTCGGATCCACTTACAACTTGAACTGTTTTGAGCGTTATACTCACTTCGTTTTACAGCTCGGTCTACAACACTATATACTATTATAGCACATTAATTATATGGATTTTATCATAGTATATAAAAATATAAATTAAATCATTTTGCAAAGATAAAATAGTATCATAAAATATACTTTATTTAATAACATAGTATGTATACTTTAATAAGAGAGTATATAATTTAAAAAAACTGGTGTCGACTACTGTAACACCTGTGCATTTTCTCTTATTTATATATTTGATTTAAATATATAAATAAGATATTTAAATTAAAATGAGTGTATTTTGTGTGTTTTAAGTTTTGACCCATTTAGTGTATCTTTATGGGTCCATTTCAGTTTGTAATTTTTAATATTATTTGATTGCAATTTTTAATTAAAATTTTATTTATTTATTTATTTTAAATATATATATGTATATATATGTATTCATTGCCTACATAAATGCATTTTAATTAAATTAGAATGTTTGATCATTTTTAAGTACATAGGATATTAGATTAGATAAACATTATTATGTGGGTGTGTGTAAAAGAGAAAGAGAGATTGGATGTGGGTGTCATTTTATTCCAGCCCATGATGGGCCTTGTGAAGAATCAAAGAGGGCCCATATACATGGGGAAATCATGCACGTGGACAGTGCATATAATTTCCTTATATGACATCTCATCTCCTCTATATATTCACCGTTGATAAAAAAATAAAAATAAAAATTAGGGGTGTTGGTCTCTGTCCGTTCGTGTTGGTCTCTGTCGGTTCGGCAGAGAGAGATAGGAGAGAGAAAAATAGGTATTTATTTTGCTCTTCTTAACTTTTGATTTTCCTCTAAATTATTGTTATTTATTGATGATATTAGATTTATGTTTAGGTTATTAAGTCTTTGTTTATATATATATATATATATATATATATATATATATATATATATATATATATACAAAATAAAATTAGGGTTCTGATTTATTTTCATGGTTAAATATATTTTTATGTTATGGGATTTTGAGTTTTTAATCAAATTAAAGTTTTGATATATACATATATATATAATGATAGATTCTTTAGATTCTTATGATGTTATAAAAACAAGGGTTTTGATATATTATTTATTATTATTAGATCTATGTTAGGTATTTGAAATTTTGAGTCTTAATAAACTTAGGGTTTTAATTTATCATTTATTCTAAAGAATAGATCTATGTTTAGATTATTAAACTATGAGTTTTTAATATGAATTATACATTATTTTTATTGAGGAAAATGTGTATCTTTATATTATTTTATGAATTTTCGTTATTTTATTATTATTTTGAATTTCTGGATTTTTGTCTTTTCTGTTTTGTCTTTTCTGGTTTCGTCATTTAGTGTCTGGTTTTATTGTAAATAAGTTTTTGATCTTTTTCTTAGGTTGTGGTATATATGGATGAGTTTTGATTGTTGGGTATAAAAATTTATACCCAATAATTATGGATAGGTAATTAGGTCTTGGGCTTAGGTTTAAATTATAGGTTTTAATTAATAATTTATTTGGTTTATCTAGGTTATGGTTTTTGTTGTGGGCTTCATTCTCCGGACCTAGGGTCCATTCGAGGTGAGTAGGCCTATCGATTTATTTCGTGTGAACTTTTGCTCTATAACGTTGAATTTCATATGCCAATCATATTTGTGTGATATTATGTGTCATCCATGCATTTATATTTTGATAAATTTGCATGATTTGAATATTTTCTTCATATTGATCAAATTGCATTTTTGTTGAATGAAGTTGCATGATTTAATTCCTTCATCATGTCATTAAAATAGCATGAATTATGCTATTCATGTTTCAATAATTAACATAATACATTGTCTGATGCATATGCTTTCGAAATAATATTTGGATTAAAGATTTTCATTTCGAGACTTTTGAAAAAATTTAAGACTAGTGGAGACAACCTAGTCCTAGGAGATTTTATCAAGATGCATATCATGACATATTTTCTGGAATAAATCCCCCCGTAGTATTTCGCCTTTGGGGAGGAAGGTCTAGGACTCGAAGAGTCCCAAGATCGGTGAGGGGTGTGGTAAAGCATTCCTTACAGCGGCAGATTCCTTTGTTTGGAGTCTGCAGCAACCGGGGCATCCTGTGCTGGTGTTCTCGTAGTGATGGCAGCGGCGACCCATCAACGTCTTCTAGATCCGACGTCTCCTCGAGGGAGCTTTTTGAGCGATTTAGTCGCTTGGGGCTTGGCACACCTGTTTTGGGGAACGGTTCTTCCGATTGAGAACCCTACTCGGTCATATCATTTAAGCTACATGATTTTTATTACGTGGACCAAGGATTGGGCCACGTGATTGCATTAAAATTATATTTTATTAAGCTCATGAATTTAATTTGATTTTTTTTAAAGAAAATTCTTATTTTTTTATATATATAAATATATATATATATATATATATATATATATATAATGATAATTTTTTTAACTCATGATTTCTCTGATGTGGGCCAATGATTTGGGCCACGTGTGCATTAAAGTATTTTTTTTAAAGTTCATGATTTTAAATTGATTTAATAAAATAAAATATTTATTAAATGAAATTTTGATTTTCATAAAACTTTATTTTTATAAGTAACTATCATATGAAGTAATTTGTCAGTGGGCTTATTCACTGAGTTAATTGCTCACCCTATTCGATATGGGCTGATTGTTTCATAACCAGGTAGCTCATCTTCTGAGGACCAAGACAAAGCTTGAATTTTTCATATGCTTCAGAGATCTCGTCGAGGTAGCAGTATTGGAGAATAAATAATAGTCACGGTCAACTATTTGGATTTACTTTAGTTTAGATGGCTCCCACAGGGGTGATTTGTTATGTATTTTCTTTTTTTGTATCTCTGTCTCCGTAAAAACTCTGATATATTGTAAAGTCATTAGTGATTTAAAACCGTTGGTATTATTAATTTTATTATTATCGATTTTATTATATTTATATTATATGGGTATCATATAAAAAAAAAAGAGCTGCAAATTTTGGTTTTTTAATTGGATTAAATTTAGTAGCGACCCATTTACCGTCCGATAAACGGTTAGGTAAATGTAGGGCGTTACAACTACGGACAAGGTTGCACTGTGGGTTGGATATATCTTTTTTCAACAAGTCTCATGTTGGTCAATAACAAGAAATTACACACGTGAAGAAGATTTGAGGGGTGCAAACCATAATAAGTTGTAATAACTTTTTGTTTCATAGCAGTGGAAATAAAAATCTGCATCATGACACGTGTCACGCCAAGGAAGATATGGGCCATTACACTCTAGGCCCACAAATATGGATCTGAATCCATAATGACATGATGACATTCCAAGATGCGTTGGCACGAGTAGATCCAGGGTTTAGTCAGACAGTCTAACGTCTCGTGAAAGATTGTCACCTTGAGTAGTTAAGGCACGATCAGACAAGAGATTTGGTTGGACGACCTTACTGTTCGCGAGCGAATAGAGAAGACACGACCAGACAAGAGGTCTAGTAGGACGATCTTTCACCTCGCAAGATATATTCGGAGATGTGAAGGACAAGTAGGCCAAAGAGCCACAAGTCGACTAAAGAAACGGTCAGAATACCACTAACGCCTGTAACTGCCAAGTTGACAATAAAGGCTTACTACCAATAAAACGTGGGAAATCAAGGGCCCGACATAGAGCATAAACGCGGGGGGCGTTTCCCTGAAAAAAAACCCACTAAACACTTTGTGGCAATGCAGTTACAAGAGTAAGTAAGGAATTACGTGTGGCTTGATCCCCAAAAGATACGTAGACAGCCTATAAAGAGATTGCACGACAGCACTCTAAAAACACAGTAAAAAAATCCATATAGTTCAAGTTCCTTTACCACTGAATCTCTAAGAAGTTATATTTTAAAGTTTATTTCCCATAAAAATATACAAATTTAACTGAAGGAAGAAAATATCCATCTCAATAGCTAATAAAAATATTATTATTTAAATAATTAATTTTATAAAAAAAATAGACAGAATTATTATTTATAATGGAAAAAAATTATATAAAGTGTAGATGTGTGATTTTAAAACACATCACAACATATAAGGTCTGTATTCCGTACGGGTACTAAAAATCCTATATCGTTTTGGTACTAATTCATAAGTCTGATTTCTTCACACCCTCACCACTCAATTATGGATTCTTATGATTTTGTAAAACCATTTTAAAATTAAATAATATCATTTCATCAAAAATAAATAATTAAATAATCTTTCATAAACTTAATCAAACATGTCACAGTAACTTATTTTGAACTAAATACTATAAATTACATCTTATAGTTTCAAAACACGCCTACTAAAAATCGGGCTGTGCTTTAGAAATTCCTCAATAATACCCGGCTTCAATCTCCATAGGAGGGAAACCACCATTTTTCCCTTAAAAATTGTTATATAATTTTTTTTTAAGTTATCATATATAACTCTAACAAACCTAACTTATATTCATTCTAAAACAAGGTACATAATTCTAACTATATAATTCCTCCCACAATCCAATATAATTTACAATTTAGTTACTTTAACATTCAATATTTATTGTAAGATATAGAACATTAAATCTTTTGCGACCTACACATATTTTGACTTTTTAAAATACATCATATTGTTTCATGTGATACATTATTTTATAAAAAATAAATTATATACTCATATAAAGTGAAAGAACATCTTTTTAAAATTTTCTGAATACAATATATACTGAGTTAGTTGAGTACTAGTATTCCTCACGCACGATGTGCATATAAATAATAAAATATTTTAGAAAAACTACTCACAACCAATACGTTCAAAATTTTCAATTAATTTATATGTAATACAATATATCATGTTATATATAAAAATGATATAATGAAAATTTTAATAATCATTAAATAAATTATTTCTAAAATTTAAAATAAAACATAAAAGAGATATGTTACAACTAAAAAATAAATTTTTTGCATATATAACCCTCCACCAATCTTATATTGTAAAAATATCCCATTTGAAACAGCAAAAACCAACAATATCGCTTGAATTGATAAAAAAAAATGATTTTTATGTACAATTTAAATCATTTAGAATTAGGAGTGCAATTTTGGGCAGATTGAACTCAACCCTATTCAAAATTTGGGTGGATTTGAGTTAAGGTTTTCGTGTTCGGATTCAACCCAAACATAGGTTGGGTTGGGTTTGGGTTGAGGGTTCGGGTAACCCGAAACCCGAACACGAAATTTTCATATTTAAGTAAAATGGTCTAAGTAAAATTATAATTATTTAATATGTTTGATAAAATATTTATATTTATGTAAAATATTTCACTTCTATAGTTTACATATATTTATTCTTTTTTTTTTTGCAAAGAATTGACTCTTATAAAGTTTTAATGGTTTAAAATAATACATTTTTCAAGTCAAACTCGAATTCAACCCAACCTGAATCAAACATGAACCTAATTTGAACCTGAACAAAGCCTGATGTGTGGGGTTCGGGTTGAGCTTCTTAAACCTGATGGTCAGATTGGGTTTCTCCAATCTCGGGTTAGGTTCGGGTTGAGCTTCAATCGGACCCAACCCACCCAAGTTGCCCTTATTAGAAATAACAAATCATCAAAGTTATTTTGCTAAAATGTTTAGAGGTATATATATATAAGAAAAACCCAAGAATTAAATTGTTTATGAAATTCTAAAAAAATTTATAACTTTTCAATATAACTCAGAATGGGGTGAGCAATAGCTTGTTGGAAAGAGATATCAATATATATTTATGACTATGAAATAGATTTTTTCTGAAAATGATTATTTGAAGATGAAAAGGGAGATCAAATTTTAAAACTCATATTTAACCCGAAATTACCTCTTTATTATCTATATTTCATTATTATCTAAATCTAAATTTAATAAAAAATAATAGCAAAAAAATATGATGATGTGGCACAATCATCACCATTTATTCAATATAACTTTAAAATCATAAGATAAGATTAGGAGACTAAATATTAATTTACTTTTAGGTAATAATAGATTTTAACAGATTTATTAAGGATAAATATATAAAATTGTGTTACATGTAATTAATAACACTTCCCATTACTATATAGATAGATATATTGCATTGTGGTACCATTTGGTTGGTATTTTATGGTGAATTTTGAGAATTCACTTGTTTCATTGCTGATAAATCCTGGAGGAAAAGTGGGTCCCAATGGATGTGAGAAAATGGGTTAGATTCTAAATCCCACCAATTTATTAATTTAATAGAAATCTTAATATCCTTGTGAATTTTTGTGACAATTTTAGACCTGATATTGCTCATGCCGTCAGTATTGTTAGTCAATTCATCTCTGCTCCTCGTTCGATTCACTATGGTGCTCTCCTGAGGATCCTCATATATTTGCGTGAGACTGTCACTCGATCGCTATATATGTTATCATTTTCATCTATTGTTCTTCGGACTTACACTGATGCTGACTGGGCAGGAGATCCTACTACTCGTCATTCTACTACAAACTTCTGCATTTTCCTTGGGGACTCTCTCATTTCCTGGGGCAGCAAGAAACAATATGTAGTTTCTCTTTCCAGCACAGAAGCTAAATATCGAGAGATGGCCATCACGACTAAAGAGATTGTTCATCTTAGACGTCTGTTGGTCGATCTTGGAGTTAATGTTTGTGGTCCTACTTCACTTTATTATGATAATCGGAGCGCTATTCAGATTGCTAGCAATCCGATTTTCTATGAGAGGACTAAACATATTGAGATTAACTGTCACTTCGTACGTCAGCATTTCCTTGCTCATGCACTTACGCTTCCGCATATTTCTTCTGTTGAGTAGTTTGCTGACTTCTTTACCAAGTCTCATCCTGTTTCACTATTTCAATCTCTTGTTCGCAAACTCGCGTTGTTTGATCCACCTTAAGTTTGAGCAGGGGTGTTAGATTATATATGTCTTGTATTATTGTGTTACACGTGTATTAGGTCTTGTATATAAAGGGTTTTAGTTCCTCTCTAATGAAATTGGATCTCATTATTCTTTTCTTCTCTAAATTTAACAAGACCACAAAAAAAAAAAAAAGGAAAGGAAAGGAACGGCATGGTGCATAAAATTTACGGTCTGGATTGATTGGTTCAAATATGAAAGCAAATCAAGTAAAATTATATGGATTTATACAGCTTTGGAAGCTCATGTGCTCTTTTTAATGATCCATTGTATACATACAAAGATCTACATCAATATCACAAAATCTTTGGTGAGTGGTGACTAGTAAAAATATGCATCTCATAAAAGCAACAATCACTCAAATAATTTTCACGCAATTTTTTTTATTAGTTCAACTATAAATATCCAACAAAAATAAGTTTATAGCTTCCGGTCTCTCAAAGCTCACAAAACTTTTTTATACCAAAAAAAAAAACACACACTACTTTTTAACCTGTGTTTGAATTAATAGCAAGGCAATGCAAATATTATCCATCCTTCCAAGGATCACTCTCCATTCTCACCTCCGAGGGCTCAACCACCTCTGCCTCCGCAACTTCACTGGATTCAGACTCGACTTCTCCCGCAATGCCACCCTCCTCAAATTCCGATCTCCCTCATCTTCCCTCGGGGCGATCGCGATCGCCATCATCTCATATATTTTGTTAACCACCTCTGCAGGGCTGTCGGGCTGCACCCATTAGAAAAAGTTAAAAGTGAGGGATGTGGTTACACTAAACACTTTTGCAGTTAGTTATTCATGTCTTTTCAGAGTGTATTAGCACTCTTTTCATATGATTACGGTGTTTCCGGTCCATCAAAACTTTGTTAAGGTGTTGATCTCAAATGGGCCTCAAATGGGCCTTTATTATTTTCAGTGGTTTGTGTTCAATGGTTGGTCCGTACTCTTGTATCGTGTGAACTGTGAAATAGTAAGTTCGACAACTAATAAATGCAAATTGTTATGACTGTACTGCGGACTATAAAAAAAGACTTTAGTTTAACGTTGCTCCTAATAAATTGAGAAGGAAAGTATTACATTCAACCAAATCTGTCACATCTTTTGCAATATGTCTACGTTTTGAGTTTTTTGAAACACACATTTAATTAATGAAATATTTTTTTAATAAAAATTGAAGTGCACAGTTGTGTAATTAAATGCATTTTTTTTATAATATAAGAGATAATGAATTATTTATCGCGTTAGTGATGTAACAATTACAACACAAGGTCTGACTTCTTTGGTGGTATGTCCGAGAGACTAGTGCATGCGTGCACATGAGTTTGTGTTTGTTTATATTTTTCTCCTCTATCTTTGATTATATTAAGACCCCATTTGGTTCGTATAATTCTGCAATGGATTTTGATTTCATGTGAGGAATGGATTTTGATTCCATGAGATTATCAGGAAACTGTGTAAAATTCAGTGTTTAGTTAATGATAATCTTGATAGTAATTGTGAGCTCCACTTGAATTAAAATAAAGACATGTGAAAAAAATATGATGGAATCAAATTTTCACTATTTTTTTATAATATCAAATTTCACCGTGAATCTTAAATTATATTACTATTCTACCATTTACAAATTAATTAAATTACTATCTACATCTTTTTAAAGATAAATAGCCTCCTTTTTTTTTTTTTACCTATTGTCTATATATTCATTTTGTTTTTATAACTAAAAAACTATGTTATAATTGGTATACGTGATGTGAAAGTTTTGATTGTGTATCAAATACTGCTTTATGTTTTTTAATTCAGTTTTTATTTTATAGATGATTTTAGATATTATTATAATTGATATAATAGTTTTTATTTACTTGCATTCGTTAAATATTTATAAAAATAATTATAAAAAATTAGTCCTTTTGTGATATGGGTAAAGAAAAAAATTTTGCAAGTATATGTATAATAATAAAAGTATTTTTTACATTTAAATTAAATTTTTTATAATTTTTTATGTGTGAACAAAATACTGAAAAATGATTCTTAAGAGAAATCTACTATTGAACCAAATTTCTAAGATCATCCCAACAACAGGTGACATGCATTCATAAGGAATTAGGGACAATGTGGAAGTGACATCCGTCATTCTACTCTTTGACTGGAATGCTATGTGATGTGCATTTTATGTTCTCTTATGCCCAAAGGGTCGTCAGAGAGTGTGGTGGAAAACTCCACGTTTGAAAAAGCGGGGGATGCAGAAAAGCAGTGTTTATGTCCAAAGGGACAGCAGAAAACTCAATGTCTCCTTTGTATTTCTCTAAAAAAAAAATAGCACCGGTGGGATGTTGTTTTAATAAGGGAGACGTGTTATATAAAAACACTCAAAAGTATAACACGTCTCCTTAAAAATCAGAAAATAAAAAAACTCACTTAACGCCGATGTGGCAGCGCTGATTGGATCAAGGGTTAATATTTGCAAATAAAAATGTGGGGGGAGGGGGGGGGGGGGGGTTAAACGTGAAATTAAAAATTTTCGCAGGATCATTTATGAAAATTGCCCTTTTATTTACTTAAACATATTGTTTTTTGTTTTCAAACACATAAGCTAGTTTTTTGTTTGGATCCACGATAGCGTTAGGCAGAGTTTCTTTCTGGGAACCCAACTTACCTTGGATCTAAACATGAGCTAAGATAGTAAGGCAGCTGGGGATGGGATTCCATATGGGAAGCAACCTTGCTATTCGCGTTCCTGGATATGGATTTATTTTGGATTTCACTGATAACTGAAGCTCGAGTTCTAATTGCTGATGATGCGAGGTTGGATTAACGTCTATGAAAAAGCACACAAAGAAAAAAATAATAATGGGGAGAGATATAGAGTAAAAACAGAATTTTTATTACTAAAAATTAACCAAAAGACAAAATTCAAAAGGGCTTGAAAGTTATCTTTGAAACCCGCAACATAAAATTCTAAAACTTGGTGTGTACGTATTGCAAATCAATCTGACTGATCATTACACATCTAACTAAGGGACTATTCTGATTGATCTGTATACATCATCAAAACCAATGTGATCATTCTATCACCTAATCCTAAAGAATCATTCTCGTTGAAAAAATAATAATAAAGTTTTTGTTGTTTGGTTGATCATGGATAAATTGTGGATAAAATGTAAATAAAATGTGGCTAATGATTTATAAAGGGTGAAAAAAATTATTTGACATGTGAGCTCTCTTGATTTATAAAAGATGATGACAATTGATTTGAAAGTTGAGCCTACATATTCAAATGTGTTGAATAACCTAAAACAATTTAATTACAGGGGATAACAAGAATAATTATACAACTTTATACAAATTAATTCTGGCAGACAGATTCTCATTTATTTCAGCATTTTAAAAACTCATTTTATCATTATTCTACTTTATCCCTATTTATTCCTCCCTCAATTCCCCAATCAAACATGAGCTAAGAGCTCTAGCGGAATAAGTCTAACCTTGGCCCATTAAATGTGTAGGTTTATTTTAGAAAGGATAATGTTATGTATAGTCTATATTATATCCTCAATTCTAGTTTATACGTGTTTTGGATTTTTTTAAAAAAGTATAACTTATCTAATGAGATATATATTTTTATAAAAAATGAAATAAACATTCTAATGAATTGCATTGATCCATTTATAGAAAATATAAATTTTTTTATCGAAGTATATATCTCGTTGATGTGATTATATACTCTGGTTATCTATAGTTTTTTTTCTTGTGTGGAAATAATTAATGTATAAAAAAAACATAAATTTTTTTTAAATATACTTGAGAGATATTTCAGATATTTAAAAAAAAAAAAATTGTTTTAAACTTTGGAGATCGCCTTCAAATGCATCTCTAAAGTCTAAACCTCAAAATTTAGAAGAATAATTTGAAATATGCATAAACATACGCTTATTTGGAATGTGAAGTTAGAACAAAATACTCTTCAAATATGTAGATTTGAAAATTTCTCTGCACGATTTTTTAAAAACCAAATTAAATCTTTACCCCACACAAAATGACAAAACAATCACCAGGCTTTTTTTTCTGTGTGTCGGGGTTGGGGAGTACACATTTAATGTGGTGCGAGTGGTGTAAAGAGTACTCTCTGACATCTATTATCATATGAGGGGTTTCACGCATTGACAAAATGGAGGATAAATATATATTTTTTTATCTCAGTTCAAATTGTGTTTTTGATTTTTAAATTCTCAATTGACCATCATATTCAGTGACTGATCCATCACTTTCTCTCTGTATATGGTCTTAGTCTCTAAATTTAAAGGATGATTCATTTTTAGTCCCTATCAAAGATATGAAAAAGTGATAGATCAATCACTAAATATAATAGTTCGTGAGACTTAAATATAAAAAATCTATTAAAATCACAAGTCTTATTAATCTTACATTTTATTAAAGAAAAAATTGTGAACATTTATTTTAATTTAAAATTTTAGACAGAACATATTCAAATTGAAGACACAGGGAATAGATAATAAAAATGGAAAAAGACAAAAAAAAACAAACAAATTAAAATGTGTCTGATGCAATTTTATATACATATTTAATTATCAAATTGTCAGAGTACACACTTCTTTAGATAAGGCGTATATCTCGTTAATTTTTTTACATTTGTTAAAAACAAATTCATTCAAACATTTTTCATCAAAATATATATTTTATTTAAATAATAATTAATATTTTAAAAAATAAAAATACGTGAAGAGTGTATTTAAAGCTCTGTACCTAACATTATCCTTGTTTTTATTATCCTCACTGTACCTCTATCCTCTCACTGTTTGTTTCTATTGGATTTCACAAAACCACAATATAGATGACCAATCAATTTTTTTTACCCCCATTAAATTTTCAATCCTGTTTTTTCTTTCTTTCTTGTGTGTGTGTGTGCGTGTGTTGGTTCACATTATAAATGTGCTATGAGAGGTGTAGAGAGAGTTCATCCTTCTCACATTTGCCATAATTTTTCTTTCCTCTAGGCTCTAGCCATCAATATTTTTATTATACTCACCTTTCCTGTCTTCTCACCTTTTGTTTCTCTTTTGTAAGTTTTCAACATTGGTTTCTGTTGATTTTTTGGGGTTTTCAAGGTTTCAGAGGTCTTTTCTGTTTGGGGTTTTCTTTGAGGTTTTCTCGGGTCCCTTTTTTTTTTTTGGTAGGGAGTGACATTGTTTGATTGGTTTTTTTTTTTTTTTTAATATCGGAGGGACCCTTCGTGGCTGATTTTACGATTGAGTTGGGAAGGCTACTTCCACTTGTTTGTCCCCGTCCTACGGAAAATTCTTTCGAATAATTGCCAACAAACAAATGGGTAAGTCAGCGTCAAGACTCAAACCAGGATCTATCGGTAACACCGCTAAACCCTGAACCGTTGTGCTATGACCACTGCGAACAATTTGTTGTTGTTCTATTGTGGTTGCTGTTGTTTTTTTTTCCTTGGGGGATCCGAGCGCTTTTGAAAAGTTGTTTTTTGATTTTCAGAATTTATTTAGGGTAAGGTTTCAAATTTTTAATAGTTCTGGACTTACAGAGTGCTTCAATTGAAAGCTTACCTGATGCAATGGAGAAGTTGTTTAACCTCCAAACTTTAGATCTTTAGTACATGAAGGATTTACCGATTAGGACGCAATTACCTAGGTTACAAAACCTATTTATAATCCACTTGGTTGACGAGGATGGTGTATGCAAGGGAATGCGAACATGTGGGATTCTAATGAAGTGCAGACACTACGAGGAGTTGTAGCGAACAATGAGTTCGTGCAACAGGTTAGGAATCTCACACAACTCAGATTTGTTGCAATCTTGGAGGTGAGAGAAGCCAATGGGGCAGAGTTGTGCACTTTCATAAGAAGGATGAGCCACCTTCGCAATTTATATATGCAAGCAGCGGGTAAAGGCGAAGGCGTATTAAAGTGCAAATATTTATATCTGTGAAGGGAGGAACTCAGATCCAGATATGAACCACCTCCACTTCTCAAGAAACTCAGTTTTGAAAGGACGTCTGAAGAAAGTTCCTAAGTGGTTTTATTCGCTGGAAAACCTTAAGGTATTATATCTACAATTCTCTAGACTGACTGAATATCCTCTCCGTTCTCTCCAAGCATTGCCGAATCTGCTACAACTTTCAATCCACAACGGATACAATGACAAGTTGTTGCACTTTGAAGCGGATGGATTCTCATATTTACAACACATGTGGTTAGGTGAGTTAGCCAAATTCGATTAGATCGAGATAGAAAAAAAAAGTTATGCCAATCCTCCAGAAGTTGTCTTTGGTTAGGTGCGCTTGGTCAACTTTTTTTTAATTTAATTCCTGATCAAATCTCCTTCATTACAGGTGCAAGGAGTTGAAGATGCTGCCATTGCACATGAGGTGTCTCCTGAACCTCAAACAACTATACTTGCAAAAGATGTCGGGTGTGCTATTGGAGAGAAAGCGAAAACATGGATACGATTGGCGGTAGATCAGCCACATCCCTCTTGTGGTGCATGTTGTCCAAGAACACGGCAAATGGAACTTCGAGATGTTTAAGGAATAGTAAAGACTGATTCAAAAACCCCTGAAAACATTAGTTTCACATATTTTTTTATTATCCATTTTTATCAGTGTCTGCACCTGTTTCTATGGATTCAAAAACCCAAAAAACATTAGTTTCCTGTGTTTTTTATTTTACCCATTTTGATAAGTGTTTGCACCATTTACATGTTCTCACAGTGAATTCACTTGAAATGAATATCATACAACAGATCAATTGCTCTCTCTCCACTTTGCTGCTATTTTGATCATTCTTGCACACATCTTTAAAATTGTAATGCAGTTGCATGAGGGGGGAAAAGTTGCAATTTTCCTTTGGTGGTGCTTCTCAATGGGGTGATTGGCTTTTCTGTTTTTTAAATCTTTGATGATATGAAGAAAACAAAATCCCCTGAAATATCTCTTGATGCTGTTAGGTGGAGATGAAGTTTGTTTGCAAATCCTAGATTGAAAATTGCTATGGGCAATCAATCCTTTTTACAACAGAAATTGCAGCTCACACATGTTTATATGATAGGTAAGTGTTACCTTAATAGAAAAAAATATGTAAACGATTAAATTGGCTATAAAAGGGATTGTGTTACCTCAAAATGCATAGAATGATGATATGGAGGAATCAAGTCCCCTACACAAAGCAATAATCCAGTAATCCTACATGCAATTTAGTAGGCATTCAATTTTTATCAGAAAAATATTAGAGCAACCCCAGTTGCAGTTTTATTTGTTGTCCAGTATATTTTGAATGAATTGAACACATCTTTTATTCAAAAAAATATAAATCCATATAATAGTAAGTGTTACCTTAATGAAAATAAATAAATGTGTATACTCGAATGAATCATTTAATTAAATATACTCCCAGAAAAATTGTATATTTCACCATCCTGGTACATTATACTAGTGAATCCTGGTGCATTATACTAGTGAAATATATAAACTATAAAAGGAACTGTGTATGGAAACTCAAAGTGTATAAAAAAGATGATATGGAGGAATCAAGTCCCCTACACAAAGCAACAATCCAGCGATCCTAGATACTCTTTAGTAGGCATTCAATTTTTATCAAGAAAATATTAGGGCAACCCTAGTTGCAATTTTATTTGCTGCTTTGTATATATTTGAATTAATTGAATACATATCTTCCTTTATATGAATATAAACTCATATAATAAGATAATCTTGTATATATTATTAGAAAGGGAAAATGGGGCTGTAAATAAGTCTAAGTTCTTGAATTTTAGATTTATACTAAAATTTTATATTTTTTATTTTTTAGTCCATGTAAACTATATGATTTAGTGATCAATCCGTCACTTTTTTCATATTTCAGTTTAAATCCCTATATTTAAATGTGATGTTTTTTATTAGTTCCTGAAAGAGACATATCCCTAAATTATTTAGTTTTCTTTTTAATCCTGGGAAGGACTAAAAGGAAGATATCCTTAAAATTTGGGTACTTAAACCGAAATATAAAATGATGGATTAATCATTAAACCATATAGTTTAGAGGGACTTAAAAATAAAAAATCTTAAAATTTAATGAACTAGATAACCTCGGAATCTAAATCAGCAAGGAAAGGCAAGGTGCATAAATTCACGGCCTGGATTGATTAGTCAAACATGAAAGCAAGTCATTTAAACCAAACTTTTGGAGGCTCATGTACACTTTAATCGACATTGATATCAGAAGCTTTGGTGACTAGTAAAAAAGGGCGTGGATATCTGCACCTTACATAGCAAGAAACTCATCCTTTAAAAAAAAATAAAAAAAATATGGGTACTGTAGCACTAGGCGAGGTCGGCGATCCCTCTAGCGACGGTGATGAATCATGGTCGTCAGAGGTTCCGGCGAGTGTACCAACCCAGGTCGGTATGCCCTTTGACGACGGTGGTAAAGTGTGGTCATCTAAAGGCCCGGCGAGTTAAAGTAAGAGAATGAATTCACATTTTTACAAGTTTCAAACCAAATAGACAAATTTCATATTTAAACACATATAGCAGCATTTAAAACACATCAAAATATGATGTTAGCATTTATAACACATCAAAATACGATTTTCCATAATGAATCACCTCTAGAAAACAAAATGCATGTTCAAATTATTTTTCTATTTATTTTATTTTTTTTGAAAAAAAAAGAGTAATTATTTTTATTGGATATGTTATTTATTTTTATATATAAAAAAATCAATATAATCACATGAATGGTTGTACAATTTGAACATGTATTTTGTTATGTAGTCACGTGAATGATTGATTATGGAATGAGAATATCATATTTTGATGTGTTTTAAATGCTGTTATGACTGTCTGTTATATGAGTGTAAATGTCAAATTTGTTTATTTGATTTGAAACTTGTAAAAATGTGAATTTAGCTCGCTGGGCCTTCTCTGACCACAATTCATCACCGTCGTCAGAACATATGTCGACCTGGGTTGGTACACTCGCCGAAACCTCTCGTGACCATAATTCATCACCATCGTCAGAGAGATCGCCGACCTCAGGGTGGGTTTACTCCTACTGCTATAGTGTACAAATTTTTTTTTTTGATTTTTTTAAGGGGTGAGTTTATTGCTACGTGGGGTACCGATATCCGTGACCAGTAAAAAAAGGCATCCCAGGACAGCAACAAATATCACAAGCTTTGGAGACTAGTAAAAAATTGCATCCCAGGACAGCAACAATCATTCGAATAATTTTTAAACTTATCTATACTTACTCTTTATAATGCGTAACAGTCGTCCTACTCGACGGGACAAATGATCTGGGATTTTGCAGATAAACCCCCATTTTTATACGTTTCACAAATAACCATGCATTATAAATAGGTCCTTCATATTTATAGTCAAGTCTCGGAGTATTTATAGTCAAGTCCCTGAGAAAAGACGGGTGGTAAATGACATGGGCTTTTTCAGATAGACCCCCATATTTAATAAGTTTCACAAATCAACCCCCATATATTATAAATAGATCCCTAATATTTATAACCAGGTCCCTAATAAAACCGGCTACATTTATTTTTTTCTGGGCGTTTTGTAGATCCACCCACAGATTCCACCAGTTTCACAATTAGACTATGTTGCAAATAAGTTCCTGATCCAGTTTTTAAAATTTATAAGTAGGTCCTTGATCTCGACTTTTCGGACTTCAAATCTCGCCCAACCCGGTCCGTTAGTAATTGTATCATTCAGTGAGGGTAAATAATTATTTCACCAATTTTGATTCATTTTGTCATTCACTATGGATAAACAAGTGGGTAGCGTGTAATAGGTTAATTTGTTGTTTTCTGAAATCTTGATGGGAAGGTTAATTTGTTGTTTTTCCTTCTTAATCAGTTACACTGTGTTTTCAATTAAATGTTAGGAATTGCCCCGTCGATAGTTTTTTTTTTTGCCTTTTTAATTTTTAAAAAATAGTAAATTTTATTTACTAAAATAATATACATTTTCTCGTACAATTACTAACAGACCGGATTGGGAAGTAATTTAGTTTCACACATAATATAGATTTGAAATTCTAAAAATAATCTATACTCTCTATACTCTTTATCACGCACAACAGCAGGCACCTTGTCGCCCAATCGACCTACTCGACGGGACAAATGACCTGAGTTTTTTCAGATGGACCCCCATATTTGATAAGTTTTACAAATCAGCCCCTATATATATTATAAATAGGTCCCTAATATTTATAACCAGGTCCCTAATAAAACTGGCTACTTTTGTTTTTTTTCTGGGCGTTTTGCAGATCTACCCATAGATTCCACCAGTTTCACAATTAGACTATGTTGCAAACAGGTCCCTGATTTAGTTTTTTAAATTTATAAGTATGTCCTTGATCTCGACTTTCCGAACTTCAAATCTTGCTCAACCTGGTCTGTTAGTAATTGTATCATTCAGTGGGGGTAAATAATTATTTAACCAATTTTGACTAATTTTGTGATTCACTATGGATAAACATGTGGGTAACGTGTAATAGGTTAGTTTGTTATTTTCCAGAATTTTGATTGGAAGATTAATATGTTGTTTTTTCTTCGTAATCAGTTACACTGTGTTTTCAATTGAATGTTAGGAATAGCCCCGTCGACAGTTTTTTTTGCCTTTTTAATTTTTAAAAAATAGTAAATCTCATTTACTAAAACAATATACATTTTTCGCCTACAATTACTAACAGAACCGGGTTGAAGAGTAATTTAGTTTCATACATAATATAGATTTGAAATTCTAAAAATAATATATTAAAAATAGCAATACTATAAAGATTTATATTAAAAATGTACTTTTATATACAAAATATAATTTGTTAAAACGCGCGTTAGCGCGTACAAATGTACAATTTTTTTTCAATCATATATTATCATAATATTATTAGTTTTAAACTTTTTTTCATATGCATAACACTTTTTATCTTACAATCAGCGTGTTTATATTTATTTTTGTCAAACAAATTTTCTGTAATATACATTCATATACGGTATATGTAAGTCGTGTTTTATTCTCTCATCGAATACAATCCATTTTATTAACAAAATATCTTTTAGTAAGAGATATTAATGTTTAACAGATATAGAGTTCTTGTTCCATTTGAATCTAATATTCACTCGAGTTTTTCAATATATGTAAAATATGATCAATAATACAGGCGTATGCGGTGCCTCTATGCCAAAGGGAGGATGAAATGCTCGAACATCTGTTTTGCACCTGTGCGGTGGCATCACGACTATGGAGCTTACTAACGGCTGCCTCAGGAAAACATTTGTGTTTCCGATTGTTAGAGGACATGTGGGAAGCGGCACAACGTATGAGGAAAAAGGATGATCGGAGTAAGGTAGGGAGGGTGTGGCTTTCGGTTATCCTGGCGGGCGCACGAGCAATTTGGAGGGCGAAGAACGACGTGGTTTTCAAGGGCTCCCGATTTTATTTCGAAAATCTATGAGAGATGGTGACCCAATGCATCAAGGACTGGGATACGTGCATAGACGGGGTGTCGAGCGTTCAGATCACTCAGAACACACTTCGCATCATGGAGTGAGGATCATCGGGAGCGCTGTTGGGAGGGGGGGTCGAAGCCTTTTCTACCCATCGCCTCGTCTCAGCACACTCGAAGTGTAGGGTCAAACATCCCGTCAGGTCGCCCCTACAACGTTTTCTTTCAGCTCCTTATAGGCTTATCTAGCTTGGATTTATCTACATATGTATTCTTATTCTCTCACCTCATTCAGTCATGTTTCTCTCTTTTTATGGAATAGAAAAATGACTACACTTTCCTAAAAAAAAAAAAATACAGGCATATGCCCGTACAATAGGCTAGTTTTTATTAATTCAACTATAAATATCCAACAAAAATATGTTTACAGCTTCCTGCCTCTCAAATCTCACAAAATTTTTTTAACCCGTGCTTTAATTATAGCAAGGCAATTCAAAATCATCAATCCTTCCATGGATCGCTCTCCATTCTCACCTCCGAGGGCTCAACCACCTCCGCCTCGGCAACTTCGCCTACCTCAATACTCGCACCAGACTCAGCTTCTCCCACAACACCACCCTCCTCAGATTCGATCTCCCCCATCTTCCCCCTAGGGCGATCGCCATCATCTCATATATTTTGTTGCCCAGCTCTGCAGGGCTGTCAGGCTGCACCCATTGAAAGAAGTTAAAATCAGGGGACTGAATTCATTCCGAGCATGTACTACGCTTTTTTTTTTTTTTAAAGCATATGATTCATCAGCTAATACTTCAACTGTCTGCAAAAATGACTATAGTATTTAACTTTTTTTTCATAGAGATACAGATTGTATGTCCTTACAGTGAATCCACTCGAGATCAAGGCTGTATCATATAACAGATCAACGCTCTCTTCGCTTCACTGCTGCCTGGCTCATTCTTGCATGCAGCCTGGAAATTGTATTTTGGATGTGAAATGGTAAAAGGGAAAGCAAAATTATTGAACATATGTCTAAATTGGTAAATAAGGCATAAAACAAGTTGGTGGTGATCATACGTTGAGGTCTTTGATGATAGGATGATCCGGGTTTATTTCAAGTATCCTCCTACCCCTCATGAATTCCAAGCTTGATGTATCCCCTAAGGTTTGGGCTTTCATGAGCCTTTTAGGAAAACAGGTGTCAGTACAAACAAATAGGAGGCTGAATTTCATAAAAGCAAGTGGAAGAGAATTGGGAAACTTCGGTTGTTTTTTAGTGAAAACTTGGATTTACCTTTCCATGTTTGCCGACCATCCAAATTTGCCAGAAACAAGCACACAAGGGAAGAGCTGAGTCGCTTGGAGACTTGGACCTTAGCAACTTTATCACCAAGCTGTTGCTTTATCCAGTCACATAGGAGATTGAATTCCTGCTTGTCCTCCCTTTCTTTCACCTCATCTTCATCGCCTGGTTAATTGATATTCACCAAAAACAGAATTCAAATTCAAGGAGACAAAATTATAAATTTAACATTGTCAAAAAAAAAAATTTAAAAAATACTCTACATTTGCTGCATATGCAGTCCATACAGGGAGTGGAGTGTTTTTTTTTTTTTTTGAAGCAACATTAATGACATCAGAGAGTGCATAAGCAGTATTTTCCATGAATGCAGTTTTAAGATTTGCAACTGCATATGCAGGACATATGACAACTTGAACATAATCACATTTGCTGAGTAGCCTATGCACAATAGCAGATTAATTTAATCATATTTCAAAAGCAGAACATTTACCTAACTCAAGGTCTTCCTTGCTGATATCCACAAACTTCTTTTCCTTATATGTTTGCAAGTTCTGAATGGCAACTTCATCAATAGGCTCTACCAAATATAACACCTTAAAGAACAAAATAGAAAACGGTTAGACAAAGCAAACACTTCAGGCAACAAATGAGACCAGTCACAATTCACTGGAAATAAAAATGAGGGCATACTTCTATATCTTTTTGAACCAGCTTCTCCAAAAATGGAGCAGTCTTGGCACTTTTAGACTGTCAGTTGCCAGATAATAAATGGCCTTCTGGTTCTCAGGCATATTTTCAACATAATCATCCAAGCTTATCATCTCCTCCTCGCTTTTAGAGGAGTGGAACCGCAACAAGGGTGTGAGACGCTTGTGATTCCCGGAGTCCTCAATGCAACCCAATTTTATGAGTTTGCCAAAGTTCTCCCAGAATTTTTTGTAGTCCTGAAAGAAGTCAACTCAGTTGGAAGAGACAGACAAATCAAAACCAAAACCAATCCATTTAATTCGTTGATACCTCTTTGTTTTCACTTTCAGATATATCCTGAATCATATCAAATGTCTTCCTCACAAGCCTCTTTCTCATAATTCTGACCTGTTTTGTGTAATATATACCAAGGTTGAAAAAGTAATTAATGCTAGAGTAGCATGGACATCAAAACTACTACAGTTACCGGAAAATAAACTCCTAAAAAGAAAAAATCTACATGCAAGCAACTGTAACTAAAAGTGAGAAACTCACAATTCTACTTTCTTGAAGAATTTCTCGAGAAACATTAAGAGGAAGATCATTTGAATCAACCACACCCTTTACAAAGCTCAAATACCGGGGGAACTGCAAGTTGAACGACGAATCAGTAATCTACCGAAATCATGCCCCATATGGGATGAAATTGTTTAGTGAAAAAGGAAAAATGGGTATGCCCAGATAAGCATGCATCGGCTGCTGGAGAGTATAACTGCTTACCAGTTCTCCATCAAAGTCATCAGAAATAAACACACGTTTGACATAGAGACGTATGTTTTTCGTCTTTGGATTCACAATATCCTCATTGTTGAGAGGCGCCATTCCAGGTATGTAGAGTACACTTCGAAATTCAACCTCACCCTATCAGTTATAGTTTAAAAAACATAGTTTAGATTTCAGCTGCCCAGTCCAAGCTATAGGTGTATAGGCATCAAACAAAATGCCAGTACCTCAGTGGTGAAGTGAGTGTAACCAACAGGATCCAAAAACTCATTAAAAGTCTTTTTGTAGAACTCATAGTACTCCTCTTTCTTAACTTCCTTCGCGTTGCGCATCTACACAGGAAATTCTTTGAGTTAACACAGATACACATCAACACAAAAATGATACGCTCGGAAAATCCATCGATCTTCATAACACTTCATCATGAGGACTAAAATAAATGCAGATTAACAATGGCAATGGCATCACAAACATGATTTAAAATTTTACCCAGATCGGCTTCGTTTCATTAGCCAATTCCCAATCCCAATATTTCTCCGTCTTAGTCTTCTTCTTTTTATCCTATCAAGAGAATAAAAAAGGATAAGGATAATGTTTCTCATGGATGCAATGAAATGTAGGGCCTGCCCATCTGAAGCTATTAAATATATATCAATAAATACCTCAGGCTTTGTTTCATCACCCTCTTTTGGTTCTTCCTCCTCTTCCACCTGTGTCCAAGCACACAAGCAAAATCATGACGAGTTTTTAGAATTATTGTGCAAAAGGCACAACTCTATTAAGATAATATCTGTATTTAACAAAGACAAAGACAACCACTATCACAAGCTCCTCAAAACTTTATCATTTCAGTACTTTTCATTTACAGTTTGCATCCAACTTAGGACATGAATAGGGAACATACAAACAGGACAAGAGACGGCAAATGCAACTACTGCTTGCACATTTGAAAAGGGGTTCGGACAGGTCTTCTTCCAATACAACAAAGTAAGACATATAATATCTCTACTGTTCTAGAGAAGAACTAAATAGAGAGAAAAAAAAACTCACCTCTACAGTCCTTGATTTTTCCTGCCATGTGTAGATGGGGAAGGATACGAACTGAGAGTAATTCTTCACTAATCCTTGAATCCTTGTTGGATCCGCAAATTCAAACTTGTCATCCGGCTGTGATGGAAGACAGAGACAGTTTGTGAAGAAAATATATCAACCACCTATTTTCACTTTTATTCCGCATAGAAAATTCAAAAAAACCTACACGTAGATAAAGAGTAATTTGAGTTCCGCGCTTTAAAAGTTTATCTGGATCAGTCTCCTCCCTGATTGCATATGAATTACTGTCAGCCACAGCTTCCCAGACATACTGCTTGTCTGACTTTGGACTTTTTGTAGACACAACCACCTAAAAGAATAAATTTATTATTTCAGAAAACCAAAAATCAATCACATGGGATGAAAAGGCAGACTAAAGCCAATAGATCAATATATAATGGAACAAAATCTCGGATACCTTCTCTGCAACAAGGAAAGCCGAATAAAATCCCACACCAAACTGCCCAATTAAGCCATTGTCTGCACCAAGATCTTGGTTTTCCTGTACATCATGTACGATTTGAAATGTTCCAAATCAGTATAAAATTTCTCAGCTAAACATATCAAAATGTAATATAAATCATTAACAAAGAATGCTACCTTGAGAGCCTTCAAAAACTTTGAGGTCCCACTCTGCGCAATGGTCCCAAGACAGTCGATTAATTCTTCTTTGGTCATCCCAATGCCAGTGTCCCTGCAGGTTTTTGATATTACATGAATATCTGTCCACATCAATATGAAAAATAGGACGAAAATTGAGAACTAAAAGTTGAAATACGTTATGGTTATGGTTCCATTGTCTAGATCAGGCTTGATGCGTATCTCCAATTCACCAGAGTCTCCAAGAAGGGAAGAATCAGTCACACTTAGAAACCGCAACTTGTCTAATGCATCACTAGCATTGCTGCAACAAGCAGTGTAAGAAGACACAAAATTCAGTTGGCAAGAAATGATAACAATCATAGATTAATCATTACCATGTGATGTGATGTGATGTGATATAACAGTAAACATTCATTTTCTGATAATAGTGACAATGGCATCACCATTTAACAAGTTGAACAGAACCACTAATCTAAACTATTACTTCAAAATGGAGCTAGAGAATTTTCAAATCAAGAGCTGAATTTGACAATGGGAATTTTATTTTCTCATGGAGACTCAACCTCAAGACTGCATGTAGAAAAAGGCATAGAGCCATCTCCATGTGAACTTGTTCTTGCTAGTTACCACTAACCACCCAAAGTCTAAGATCATCATTCCTCATGATAAAAGATTAATTCTGTTCAGTCCCAACATGCTCGTACGCTCATAATTCAAGCTGACAAGTGACTTTTGATACTGATTGGCTGTCAATATGAAGAATGTAAAAAAAACAGGCATAAAAAATGAAGGATCCACCACTAATTCTCAAGATTTGGATACTTGGAAATCTGAGTACACTAGAATGGAAATATTACTAAACATCTTCACTTGTTGGAAATACAAACCTCACAAGCTCTCTAAGGAAAACTTCCTTGTGGCTATACAGACTGTGAACTATCAAGTCCAAAAGTCGGCTAACCTGCAACAGAGTTTCAGAACAAAAAGTCAGATAAAGAAAATTAGAACAGAGTAATGAGAAAATGTTGTAGTACATCGAAGTCCAAACTAATCAATACAAGCTTTTTAAAAATTGCATTTTCAGCAGAAAAATCCACAAAATTGTTATATACAACAGCTGAAAAGCAGAACAAAAAGAAATTTTCCCCAAAATAAAGAAATCCATAACATACCACTTGGAGATACACAAAATGTAAGTCAAATAATTCATTGAGGCATTAAAAAACCAGTTGGAAAATATAAAGCAACGATTAATGACACCTTATGAAAGTTCTGAAGACCAAAACTTAAATCAGCGAAGAACACAAAGCAATAAAAGCATGAAATATGAATCAAAACTTCTGATATCACTCGCACAAACCCACCTCAGACACAATTTTAAGCAAAATGCAAAAATCAATCATCAATGTCTTCCAGGAACCTCATTTTCTATATTAAAAAAAAGGCTGAAAAATCATATCCTTTTCATTCCATTTGAAAATATCTGAAGTAATTCTAAAGCTCGAATTCAATAAACGTATTGAGAAAGTTTAAAACCCCCCACTAATCCAATGACAACATGAAAAGGAAAAAAAACATCTGAAACCATTCAATACAGTTCAAAACATCAGAAACCAAAACGAAACTCAGCTCAGACACAAATTCAAGCAAACAAATAATCAAATATCTTCAAAAAATCTAATCTTTATCGAAAAACAACAAAAAATGAAGCAAATCCGAAGTTCAAATTCCACACACATTTAAAAAGAAACTCCAAAAAAACCCTCAATTTTCAACCAAAACCAACAAAAAAAAACCAAAACTTTCGAATCACCTCAGCCTGGTATTCGAACTTCTCCCCGGCAGCCTCCCCGGCCTCCTCCTTCTCCGCCACTGCCGCCACACACCGCACGACCTTCCCTCTCTGCCATCCCAGCCCGCCCGAGGCGGAGTACCCGAAGACCCTCTTGGGCGCGAACGACGAGGCCCTCAATCGGACTCTATCGACCTTCAAAGACGAAGACGGAGAGAAACGAAGTGGAGGAGCTGCAGAGACCGAGCTCAAACACCTGCTCAACACGGGAGCCATCGAAAACCCTAATTTTCGACCGGTTTTGAATCGGAAACGATAAACCCCTTTCAGTGAGAAGGGTTTATGTGAGGGCGAGTAGGAGTCGAAGAGGGTTCTAGAAGAAAACGAGTGTCCGAGATGACGCCACGTCAGCGCGATAAGATCCGTAGATCGTTTTGATTGGTGTTTTTAATGATCGCCTGATGAAGATCTGGCGGTGAAAAATCGATCGACTCGTCGTTGTTTATACGGATCCAGTTTCGGTGATCCCAAGCGGGCCGAGGTTGTCCTCTTGCGCGAAATTCACGTGCCGTTGTAAAAAAAAGTCCGTCTAGTTCACCACAATTTTTCTTACCCCATCAATCGATAAAAATAAAAAAAAAAATGTTTTTCTATTCCTACCGATTCAGTCAGATTGATCAAACTTGATCATCACTTTAAGTTTTTGACGACTAAACTTGGTCGTCATTTCATATTTTGGATGACTTGACCTGTTCGTCATTTCAGGTTTCAGACGATCGAATTTGGTCGAACAGAATTTGTAATAAAGTTTATAATTTTTTTCTTAGAAACTTAATCCCCTTGGATCTCTCATACCACTACAAGTTTGAGTTGTAATATAAGAAGAATCAATCATTATTCTTAAATGTAGAATATAAGAACAATTTTTTTTTTTTACATAAGTGACGGACATTTTGAAAAGTCAAATATAAAATGTGTTTGGATCAACTTGTATGTTTTTTTTTGTTTTCAAACAAAGAATCCGCTTAACTACGAATTCAAACGAAACTTAAAAATGATATATATTTGTCTAATAAAATATTTTTCTATAAAAATTTGAATTAATTAAAAGTATATCTACTTACATTTTTTTCAGTCCCTTACCTGTTATTTGGATAAAAGAATAAATGTAGAATACGATGGATAAACCCAAAAATTTATTTGTTTACAAATAATAAGTAAATATAATTTTGAACCCTGTTCGACCAATTATGGTCGTCGAAAACCTGAAATGACAATAAATTATGGTCGTCCAAAACCTGAAATGGCGACCGATTTCGGTCAATCTGGATCGGTAGAAACAACCAAACACAGGTTTTTTTTATTAGTGGGATAAGAAAAATGTTTGGGGGATAGACGCGCCCGTAAAAAAAATTTGGGTCAATGACATTCATGTCCCTACAAACATAGTAATCCCACATTAGTCATTGTCAAAGTTAGAGAAGATGTATAAGTCATTAAAAACTCACAAAAACTCATCCTTGCAATCAATAAAAGTTAACTCTAACACTATCTACCCTAGTTAATCATTAACTATACCATAAAATGATTAAATTATCCCAAAATTTTTTACTTTTCCAAACAATGAACTCTCTTATAATGAAGAAATATAAAAATTCTACAAGTCCAATTTGATCTTTTGCATTAATTAATTTTTTTTATGATTGTTTATATAGGCTGTAATATTTACACAATTATATAGTAATATAATATTTTAGAAATATTTTCGTTAAATTTGAATGAAATTTTAATTCAATTATGATAATTAGGTTTTTGTGAGTTTTCAGGGATTTGTATGTATGCTCTAACTTTGATATAGACTTATATGAGAATGTAAATGTCTTTTAAAGGTTTGTATGTTTGCTCCAATTCTTTTAACCCCCCGTTCGTTAAATGTAATAAATAGAGAATATAGGTGAATAACAGTAGAATAACTCTTATCTGCTGTTTGTTTGGCGCGGATAAACTCCGATAGCTATGCATAGATAAGCTACGATAAAACCTGATAATAATTTTCACTAAAGGGTGAGAATAGCTTATCGGGGCTTATCTATTCCTGAGAATAAAAATATCATTTTCTGTCTTTTCAAAAAAATTATCTCACATAACACTCTCACACACATATTTCAAAAATTGTCACATCTATCAAATCAATTACATGATTCAAGGGCATACTTATCATTTTAAAAGTCATAAACTCTCATCCATCATTTATCCATTATTTATTATCACTTTATCCAGGGTGAACCAAACAACAAAAAGTCACTTTTACATTTTTCAATGAAAATAACATAAAATGCAACCGAACAAAGATAGGCTTATTTGTCAAACACTGTTATCTATCTCAGTATAGCTATCAGGGCTGAATAAACCAATGTCACTTCCCAAACGACACGGTTGTTTTGTGAACGTCTAATTGTGGATGGTTGGTTGTATGAATAGTATTGTGTTCGATATGGACATCATATTATTTGTTTTCCCTGTTTGCACGGGATAATAGAGGAGGAATAGAGAGGAATGGAGGAGTATAAGATCAAAAAAGTTTTTAAGGATTAGAGAAGTATAGCTATGTCACAATAATAGTGTATAAGTTAGTATTTGTATTTCAATTTCTTTTATAATTGTGTTATTCTATCTAATATAATCCATTTGCATAAAAGGGCTCACATGTGACATGTCATATCACATATTATCACCTCTATTAAATCAGGGAACCCACATTCTCATATTCATTTTTTATTAACAACTTATCCATTATAAATTAAACAACAAAATTTTATCATTATATTTCTCAATAAAAATAACTAAAAACACAGTCAAATAAAAATGACGTATTCTTTATGTATACTGAAATAGTTATTATCCCGTAATAGCTTATTTCTTTACCAAAAGGGGGAATGATAATGACAAATCATATTTTTAAAAAATTATATAACTAATCTTATATTATCATGAAAAGTGTAATAAAACAAAAAAACAGTATTGTGTAATATATACTGCACTAGAATAATATATATTCCACTATAAATAATAGAGTTGTAGAATAGAGTGAGCGTCCTTTATTAAATAATTAGAATAGGCTGATTGATCAATATAATCCCAGTAATTCTTTGAGAAAATGTATTTTTTTTTTTAAAAATGGAATCTTCTTAAGTTAGAGTTAATGCAAAGATAAAATAAAAAGAAGTGAATTTGGGGAGAAAATGGAGGATGTTTTTTTGTCTAGCATAAAGGGTAATAGTTTAACTTATATCCCCTCGTTTTGCCCAATGTAAATAACTATATAATTAATAGACATTATATCTTTTAGAAATTCTTTAAAAATATGATAATTTATCCTTAAATTTAAAATATATGCATTATTACAACCTTTACATGGGGAGAATCGTGTTTTTTTTTTCAAAACAAGGAAAATATTATATAAAATTCTTTTTCTATGCTCAATTTCAATAACACATGTTTTATTTTTTTAAAATAATATATCTCATCTAACTCATCTAATGAAGTATATTCTTTTATAAAAAAAATGAATTATATACGCAAATGAATTGCATGAATTCAATTATAAATAAAAAATAAAAATTTTCTAACGAAGCATATATTATATTAATGAGCATATGACATTATTGAGGTATATAAAACTAGAATTGAGTCTCTAAAAAAAGACCGTAACATAACTCTAATAACAAAAAGAATAAGTTATTATCCAACCCTCAAACACCATGTCACTTATCCCATTCACTATGGTTGGAATCATGGACTAGAATAAGCATTATATTTATGCATTCACCATGGTTGGAATCGTTGTTTGTGAACATTCCTTTGGGCTGAAAGAACAGGACTTGATCTAATTTTCTTGGCTGGAGTTGCATCTGGAACATAATGCTCAAAAAAAAAAAAAATCCATGCATAGATATAACTTCCAACATCTTGGCTATCCCGTGATGATCATTTAAGTAATAAAAAATGTAAGCCAATTCAACTTAAGTAGCATGTGGAAGCACAATTTTGGTTGATTCTACTTTCGCAAGAATCAACTTAACTCAAATGTTTTTCCAAACGCTCCCAATAGTCGCAGCTAATCACAACTTTTCAAGAATATAACAAATGCATTTTTGGGAATCTAATTTCAAAAAACAGCTTCCAAATGCTACCTAAATTTTAGGTGAAAAAAAAACCGACTCATTCACAGATGACTGAAAACTCCCACCCAAACAAAAATAATAATAAGAGTAAGAATTGCTTATTTCTTTTTCCTTGTCTCCTATACAATAATCAACTTGGTATCTCATGCACTCATGCTTCCAGCAAATGTAAAATATACAAAAAAATAAAATTAACAAAGAAGAATTTCTGAAGTAAAACAGACAAAAATATGTGATTAGTATATATGTGCACCAGAAAACAAAATAATTTAATTATATTTCTCCAAGAGCTCGAAAATAATATATTTTCTCAAACCAATCACAATCAAACCAATCAACAAGCCAACAATCGATGGAAGAAAGAATAAAATTACAAACCCAACTCAAAACACTGACCTCTTAAGACCTCTTGTTTCTTCAGACATTGGAAGCTGATGGCTTGAAACAGTCAATATTGCAGAGTCCAACCGATCTCATCATATCTCCAAAGCTGCCATCACCCCACTCCAAACAGTCAAGAAAACAATATACACAAAGAAAAAACAACATATAGAATCCAAGTTTAATCAGACCGGTCGATGCTCTTCCGTGGTTTGTCCGGCTGGTCCATGCTGTTCCTCGCCTTCTCTGAGCGATCCACACTCTTCCTTGATTTATCTCTCCTATCAGTGCTCGTTCTGGCTTTCTCTCTCTGGTCCGCGCTCGTCCTAGGCTTCTCTCTCTGGTCCATGCTTGATCTAGGCAAATCCAAGCGTTCAGAGCTCTTGCGAGAGGACTCTGAGAGTTCACTGCTATCTGAAGATCCATTGGTGAGGATTTGTGTCTTCTCTACGGCCAATATGAACTTTTTTAGATGCTTAATATATTCGGGGAAGAGCTCTAAATTACAATGGTTCCCTCCTTTAAGCCATAGAGGATCGTATTTCTGTTTAGATAGCTCCCAGAGACGTTTCCCGTGGGAGCAATCCACTACTTCATCATCTGTTCCCTACAACACAAATAAAAGGTCTAATTTCACATATCGATACAAATTATATATGTGACGTCCAAGAAACTAAAAGCACATCTAAATGAAGAAAGTCAATTTATATCCAAAGAAAAAAACAGTATTTACGCGAAAATGTTTTCATGAGCACATTCCGCATAGAGGTGTTTGGTGAAAGACCAAGAGTCTAACCAAAAACTTTTGCACTAAATTAAATTTTTTTTTTATACTAAAATATATCATTTAGTTTGGTTCCTAATAATGGAAACATGCCAAATATGCCATCTACATCATAGATGGTGGCATTTCTTCAATCATGCATGAGAACATAACTGGAGGTAAAAATGCATTTTCCAATAACTACAATGCGCCTGTCTTGAACAAAGTGCACAAACAATTATGTATCATTTCGGAAATTATTATTAATAAATGACTAGGCAGTAATACCACTTGTAGAAAATTCAGGTAAATAATATCATTGCTTGTGCATTTATACCTTTAACTCAGAGCTTTCAATAGCATAAGTTTTATCACTTGTGAAGTCAAGCCTTACGTATATTTACACATGTGATCATTTTATCACATGAAAGGTGATAAAATCTGTGGCTTAATTGAATGAAGAGGAATGGCATGTGCCATGCACTCAAAGATTATATTTATTTTGGAAAAAGAAAAGGCAGTTGCCACATACGTAAAGACCGAAGGGCATATTTTCATGATTTTATTTATCGCTGGATGAATATGTAGCTAGCTCCTAGAAATTATCTTTGAAATTGCTTTTGATAACTGACTCTCATAAATTCAATGAAACCGTTATATTATAATGATATTATAATATGAAGGCAAAACTATATTATGATATGACTGATTGTCATAATAGTTTTAAAAAATTCATTTATTTTCTACGTCTTACAATAAAATGATATTATAATATGACTGCAAATTTTCATGAGGCTTAAATACAATTGATCAATAGTCACGGTACTTTAAAAAAAATCATTTTCTTTTACTTCCCCTGTGGCAAGCATTGTTTAATTTTTTTTTTCCAATGTCCAAGATGACTGATAATTCCATCTTCATTTGGGAGGCATGTGTCATACTTTGGTGAGGTTGTATGCTAATTGCAATAAAATGACAGCACTGAAAACCAGTCACAAGGACTAGGAAAAAAAAAGGAAGATCAAATATACCAACTTCACGATGCACGCAGGTCAATATATCTTGACAATACCACAGTATCAACAAAAGATTTTAAATATATAATATGAAGATTTTGATTGTACAGAGTGATAAGGACAGAAAGAAGCATCAGAGTATGTACTTACATGAATTACAAGGACAGGACAGTTGACCAGTGGGACTTTATCAATGTTCTGCATGAATAATACCCAAGTTAATATTGACATTGCTACAAGTAAAATAACATTACTTTTTAGGGTAACACAACTTCATGAAAACCTTATATATGTCGAACCAGTAAGTGTGCTTCACAGGATACATAACACGCAGTCCAGACAAAATGGGGCTGTGTAGAACAATGGCCCTCAATCGTGGCAAACGAGTTGCTAGATCCAGAGTAGGGCCGCTACCGACTGATTGGCCATATAAGATAACATCCTCCTCATGCACTCCGTAAGTCTCTTCAAGGCATCTATAAGCTGCCTCAATATCGGCATATGTATTTTGCTCACTTGGCTGTCAATAAAACAGCAATACATATCAAAAACATTTATTGAGTTTTGGGTAAGATTATATGTTGAAAGAAAAACAATGCTACTAACTTAAAGAATGAGATATTTCTGAAAGACACCGCTGACCTTTCCAGATGACTGTCCATATCCAGAATAGTCATACCTGTAAAGATACACATATTAAGTAAAAAATACTGTTTACCAGACATTTATAGGCACTTACTTCTCATGACTTGTCCAAAAGAATATCCCATCTGAAAAAAAATCTGATAATTTTCAAGATACTAAGAGCTCCAATCAACTTTGCAGGAGACACTCCTAGTATCTGGAATAGGCAACAAAGTCACAGGCCATGAACTGGACTCTGATATATGCACCAACCTTGTCGACTGTTACTATCACCCAATTTTTTTACTATCACCCAATCAATAAAAATATGCTCTTACAATCATGTTTTCGACATCGATATTCAAGTTCATTTGAGTTCATAGCCCCATCAATGGAATCATTATGCACCAAACACAAGAAAGAGATGTTGTACCGCCCAATGGCAGTCGGCCACACTGTGGACCAAACATCAGAACAGATTTTGTCATGTCACAAATCATGTTTTCGACATCGATATTCAAGTTCATTTGAGTTCATAGCCCCACCAATGGAATCATTATGCACCAAACACAAGAAAGAGATGTTGTACCGCCCAATGGCAGTCGGCCACACTGTGGACCAAACATCAGAACAGATTTTGTCATGTCACAAACTCATAATTCTCCCTAGTCCAAAAGAAGAATTCTAGGGGAGTCCATTCCATTTCACATCCATCAGTGCCCTTACGATGGATCTATGTTGATCGACATTTCCAAATATTAAGAAACTAGACATATAATGGAACATAGATAAAGAATAAGTAAGAGATTTGCATTAAGTACTTTAGGTTCTATGGCAGCCAAGCACAGTTGCAAGATGGGGGGAAAAATCCAGTACGTTCTTACTGATCAGAATAATAAATTTCGAGTATATTTCAAAGAATATGTATGTATGGAAAGTGGAAGTGTATCCGCAAATAGCGGTGTAGTTTTATTAAATGATGTTCACATTAACTGAGGCCCAATGATTAAATCACATCAATGGAGTCAGGTATTTGGAATCTGCCCAGATAAGCAACACATCAAGAATCGGAAAAGAGAATATCTCACCATCTTTGATAGAATGATCAGTTAAGAGGGATCAAAGAGACCAAATGACATCTTAGAATCTGCCCAAATGCCAACCATATTTTCACAATCACGCTAATTCTGAATTCAACCACACAACTTTCTGACACCACCTCAAACAACCAAACCAGTAACACAAGCACCTAATCATCCATAACAAAAATTAATTACACCCACATATAAAAAACTATATTTCCATACTACTAAATCCAAAAATACTGCACTTTTAACAAACCCATAAAAATTCCACACTTCATAGTATATATGTGCATCACAATATATTCCCAGCTCAACATAGAAGACCAAACTTCCTAATCATAATAAACCTTGATTCAATCAAAAACTAAAAACCCATAAACACCCGATTAACCATAACAACAAAGAAATCCCATCCACCAAATAAATTAAAAAACGTATTACCATCCACTAAAACCAATAAAAGTCGCATTTTTTTCGAACCCATGAATTCAAAAAATCCAAATTCATCAAATTTTCCAACCAACCCACAACACATGGATCCAAATGGTTCAAAATCCGAGCTCACCCCATCAAATTGACGCGCAAGTGCAGGCTAAGCTCCGTGAAGAGCTCGTACATCTGCCCCAAATCCGCAGCGTTCCCATGCGAGTACAGCACGGTCAGCTTCGCCGACGGGTTCCTCACGTAAACCGCGACGATCTCCGTCCCCCTCTTCGTCGGCACCCTCACCACCTCCACGTTGTCCCTCCTCGGCACCCCCGACAACCCCAACGTCCTCCTCGTCCCCGCCGTCTCCGGCGTCTCCACCACCGTGTAAGATGGCGGGTCCGGCGGGAAGAATGCGAACTTCGCCGCCACGGACGACGTGACCCCTCCCATTTTCGGACAAAAATCGGATCTTTCAGAGGGGTTTCACGGTTTCGGCATTGTAGGCGTATTTTGAGGAGGGGAGGAGATTAGGGTTTTGGATTTGAATGTTTTGTGGATCTGCGTTTGTGCTTCTGTTGTTCTTTGTTTTTTGTTTTTAATTTAATTCGAATCGATTTTTATTGAATTTGTAGGATTTGTTTTTCCCCTCTTTAGAGGAGAAGCTATTTTATTTTTTTAAGACGTTGAAGCAGACATGCAAATGGTGATGGGCACTTTTTTTAAAAAAAAGGTTTCATTTTTTGGTCAGAGTAAGGTCACTCGCTGTAAGGATAATAAAAATACGGTTATGGGGGTCATTTATAAGATTGCTTATCGTATACCAAAAAAAAAAAAATATATATATAATTACTTATATGTAATGCTGTATCCTTGTGGTGGAATATTGGTGAATAAACTCTTGCCCCCCATTTGTAAAACAGAATATGCCTTATTTTTTAGTATATAACATAATAAAGTTTTTGTTGTTTGAATAAAATGTGAATAAAATATAAATAATGATTTAAAAAAGGTAAAAAAATTGATGATAGATGATTTGACAATTGACCCATATATTATTTTGGTGAAATAACTGGAATAACTTTAATTTTAGAGGTGGGTTAGAATCCATATATCACTTTATGTATATTTATTCTGGCATAGTTTATCATTAGGTATTCAAGGCTCCCAAACAACCAAAATCCATAATTTTCATTTATTCCAGGATTTTCCAACCCCTATTCCACATCCAAGTGGAACTTTAAAAAATCTATTTATTTGTTTTATATATATATATATATATATATATATATATATATATATAACTATCTCAAAATATGTAAGAATATATTGGTACTAGTATTCCAGGTCCCCTTTAAAAATGTCGCTATCAAAACGTGGATTTAAAGATCTTGTCTTTTCAGGAATTATAATTGATACAAACTCATTTTGTGTGGAACAAATTTTTAAAACGCATAAAACACAAATTTTAGTTATAAAAAATAGCTTTTCATGAATGTAACACAAGTATGTTTAAAGTTTTTTAAAAGTACCTTTGATTGAAATCTGAAAATCTCTTTTCTAAACTAACTTTCAAACGTATGTGAGCTCAAATCAAATCTGATCTTCATGCACATTGATTTTTAAATATGCACGATATTGAAATTTTAAATAATTACAACATTTACTAAAAGCGTACACAAAATTAGTTTTATATTTGACTAACATATTTACAATCTCATATTTTTGTCATTCTTATTGTTAGTCCGACATGTTTAGTCGATGTTCACATGTTTGATTTTTTTTTAAGAAAAAAATGTATAATAGAATGTAATCAATAATGATTTTATTTTTTAGAAAATAAAACATATACTCAAATGAAAAAATCCATTCACATGTTAACTTATATCCAACGAATCACGTGCTTTGATAAATCATCGTAAGACTGCATGTAAGCTCATATATAAAATAAACAAATAAATGTATAGATACCCTTGATATTGTCAAACAAAATGTATATAAAAAATGATAATGTTATGTCCAACTCCATTTTTTGTCTCAATTCTAATCTACATGTGTTTTGAATTTTTAAAAAATAGTATATCTCATCTAATAAGGTACACGTTTTTATAAAAAATGTAACATATCTCCAATAAATTGCATTGATATATTTATAAAAAATGTAAAAAAATTCTTTCAAAATATATGTTTTATTAACGCATATAGACTAAAAATAAATCTAAGTGTAACAACCTAAAAAAAAAAAAACCTCAACCCAATTTGAGTCCAGCAAACAGTAAGACTACAAAACAATGTCTACAACCACAGGAGCTAATTTTTGTGGGCTTATGTTCTAAATTCTGTTCTGGACTCATGATGATACATATTCGAATTGCTTTTATTGGTATATAATATATTGTATGTTAAAACTTTGTATCCATCAGAGCTGATGCAAACAAGAAGGGCATGTCTAGGCCCACCAACGAAGATGCCGTCCCACCGATCATAAAAAATTAATAAAAATAATTTTTTGATTTTGTAATCCACTATCCCCACCTCCTTTCCCCACCAATCGAAACATTTTAGAAAGGCCATCCCCACCACCTGAAATCCTTGAGGTGAGGATAATCGATGTATATATTCTTGAAGTTGTTTGACAACCCTGAAGTCGAATAGATGTACTGGCGGACGACAAAAGGTCAGTCGACCTGGGGGGTCATAGGCGACGGGAGGCCCGTCGAACAAACTATTAGACAGCATGTGTTATGGATAGAGTTCGACAGTCCTACTGTCGAACATATGTACTGGAAGACGACAACAAGCTAGTCGACGTGAGGGATTTATGGCGACGGAAGACCCGTCGAACGTTTACAGTGTAGTGATTTATGACTTTAACTATGAACATTTAAAGACACGATCGACACGGATGATTTTAGAACAAGTATCAATCAATGCTTATATTTTTTTTATTGAAGTGGAAACTAAATCCCAAAACTAACAAAGTGTAAATAGTCTAAAACATTTTGAATGTTCATGTTTGACTGAATGAATGAATTGGTAAACATAATTAGTATAAATGGTTTAAAACATTTTGAATGTTCATAGTTAAAGTCATAGATCACTACACTGTAAACGTTCGACGGGTCTTCCGTCACCATAAATCCCTCAAGTCGACTGACCTGTTGTTGTCCTACAGTACATATGTTCGACAGTAGGTCTGTCGAACCCGATCCATAACATAGGCTGCTTAATGGTTTGTTTGACGGGCCCCCCGTCGCCCATGACCCACCAGGTCGACTGAATTTTTATCGTCTGCCAGTACATCTATTTGACTTCAGGGTTGTCGAACAACTTCCAGAACACATACATCGATTATCCACACCTCTGTGATTTCAGGTGGTGGGGATGACATTTCTAAATGTTTCGGTTGGTGGGGAGGGGAGGTGGGGATAGTGGATTATAAAACTAAACAAATTAATTTTGTTAATTTTTTCTGGTTGGGGGGGACAACAAGCAGGTCGGTGGGGATAGAGCTGCCCAACAAGAATCCAATCTCATTTGTCCAGTTGAAAGAGAGAGATAAAGTGAGTGGGATCTAAGGAGGGTATTTAGAAGGTGAGCTTTTAAAAGGGCATCATGAAAAAAAAAGAGGGAAGGGGCCTAGGGGATCTCTAGGCGTAGGAACACGTGCAAGGGACGTGCAACGTAATTTTAGAATCACCGCCAACTCATCACAAACAAAAGTGCCACGTACAGGGTTATCTGGACCGTCCATTCTGCGTTGAAGGCATCTAGCCGTCCGATTGATTGAGGACTCCAAAAGGCCCATCGATCGGAGAGTCAAAGAGGACCACATTATTGATTGCGCGCGTCACTCGCATTAAATATTTAATTAGTTTCGTGTCTTGATTTGAAAGTTTATGTTGTGGAAGATATGTTGAGTGATTTTGGGATATAATTTTGAGGGAAACATGCTTTAATCTTTATCCCCCTCCAATGTGGGTGTCGTTTTCAGAGGATTTACAATGTCTAGTTATCTGAAAAATTTTATACATATAAAATTAATGCTTTAAAAGATAAGATTAATGTATTGATCGTTAAATTAATCGGAATTGAAATGTGGCATAAACATGACATTATTTTTCACTTTTGGTTCGAGAATTAAGTTATTCCGAGATTTATGACTATTATAGTATAAATAAGGATAAAATGATTTTTTGTTTGATTATATTTTGAATTCTTTTCGTTGAGAAATGTAATAATAAACTTTTTGTTTTTTTAGATAAAATGTAGACAAAGTATGGATAAAAATTTATAAAATGTGAAAAAATAATGAAAATTAATTTGACAATGTGTCCGCATATTTTTTTGGGTTGAATAACTTAATTTCAAATATCAGTTGAAATTCATATACCACTTTATACAAGTTAATTCTGACATACATATTCTCTTTTATTCCAGTCATTCAACCATCCATAATGAGGTTATTCTGACTGATTTCCATTTATTCCAGACCATTTTTGAACCAAACATGTGTATAAGTACATATTTTAAAAATACCCACAATCCCCATAAAAGAATGCAACTATTGTTCATATAAGGACATGCCCAATTGAGCAATATCTTGTATTTTTTAATTGTATGATTGAAAGTCCTAAAATTTCTTATAAGTTTTGACTTTTGTCATTATTCTGATTTTAAAATTAATCGGTTAATCAAACCATACTAGTGTTCAAAAAATCATTGTTTCAATAAGTAGGTTTACTGGTTTTTATCATATTTTTATATTACGAGGTTTCAAAGGTAAATTGAATAGGAATTCACACCAATTGAAGATTTGACAAATTCAATCAAGTGAGTTGGGCCGGATTTTAAAATATTAACTAAATTTTAGACATCACATATTCAGATAACCAAGATAACCAGATAAATATTTAGATATTGTGGCATCTATTTCAATAGTAGAATATTATATTATATATTATAAATATTTTCAGTTTTTATCATTTATTAAAATATATTAAAAAGGTAAATTTTTAAATAAAACATATATTAAAATGGTAATGTTATAAATATAATCAATCGCATGATATGGATGTTTATTTGAAGTCAACGAAACATTTGAATTTAAATTATGTGTGTATTGGATATTGTAACACATTGTGTTGGGTTATATCAATAAAAACTATATTTTCAAATAATGTCATAAAAATTTGATCGTATCATCTTTATCTTTTCTACAATATAATGTTTATTCCATATCGAAAAAATAAGTTTTAAATCTTTATTGATTGGATCCCTATTGTTCTTATAAAAAAAAATGTAAATAATTCTCTGTTTGTGAGACTGTTAATTGTATGGAATTTAAATAAATGTTCAAGGTTGACCAAGCTCTAATAGCCCTTGCATATTGTCAGATCAAACCACAACAGGGCATCCAAAGGAGAGAAAGTGATACCTTCCTAACTCTTCATTTCATTTTTATATTTTAATGATTCATTTCCTTTCAAACATAGATAATCCAAGAAAGATTTTTAGAGACTTTACGAGAAATTAAAACTAGATTGCGTGCAAGCAAATGAAGTTGGAAGAACCACCAACACATAGTTCTGGACCACCACCATTGATGACCATGATTGAGACTACATTATTTGCTGTACCACTGCAACCTTTTATTGATGTACAAGTCTTGGATCACACTAGCACTATTATATTATAAATTAAATTTATGTGTGTCACAACCAGGTAGGTAACATTGGACTACGTGTGACTACTTTTTCGATTTGATGTTTATGAGCAAAGAATGTGATGCACTGATGCACAAGGCTTTTTTTTTTTTTAAAAAAAAAGGTCTCCCAAAAGATCTTCCAAAATATTCCCAAGGAAAGATTGATTTGTGAAAATTCAATCAAATAGATTCATAAATGTTGTCCTTTGAAATTTTGATATACATTATTTTTGGGAGGTGGGTGAATGTCAATTTTCTTGTTAGGAGTCCATACCTACCTGATTGTTATATAAGATTGTAATTCATCACACCATAATCGTGTTGTCATGAGATTAATTAAAAAAATGAGATAAATATGAGACAATTTAACAAATAAAAATATTAAGTTAAGATTGTAGAGATGACTCATTTTAAAAAAAAAATGCATGAATGACTGAGTGTAAATATAAAGTATATCAATGCCCTGAATATGTTACACTTTTAGTTTAATTACATTTTCATTTGCGAACATATGTTTTAATTTATTTTGAACTGTGTACTTGATTAATAAATGATATTTTTTATTTAAAAAAGAGTAAATGGTCATGTCTTAAATGCATTCATTTTAAAGTTTTTTCATATTACAGTATATATTGAAATAATAAAATGTAGTGTGTGAATAATATGACCACTAATTAGCTTGTCCATTCATCAATAAAGATAATCAACACAAAAGTCACTATTTTTTTAGGGTGCGGTTATTCCCACCACCCTGATTGTTAATCCCACCATGCAATATTATAAAAATACTTAGTTTTTCATTTTCATAAAATATCATTAATCCCACCACCTAGTTGTCGAGCTAACTCCATCGGATTGACAGAGGGGCCGTCGATAAAATATCATCAGGTTGACAGAGACTCTGTCGAGCTCACGTCATATTGTCGACAGGTGAGCCGTCGAGAAAACACTATAAGGTTGACAGTGGAGCCGTCGATAAAACACTATTAGGGTGACAGTGGAACCGTCGATAAAACGCTATCAAGTTGACAATGGAGCAGTCGAGAACACGCTATCATGTTGACAGTGGAGCCATCAATCAAAGCTCATGTTGGGCTTCAAGTTGCCACAAAAAACGTTGACCTTATAGATCGAGAAATCTCTATCATGTTGACAAACAACGACAAAGCATTCCTTAAAGAATAATATCAGTAATGGAGGTATTCTTTCATTAGTATAAAAGAAAAAAATGATTACTCATAAAGCTGTAAGTGTATAAAATTTAGTGGTTATGAATGGTATTGAATCCTAAGTTTTATCTAATAAAATTTGGTGCATTCAAAAGAGAGACTGAAAAATATTATATCTAATCTATGCTTTTTAAAATTTGCATCATTCTTAAGTTGGTTCAGGTAAGTAAAATTTAACAAAAAATGGAAGGACAAATAATGCTAATAGCAAGCCTTTTTAATTTAAATCCAAAACATTCAAAATAATATAAACAAAATAAATCTATTCTCAAATAAACATAAGAAAGCTCAGGTCATATATATAAAGGATTGTGTCCACTTCGTGTTCAACAACGAACTGGGTGTGTATGTTCGACTTCAGCCATGTCGATCTAACCCAAAACTTCCCCTAGTCACGTTCTGTTGAATTCGACCCACCTATAGTCGGCTGGATGCTAAGTTGTTCGACTCCAATCTTGAAGAATTGTGTTATTTTTTCGACACTACCTTCGTCGAACTGGGTGTGTCTGCTTTTTTTCCAAGTAGTGATGGCATTCCATAGGTACATTATATCTAATCTGTACACAATTCATATACCCTGCAATCTTGAAGCATTCATGTGTCAGTTGTTCATATACACATATCAACCTAAACATATCAAATACACATATACACATATTAGTTATTCATATACACATATCCCCTAATTTTAGTTATAAATGAGTTCCATAAGCTGAAAAGCATCAACCAAAATCTCAATTTGATTTTCCCATGCAACTAAAAAAATTTTGATTTACTGATCAAAAAAAAAATTCTGATTTTCCATGCAACTAAAAATTTCTGATTCGATCCAGCTATGGTCGACTGTTTTCAGTGTGTTTGACCCTCTCTGTGTCGAACTGATGACGGCAGATTCGACAATCTTCCCGTCGACCTGGATCTGTGAGAGTTTTTTTGCTCGAATTGACATCACAAAAATTCAAACAAACAAAAAACCCAATTCCGCTTAATCAAATCCACAAATAAGAACACAATGCACAAAAATATGAACCTTATTTTAATCTAATCAACAGAATCTCACATCACCAAATACATTCCTGATCTGAAAAATCATTCAATAAGTGAAAAACACAAAATCATCCAATAAAAATAAATTAAACCAAATATAAAACAGCCAAGGTGAATCCGATGCTGCCATTCACTCCGCCTCTCCCCGACCCCTTCGTCGGTACTCAGCCAAGGTGAATCACATGAGCAAGCACTGAATACCTAACGATCCATGCCCTAATTGGGACTGATGACCTCTCCCTCGCCGTCAACGTCAGCGTGCTCATGGGGGATCACAGGGGCGACGATGGTGGCATGCTCACAACGGCCAGGAAAGAATCAGTAAGAACTGGATGTTAAAAAAAAAAAGAGGAGAGAAGGGGGAGAAGAGTGTGGTTGCTGTAAAAATGGGATGGTGGTGGGGTTGGTGTTCCATTTATGTTGTATTTAATAGGAGGTGGGATTGGTGTTAAAGAAAATAGTAGGTGGGGGGTTTGTAAAGGTGGTGGGATTGATCAATTAGGTGGTGGGAGTAAATTCACTCTTTTTTTTATGGTGAAGCTATTTCAATTGATGTGTGGGGACAATCAGAATATTAAAGTTAATACAATCGAGTGGCATATGAACATCTCGTTTAAGCTCATGAACTTGACTCTTTATAGAGGCTAAAATTTTGTCCTTTCAATCTACCCTACCAAAATCTTAAAATGAAGAAGAACGCTAGACTCGTTGAAGCTCGTGAGCTCGGCTCAGCTCGGCTCGGCTCGACTCGTTTATCAAACTTTGAGCCGAGCTTGAACATGTCAAAGCTCAATGGCTCGTTCGGCTCGTTTACCTTGACCAGCCTATCCTTCACCCATCTATCACGCTTCTTCCAAAACTGGTGGCCCTGTTTGGGAATCTTGGATAAAGTAAGATAGAGATATTAGTTATTATAAATTTTATGATTATTATGAATAAATTACTATATGATTATTATGAATAAATTACTATACTAATAGGAATAAATAGTTTTATGTTTGATTGTGTTTTAGTTATTTTTATTGAGAAATGTAATGATGAATTTTTTAGTTGTTTGTTTGACCATAGGATAAGTTATGGATAAACTATAAATAAAGTGTGGATAAAAATTTATAAAAAGTGAAAAAATTAATTTGACTTGTGAATCATTTGATTATAAAAGATGATGACATTTGATTTGATAATGGAACTCACTTATTCTATTGCCTATAATAGCTTAATTTCCAGAAAGGATGTGGAATGTCTAATTCTAGCTTATACTGACATTCAAATACCAGCTTTATTCCATTAATCCAAACATGTTTTTTTTTTTTTTTACCATCGATCCAAACAGGGAAAATAAAAATTATAATAAGAATTTATAAATATTTGATATGAGTCTGGATCCAATTAAGCTTGGTATCATCAATATTATCAATCTTCGAACTACACAGTCATCATTGAATTGTACATAGAATAAGATGTATCTAACAATCGATTATGCAGTTTGATTCATAGGCTTTTATTAATAGGTTCTGCAATTCAATATTGATGGTACGCTAACCTGATTGGTCGAGACGCAATTGATCTCATCTTTTGTTGTTGTAAAAGATATGGAAATGATTTTTAATCTCATATAAAAAAATGAGTTTTGAAATTACGATATATATTTAGATCTCATTATTTTTATAAAAAAATAAAAATAATCCTCACACACACAAGAGAGTGAATATACTGATTGTTGAGATCGAAAGGTATGTGATTATTTAATTCATTTTTTTATTCCAATCATTTCATATGAAAATTAGGGTTTTTTCGATCACATTGTATGAAAAATTGGGGTTTTGGATATAGAAGTCCAATGACTGCGCAAAATTAGGGTTGCAGGTATTGTGTGAAATTATGGTCTCAATGGGTACCCATTTTGGTTTACTTTTTGTTGATTCTTTTTGTTTTTCATGTAATCTAATAAAAATGGTTGTTTTTGGATCTCCTGTTGAGTTGCATTTCGTGCTGCATTGATATTTCTTTCATTTTGGTGTTTTTGAGATGTGGGCAGGCTGAATGGAAATGCTATATTTGTTTCCATTACTTTGTATCATTTTTTTACTCGTATTATTGAAAGTGGTGTAGGATTTCAGATGTTGGGTTGCATCTAATGTGTTCATTTTTTTCACTTACATATTTGCACAATTAATGTTGCCATTTGCAATGAAAACAATGACTTTTAAAAGTTAATGCAGGGTTAGTTTTTGCCGGGCAATGGCATTTTGTTTAACGCCCCAATTGGAACCAATTTTTTTACACTAATTTTTCTTTAGCGGAACTGATTTTCTGAATAATGGTTCCAGATGGTTTTCAGGGATTTTTGGCTTATAAGCATTACAAAATCAACCTTTAGGGAAAAAATACTTGGAAAGAAAGCTTTCACATTGAAAACATGTGGGACGTGGTGAAAGGCTTCATAAAGAGTGGGGATGTTTCATTGCAGGCGCTAAGGGTGGACCTCGCCGGCTGGGTGATCCTCCACATGGTGGTATGAGGAGTGGCCCTAGGGGGTGGGGGGTTGGGGTCACACTGAGTAAATCTCTCTTCTACTAGGCTGCAACCTTCTTGTGTTGTATTTTGAGTTTGTTTCCTTTCGTTGTGTTTATTTTATGCACTTTATTCTCCCTTTTTTCGGACCCTTGTCACTTCCGTTTAGGACATAACTAGCGTAGCAGTGGTCTACTGTTCATAAAAAAAACTTTTAGAAAAGGCTCCAATAAGGGTTTTCTTAAAAAAATTAATTGATTTTCATTCAATTCGAATTCTCATGCTATTGGTTCCCAAAAGTACCGAGTCATACTCATTGTTTGTATATTCAATCTGTTCTTATACCTACATCTATCCAGACTTAGCATTTGCATCTTTGTGTTCTCCAGCGAGTGTGTGTGTCATCCTACTGAAATGTATTTCCCTTACTAGAGTGAATTTCTATGATATAGTTTCCCTGGGAGTCACCCTCTTTGTTTTTTAGCTTTTTGAAAGTTGTGTTGGATTGTTATCTTGTTTCTGGTGCAAAGAAATGTTTGTTTTTTGGTTGGGAGGATTGGACATTATAACACTCTCCAAAGCATGAGGATCTGGGAATTGGATCATGCAAAGTTGGTATGGGTGGAAATAAGCCGGATTCCACCAAATTTTTTAGATCCCTATTGAGAATATCAGCAGAAAGGTTTGAGTGCTTTGGGCAGGATAATTTAAAATGTTTCACATTGTGGAACCAGGGGAAAGAGACTTCTCTATGACGTGGATAAGAAAGTGTGGTCATGGATTGCTGGCTGTGCATTTTAATCATGCAGCAGTCAGGTTTGTTTTTATGAGCCGAGGTTTGATGCGTCCATCTATTGAAGAAGGTTGTTTGATGCAGAAATTTGTACATTTTTAGATATAAAGACACCATCTTTGATGGCGTTCCTCTGGAAAGTATCGTAGTCTCTTTTTGTTCGAGAAAAGGGCAACATGGGATATGGTATGAGCAGGTTAAGGTTATAAACATTTCTTCTTGATTACAAGCAAAATCTTTTCTTTGGATTCTTGAAATACTGGATCTTTCGATCCAACACACATCGAAATCAAGAAAGCAATTTCTTACCCGATTATTCAGTTTCGACACAACTTGACTTGCATAAAGTTATGGCCTACACATGGCAATGTCTGATAACTGATATTGACTTTTGGAAATCTAGTAGTTCTAGTTTTCATGGAAGAAGGCTATGATTTGAATTCCTTCATACATCACTCTTTACTCTCATTTCCAAAGAGAAACATATGTCTGGAACATAGCTTCATCCATAGTCTGTAAGGATATGTAAGTTTGACTTTGTTTTATATCAATTTCTAATAAAAATTGATAGTAGGAATAACAATTTCCTTTCACTGTGCCTTACTGTCTGTCTGGCAGTTTATGCTTATTTCTGCTTGTGAGCTGTTAAAGAGAATTATAACTAATATACTTTTTTTTGTGAAACGAAGGATAATCATTGAGATGCCAATTATTTTCCTTCGTCTTCTATTTATCACTTTTGTTCATCTGAGTTACATCCGAGGAACAAACGGTAAACAATGACAAATGAATTTAGGGGTACATATCAAGAAAGCATTTCCTCAGTTTGTGTATTGGATATACCAAAACTTAATGTGAAAATGTTATGAATGGAAGAGCAGAGCAGGATAATTGAAGTGAACTCAACATTGATTATATATTTTTTTTATATAGTTTTGCTTAGGAATGGTCTTGGAGTGTAGAAACTTGTGAATTAACTGGTTTGGTAGCTGCTGCTATTTTGTGCCATTAGTAAGTAGTAACACGCCAGTGAACTCAGCATCGGATCCTAATATTAACAAACTAAAATGGCCTAGGAAGATGAATCTGTTGCATATTCAATTTGTTCTTGTACCTACATTTATCCAGACTTGGCATTTGCATCTTTGTGCTCTCCTGTGACTGTGTCACCCTACTGAAATGTATTTCCCTTACCAGCATGAATTGCTATGATAATTTCCTTGGGAGTCACCTTTTTTTTTTTTTTTTGCGTGTCGAAGTTTGTTTTACATTTGTATGAGATTGTGTATTGAGTTTTTTTTTGTCCTGTCGATTATTGCAGTTGGGACATGGTATGGAAAAGCTCAAATGTATTTGCAGTTATTATTTTCAAGTTTTTAGATTTATTGGTAAGTGCACACAGATAGTAAAGCTTGATAAGTGGGGAATCTAGTGAGGAATCTAGAGCAATAAGGCAGTGATGATAATAGGTGTCTGGAGCTGAAATCAGGAAAGATTATCGGTTTGTGGAAATTTCCTTCAAAACTGACAACTGTTGTTCTTTCTCTTTTTTTGTTTTTAGTTTTTCTTTGCCTTTTCCCTCTTTTTCAGAATTGTACTTCAAATTCAGTAATGAAGTTGTGGTAGCAATATATACCTTTATTTCAAAAAAAAAAAAGGATGCAGAGAAGCATTTGACTAAGACTTCAAATGCTTCTCCATCCGAAATCCTATATGGTGTGATTTCTCATTATCTACGACTAGGTATTTTTTTTTCTTTTGGAAAATAACAACTAACCCTGGTTATGACTTTGAATACAAGTTAGTCTACATGCATGAAAAAGAATGTCGGGAAGATCATTTTTGTATCCATCCAATTTGTCAATGTTTAATCCCTGAAAGATATGTATGAAGGGTCATTCTTTTGTATCATTTCAATTCTCGTTTCCTCTCAATTTAGATCAAATCTTTATGACATGCACCCACAAATGTCTTCCACAGTCTATCTGAAAGAAATAAAACTGCATGATAGAAACTAGTGCCATTCTTTTAACTGTAAAAAAGATGAGTTATTTCTGCTCTGCCAGACAATACTCACACATCTAAGTTTTAGACTATTAAATCTTATACTCTTTAAAGCTATCATGATCTTGCTACATCTTCCTTCTTTTATTTCAGATTTGAGCGAGCTCTGTGATGCTGATTGGTTTGCAGTCTGGAGCCCCAGGGCTGTAACAGCGGTCAGCGATGATGGCATTGGCTGCTTGGGTTGGGTGGAAGGAGTCCCAGAAGAGGTACTGCTCTCTGGAGGCACAAGGTGGCTGCAGTGGTAGGCAAGTCACATCCCCTCCAAATCTCCCACTCCCACAGCAAGCTCTATCTGTCACTCTGAACCCTACAAAAAGAAAAAAATGGCCACATAGAAGGTACACCTTAGCTTATGTATTTAGTTCTCCTTTAGTCTACAAATTACTGATGCACATACATATATTTTTTTAGGGTTATTTGGATGAATACCCCTAGAAAAACCTCGTTTTCTCAAAATACCCTTCAAAATCTCATTTGGTTTAAATTGTGCATGTATTCACTTCTAAGGGGCATTCTCGTGAAACTTAAAATACATTGGTTTTTTTACATATGTACCCTTAATTTTTTTTCATATTATCAAAATACCCCTAGCAATACCCCTCAAAAAGGTATAAATGGTTTATTAATGCCCTTTTGAGGGGCATTTTTGTGAAACTTTAAATATTTATAATGTGCATTAATACCCTTTAAAAAAGACATTCATGCACGATTTTTACCTTTTTGAAGGATATTGATGATAATAGATTATCAAAAGGAGTATTTTGGTAATATAATTTTTGAGGGTTATATATGCAAAAAACTCAAATATTTATGTTGTGCATAATTACGCCCTAAAAGGGCATTGGTGCACAACTTAACCCGTTTTGAAAATATGGTTTCAAGGGAAGTAATCTGATAAAATAGATTTTTTGAGGGGTATTTATGCAAATAACCCCCCTTTTATTAAACTACATGCATTCATCACTAATTCTCTGATGTAGAAAATTATGCATTTGTTGAGTAACAGACCATAGTTAGCAGGGTTGCGGATCATGTCAGAGAAGGTTTGGTAGATATCTTGATGCACGAAGAAGGATCCAGGAAGGCTTGAGTTGAGAGTGGTGTAGAGTGACAGGAACCGCTCATTGAATTTGATGACCAATTCATTGATTCGCTCAACACAGGCTCCATTACCATTTGATGTAGATAGTTGGCTAGGTATGCAACCTAGAGGTCCAATATTGACCAGCACCATCTTCCTTGCTCCTGACCTATATAATCTCTGTTTAACAATTGAAATTAGAGTAAGAGAAAATAACATAAATAAGATTTTCTTAAGGGTGCAACTCGGACGGGTTTGGTCGGGTTGGAACTCAACCTAAATCCAACCCGTCTGGTTTGGTTTGGTTCAGGTTTGGGTTGGATTTGAGTTGTGTTCGAGTTTGACTTCAAAATTGTGTGATTATAAATAATTAGAACTTAACAAGAGTTAATGCTCCACACGGAAAAAATAAGAATGATGAAAATTAAGAATATTTTTTATTTAGAGAACAAAGAGATAAACTATAAAAATGATAAATTTTAAGTAAATAAATTGAACAATACAAATTTTATCTCACAATTTAAACAATTAAAATATGACTTAGAGATTTAAAATTTATCACTTTCTACTTCGGGTTCATGTTGGGTTAGAGTTACCTGAACTCTCAACCCAAACCAACCCGGATTATGTTCGCGTTGCTCAGATTCGGATTTGGGTTGAACCTGAATGCTAAAACCGTAACTCAAAAGCTCTCCATACTTAAAAGCTGGGTGGATTTTTTAATAGGAGAAGTTTTGTGTGGTCTTGCTGGCCAAATTGACAGAGAAGAATTATGTGAAAAGATCTTGCATTTAATCAACACCCTTATGTGTCTTCTGCAGGTCCATTTATGTGACCCAAAATGGTACTCTCCATTTCCTTACCAAAAAAAATTGGTACTCTCCATTTATTACAGCAGTTATGGCAACAATAAAAGTTTAAAAAGTTTGCAAAAAAAGATTTGAAGGGTCTTTCTTTAGGTTGCTCCTAGAAAAAGTTTGGTCCAAAATGTGCCAAAGAATAGTTAAGTGGGGATTATAATATGCAGGACTACATTTTACATGATACTTGAAAACAAGTGAACAAAACATGATTTCTATTGCTGAGAGTCTGATTATGTAGTAATGTTTATCAATCAACAGAAATAGAATTTAGGGCAATTTTCATTTTTGGCCTCAATATTTTTTTTTAAATAAACCAAAGCAATCCTAAAAAGAAGCAAAAAGAGATGTTACATGCGTTTGGTCCACCACCTAGAATGAAATCAACTTGTTTAAGGATGTGAGTTTGAAAATTAGTTTTTCCTTAAAAGGTGTGTTTAAAATAGAATTCGGAGGAAACTGTCTCTTTACATATTATGAAAAAATTAGCTTTTGGGTACTTAATTGTAAAAATGTGTATGAAACTTTTAATTAAGCTACAATTTTTTTTTGTTTGAAAATGGGTGTGGAAAATCAGATTCATGCAAACCCATATCCTTCTCAAATCTACATCCAAATGCCCTCTAAAAATAACAAATGTGTGCTTATTATCAATGTTTTTTAATTAAAAAAAAACAACTTTGAAAAAAAAACTCAAAAACAGAAAAAGAAAAAGAAAAGTGGATGATCCTGGACCAGTTTGACCTTTGCTACCTCAATTGACCTGGATTTTTTCCTCTTCTTTATGTAGGAGATGAAGAACATTGATTACATCTCCTATGGAAATAATATCCAGGTCAACATTGAGGTGGCAGCGCTGGTCTGATCAAATAGGATTAGTTTTTTTTTTTATAAAAAAAATTGGGGTTAAAAATGAAAATTGTTATAGGATTTACCATTAGCTGTTGAGAGAGGTTGCTGATGAGGTGGTCAGCAAATGTATCACCAGAATACTCTCTGCTGGTGGTGTAGAGACCTGGGAGGAGATAGTTGTTGATGTAGTCATTGCTTCCAATGTTGATGACGAACACTGATCTTGCCAAGTATAAAGAGCGAGCCCCTGCATCTGGTATCAGCAATGGAAGCTGGAGCTTCACTGTCTTCTCAAACAGCGCAATCTGTCCATTGAATGTCATCCTCCCTCCCTTGACATCCAAACACATGATGACGAGGTTAGTACCCAGCTTTTATTTGATGATTATGATGAATGATGTTCTAATAAAGAATGATGGGCTCCATTAATTTTGGTCACTGCATATTCAATAATTTTCTTCCTGATAAATTTAGAGTGAATAGTAGTAGCCTCTCACGATTCTGTCAAGATAGAATGACAGCTTTTCTTACTACGTTTTATGCATGTTTTCTTTATATAAGAATTTGAGTAAAACCAGGCACTATTTGAATGATGAAATATGGAGGGAATTTCAAACAACCCGAACAAAGTTAGAACTTAAAGAGGACATAAAGAGGTAGAGATTTTACATAATGCCTTCCTGTTTCATCAAGGATACCCGCTGCAGCCGATGCATAGTTTGCCCCTTTCAAGATATTCGGAGTCTTCGAAAGTGGACTCAGATATGGTTGAACGAACGGCAAACCCAGAATCCGCGCTGTGAAAAAAACAGAAGCAGAGGTTCTAAAATAGAAGAAATCAACAAACCCAATTAAGTTAATGAAGAAACCTTGCATTTACCCCCATAATCAACCACAGTGAGGCCATTGCAAAACCGACCGGTGGGGGCCCCGAAATCGATCCCGTAGGGCGCATAGTTTGCCCGTGCTATTGTCGGAAGGAAATTGTTGTTGCCGTCGTCGATGAGGGAGTCTCCGAAGATGAACATGGCCGGTGTGCCGGCTGCCTTAGAAAGCGCGAAAAGGCACGTGAGAGCAATGGATGCAAGGTACCAAGTCTTCTTCTCCATTGTTGATGGCTTCTGAGGGAGAGTGAGCTTTGGAGGGGGTACTTGTAGAGATGGTTGTTGAAACAGTTCAGAGAGACAGTGAGTGGGAGTGAGTGGTGGGTGGTTGCATGTAGCAATCTTTTTTAACCTCTTATGACTTGTGCCTATTATGGTGAGTGAGTATAGGCAGCTTATGTAGGGATGTAAATGAATGCTTGTTTAGTTTGGGGAGTGTGGGGTGTGTGAATTTATTGGGAGTCTGTATTGCTTAACTATGAAGTTCTTGAGAATTTTGGAATAAAATACATGTAATAGCCTTGAAGAGACATTCTTTGTAATTTTAACAGATTTGTTAGTAGAATAATAGAATTTTCTGAATCTTTTGAAGATTCAGAGCTCAATTCTTATGTTACATAAATTTGTTGACAAGTCAGGGAATTATTTTTTTTTTTGGGTACTAATTTGAAGATATATAAGAATGCTAGGTGGATAATACATGTATTATGGAAAAATTTGTGGATTAAACTATTGTTTTGTCTTTATAACTATGTTATAATTTTTTGCATGTCACATATTTTTTTGACATGTTTATTCATTTTGGTGCAGATAGGTCAGGGAATTTAAGAAAAATTAAAGGGATTTTTGGGACTAATTTGAGATGTAAATATACACAGGTAAATAAATGCAGATATTATGGAAAAATTTGGATAAAAAATTATATTTTTCAAATATTTAGTAAAGCCAGTGTGGCTGTACAGAGTCAATACAAAAAAAAGGTATTGAAACTGAGTTGTTGTCCCCTTTCAGATTTACACCCAAAATGTATAATATCTGATTCAGCAAAAGCAGGACTGGCATCAATGAAGCATTGGAACTGTAAGTCATCTGTTTATGATATTTAATTTTTTTCATATTTTGAGCTGCAGCGGTCAATTGGGTGGCTAACTAATAACTGGCAACTTTGAAGGGTAAACATCATTTCTGTTAAAGGTAAGGACCAAACATTTAATAACCAGTTTAGTTTTGGAAATACCTAAGAGGTCTCACATTCTATTAAGGCTATGTTTCTGAACTGTCTGTCACATGCACTGCAGTTTTTTTTTTAAGTGGGTGTTTTGATGGTGGTCTTTAAAAGCCCTATTAGAGAGGTCTTGAGTGGTCTGGTTAATGTGGTTTTCAAATTCTGAGGTGCAATAAAGATTGCAGCTTTTTTTTTCCACAACTGTGAATGATATAAATTAAGAGGAAAATCTGGCTTTCCAGATCTCACTAGGGTTCCTTTTGAGGGTTTTGATTATGTTTTAATGGCCATTAACACAACCCTATATAACGAACAAGGTTTCATGGACGCTGCCTAGGCTATAATATTGTGTCAATTTTTTTTGGGTGAATTATTTTGAGGGGCGCTTTTACACGTAATCCTTTCTTTTTACAGCCTCTAATGTAGTCTCATATATCTCGTTAGCCATTCAGCGAGATATATACCTCCTTTAGGTCCTTAGGTGATGTGTTTACCTTGTTAAACTTTTTTACATTTTTGTTGAAAATAGGTTCATTCAATTTGACATGGAACGATATATGTTTCTCATCAAAACATATATCTCATTAGATAAGTTTTACTTTAAAAAAAAATTAAAACATGTGTAGATTATCTGTGGAACTGCATTTGTGGTTGTCACTTGCATTTGTGGTTGTCACTAGCATTATTCTCTTTTGAATGCCAATTTATTTGTGGTTGTCACTAGCATTATCCACTGGCATTTATGGTTTTTGATCAGTCATCTATAATTTTGTATTTAGAACCTAGGCAGTCTTTTTTTTGGGATTTAAAAATATTGGAATGGGATTTCAAATTATTGGAATTGTAATTCTTCATATTCTCCCTCCTGTTGATGATGTAACTGTTTTGAATTGATGAATGGAACCAACTCTTTTGAATGACAAAAATAAATGGTTGGGTGGTTTTGTCAGTTTGATTAATGCCAACATTTGATTTAGTCTGTATAAAAGCATCTGATTTGACATTTATTAGTGTACTTGAACCAAATCCAAGTATTGAACATCTACCTACCCAAAAAAAAAAACACTATTTTGAACATCCAGCTTTTTTCTTTTTTGAAAGTGCATATTTTTGGGTGTCTATCCCTGGTGTTCTCACACATTTTCATTATATCCTTGCAATTCTTTCTTTATATGAATATGTTATTGCTCACATTAGATTAAAGAACAATACGTGGATACATTTAGGCCAAATACTTTTATGTTTATCAATGGGTGGTTAACAAAAAACTTGGAATAAATTTATTCCAACTAGGGGAAGGGACAAACCAAACATAAAATCTATTAACCCAAACAAAATTTTTTTTTTTGGATATGTTCGGATTCGATTTAACCGATCAAAGTTGCACCCTAGGTTCTATTACAACATTTGTTTTAAGAGTTTTGTGTGCACCCCCCCCCCCAAGTGGAATATGTAGGGATCCCCCATCGGGACTATATAGAGTATGTTGATTAAATTTTTTTTAAAAATAATTAAATGCACTATTCTATAGAAATAGATATTTTGTTTTTTTTTCATAATAATATGTTTTTAATATGTATTTAAAAAATTAGGTACCATAGACGATTGATCTGGACAGTGGTGCATAACGCAGAAGATCGTCAGACATTGAGAAAGACTGGATTCATTACGTGTGGATTAAGCGTTAATGGAGGACGTACGGCATCGTATGGCGTCCAAGGCCTTCCAAAACATTCTCAGTCAAAGCCAGCTATATATATATATCTCCTGAGGCCAGCAATGCACATCAAACTTTGGCAGATATGGAAGCTCCAAATGCCATGCCATTCAAAATTAAGGTTTTTATGTGGCTTCTTTACCCGACGAGGGTGAGATGTGCCAGGAACGACCCGACCGAATGTGAATTCTGCATGGAAGAAACTGCGACTGTACAACACATGTTCTGCTCTTGTCGGGTCACGAAGTCTTTGTGGAGAAAGATTGGGGAATTAGCTGGCCTCGATCCATAGGAGCAAGGCGGCCGTCATATCCCAAACTATAGTTTCGGCTCTTGTCGGGTCACGAAGTCTTTGGGGAGAAAGATTGGGGAATTAGCTGGCCTCGATCCATAGGAGCAAGGCGGCCGTCATATCCCAAACTATAGTTTCGGCTAGAGCTTGGGTGATTTGGCGTATGAGGAAAGATGCCATTTTTAGAGGGTTGAAAATCTATTGTGAAAATATGTGGGATATGTTTTGACAGAGTTAGATATTCGTGATGATTGAACTCACGTGGAGGAGTAGTCCGGCATTCTCCCTAGATTAGCCATCTCTTCTAACCGGGGAGCTCTTTGCCCGACTCTATAGCTTTCTTATTCCCTTTCTATATATTTTCCTTTATTCTCTCTTGATTCCCTATCTTTCATTATGCATTCGGACTTTGTCATTTGAATTAGTAATAAAATCGGGTAACAAAATCTATCTTTTATTAAAAAAAAAAAAAAAGGAATGTCCGGCCGATGGGCTTGGTTGTTGGGCTTTTTTAATCCACAATCCGCTCTGGGATGTATATTTGAAGAGCTTCATTACAATCAGTTCTTTTTTATGTTCACAAGTATAGTCTTGTATACATTTTTAGTCTCCTCTACTCACAAGGTATAAATTTTGTTAAATTTTTTTCATAATTTTTTTTATAAATAATAACTCAATTTATGTTTTATAAACATATTTACCTCATTAGATAAAGTATATGATTTTAAAAAAAATAACAACTAGTGTTGTATGTGTTTTAGATGGTAAAATTGATTGTGTTATTTTTTATATTTGAGAATTTTTAAAGAGAGAAAAAATATTACAGTATAAATCAGACACCTTACATATTATAAAAATGATACATGTCTGATGAAATATATAAATATAAATATATAATTTATATTTTATTTTTGTAATATAATATATAAGCATAAGTGACTTGGCAACTGATAGTGGACCTCAAAAAAGAATGATGTGTATGCATATAATATGGAAAAAGATACATTGTAGCCTCAATCCCACTACACCTTGTTTTTTTTATATAAAATTATATACTCACTATTTGAAGTGAATGCTATTATATAAAATGAAAGTATATACTTAAAATATATTAATGTATTTTTTTGTATTGGTGAAAAAATAAAAAAAAACAGACTGTAATATATACTATGATAAATGTAATATACAGCACTCATATATATTATGATGATGCGATGATATATTATATTATGATTGCAATGTATATGAGATTGCAAAATGAGCGAGTGAGCAGTAAAAAAGGGGCTGCGATATATCAGCACTCATATAATATATAAGCCATTAAAAAGTACACGTTACTACATCAACAAAATCAATAAAAAATGTCATTCCATATTTAAAAAAATAGAGTACAGCGTGGCACGGAAAATGTCATAGAATTCGGCATTCCCGTGTAGACCACGTGGCACGTATTTCCAAAAAACATGGGAGACCGTCCATTAACATTTGATTGTATTATTTATTTATAATAACATGATAATTAATTAATTATGATATATATGTATTGAGGTATGCTATTCCAAAAATATGCAATGATCACTCACTCAATAATAAATCATGTTCTTCAGGCTCTTGATTTGATGCTTGTGCCTCTTTTGGAACTTGGAAGCTGTGTTTTTTTGTTATCAATACAGTCATATCGTTTTCTAAAAAAATCATTAGAGAACTCTTGTTTTAATTTTTAGTGTATCTAGCATGAGAGAAGTAGAATAGTGGGATGAAAATACCACACAGTGTGATATTTTTCATGAAAGTTTTATTATCACATGGCACATGTGCTTTGTTATTAATATATAATGATTCATATCTATGATTCAATTCCACTTCAATTTCTATCACATGAAAATGTTGGTTTTTTTATGTTACAAGGATCCTAATTTATAAGACTACAAAGTCTTTGACATGCAATGACTGTGGATTAAACTAATATTAGGAATTAAAGATGACATGAGAATCTTCATATGTTCAAAAGATTGTAGAGTATAAGTGCACAAAATCAGTCCACAAAGCTGGACACGTGATATTTGCAATTGTACACAGACAATAGGATGCCCATAAACTGTTAAGCCATCGACCTAAGGGATATCATATGAAAAATGAGAAATGATAAACAAACTACATGTTAAAATGAAAAATTCATGCATGTAATTAACCCTAATATGGAGATTATTATTAGCAACATAAATTTAGCCAACAACCTTGTCTACAATCAACAAACATATCCTTTAGATTTCTGATTCAATTCAAACGAAAGTATGAAAAAGTCACTTATATAAAAATTCAGACATGCATCATTTTCTCTAGTGTCTTACTTAAATGGTGGTTAAATATACCTCTTTGACATAATTTTATACAAGGACAAAATATTCAAATGAATAGGTGTCTACGATCAATTTTCATTTGTACCAATAAAGGATTGACATGTATTATCTCTGATATATAATAATTACATATGAATTTTACCATATCAACATGAGTATTGATGGAATCCGGCACTAGTGGGTCTAGATATACATTCCCTCCGTCATGCCCAAATAGAGAAATGAGGAAATTAAAGCTTGACATTTTGTAAAGCCTGTGGTCACTTTTTGACTTGCAAATATTATCAAATCAACATGACACCTTTAATTATTTTTCCTTTTTTTTCTTCTGAATTCTCAAAAATCATAGTTTAATTTCACTCCTCAAAGTCTCACATGGTGGTCTATGGTCTCCATAGGTTGATCTTTGTTTATATTAAATTGTTAGAACTTTGTTTTGGATGCTGTGGAGAAACAAACAATAGTAGCTTTCCATGATCTGAAGAGAATTAATGCAAGGGTGTAACATATAGCTAGCTTCACATATAAGAACAAGTACCAGTTATAAATGTATAATAAAAAATCTAATAAACCTACTAAAGCTACATTTGTTGTTGTAGCATTTGCCAACTAGCTTCCTTTCAGACATTCTCTTAAAACATTTGGGGAATTCCATTAATGAAAATCAATCATTTCGGATCTCAGGGTGTCAAAGGTGGTTTACAGTCGGGATCCTTCCTTCTCAAAGTACTTTGAAAAATGAATTAATAGCTAATCATTTTTCCACTAAAATGAGTTTCTTTAATTTATATTCCCTCTCCTCTTCATTAACTTGTGATATTCACATATAATCATGTATTTTTGTATATTTAAAAACATATAATCATGTAAAATTTAGTCACCACAAGATTGGACCTTATTTGATTAAACAAAACCTCACATGCTTGCCACAATCACACACATTAAATATGATCAGCTACTCATTAATTATAGTATTTTTCAGTTTTGACATAGTTGTCACATAATCATTTGAAATGAATGTTTAAAGTAAAAAGAAGGAAATGTAAAACAATTAGATGGTTTTTAAACTTTGATAGTTGGTCTAATAGTTTGATGGTTTCAAATTCTAAATTAAAGCTCAAGCAAAATATTAAATCACATTTAGCAGGTTGGTAGATGTATCCTCCTCCTCATCGAAATGGTTCATGTACTCAGGTCGATCTTACTGCTATTGATATAAGAGAAAAGACTAAATTAATTAAAAAAAACGAACACTTATCTATCAAAAAATAAAATAAAATAAAATTCTTAAACAGGCACCGACATTGATGTGGAAAAAATTCACAATATAACAGCCAAAAATCAAAATAAACTCAGCACGAGCAAGTTAAAGGTTATATTGTATGAATGTTGTTCACTCACATTTAGGCTCCGTTTGGTTGCGCGTTTGGGGGCGATTCCGTTTTTTAAAAAGCGGAAAATCCTCAAACGTGCAACCAAATGTGACAGCTTTTGACGGAATCAAAAGCTGGATTCCTTTTAATTTCTCTATCGAAATCCGTGTTTTTAAAATCTCGAAAACAACGATTTTTTGTTGGAATCGATTTTTTCAATTGAAAAATAACTTTTTCTACCAAACATTAAACTCCTTCCAAATATTGATTCATAAATTAAAAAAAAGCATCCCAAAAAAGTCGATGTCTATAAAATCATCTTAAAAAGCAGCTTTATTTCAAAATCTAATTTTTAATCTGTGTTTTCAAACGGAGCCTTAGAGAGAGCAAGTACTTGAAGCAGTGAGCAAGGTTTAGCCACCACTAGCTACCATAAGAAGCTGTGCCAATGGAGGGTGCAAGTTGGGCACATGACATGCACCTTCATGAAAGTACTTATATAACTTGAAAGATGTATGTCTATATAGGTAATGGAGTCCCCATAACAATAGTATATATAAACCATAACAATAATATTAGTGTACAAATCTAGGTTTTTGTGGAGGGATGGCAAAAGCCATGGCCACCAAAATCACACACCACTCTTATCGTGCATGCATGGCAGCAGACAAGCTCAGATAAACAAAATCCAACTTTTGGGTACTTCAAAGTCCTAAGTTGGAAAAATTATGATAATAATCAAGACTTTCTTAAAGTATAATAGTAGCATACATTGGAACTAACATGACCTGGCTAGGGTTTTTCTTCCTTATAAAATCCAACCCTACTCCTACCTTTGTTTTCCTCTTTTTCTGTTCTTACTTGCACAACAAACACAACTGACAGAGAAATCTGACTATGGTGTCTATAAGGTTTACATGCCTACTGGTTGGGCTGTTTTTCTCTTTGGTTCTCTTTAGGAGCTCCATTAATCCACTAGCACAACAAGGTGCATTATATTATCATTATTTCTTACATTGTTTTTTTGTTTCTCACATATATGCATGGGCTTCTTGATCCAATCATTTTTTTCACTTGTGCAGCCACCATTCTTGGAATTGAAGGCGAGCAAATATCAAGTTTCAATTGATTATCAGGTTTTTTTTTTTTAAATTTCAACTTAATTTGTTATCATGAAAACTTGAATGAGGACGCATTTGAAACTAATTTCATCGGTTTTGATTCTCATGGAAAACAATAGTTGGAGTTGCATTTCTAGAAGCTGACTTCCTATAACCTTGGCAAACACTTTTTTGTATCACTTAAAATGCTAAAGACGTTTTTGGTTTCACTTTTGATTCCACAAATGCAGAATCACCCCATATGGGAACCAAACATCGTCTTATATGTCCTCAGTGGCCATAGCACAACGGTTTAGGGTTTGCCTGGTTAAAGGGGAGGTCTTGGGTTCGAGTCTTGGTGCTGACTTACACACCTGTTTATTGGCGATTATTCGAAAGAATTTTCTATGGAACCGGAGCAAACAGGCGGAGGTAGGTTTCCCAGCTTGACCGTAAGGTCAGCCACGGGGAAAGTTCCTCTGATATCCAAAAAAAAAAAAAAAAAAAAACATCGTCTTATATGTCATTTGGAAACATTGAGTAGAAAATTAACTTTTCGGTCAAAATAGTTTTTCGACGTTGGATTTTGAACACAACTTTTCAGAAGAACCAAAAATCTTGTTTGGTAGAAAATATAAAAGTTGCGGAATCTCATTCACGAATTAAATTATCATTTGATAAGCCTAGTAAACAAGAATGTAAAATATGTAATTACTAGGAAGACATATATAATAAGATAATCACTTTGAATGGTTAGGGACAAAAAAGTAATATAATAGGTTTTAGTTTTCAAGAGGGTCAAATTGTAGCTTCCTGAAAAAAGTTATTTTCTAAAGCAAAAATTGAAAGAAACATGTTTGGTTCAGCTTCTGACTAAAAACAACTTCCTTTCTCCTTGCCAGGGATTTATGGATGATGCAGGTCTCTCATTCAATGGAGTTCTTGAGAGGAAGGAAGATGCTTGTCCATCATTACATGGGAATGAAGAAGAGAGTGAAAGTGAAAAGTTTGAAGGCAAAGCCATCAGTTTCGAACTGTGATGATGGTGATGAAGGGCAGGGAGATTTGAATGTGGAGGGTGAATTGGGTGGTCATGGAGGTTTGCCTTCTAAAGCTAATGATGATGTGTTTGATTTCATACCTTTCAGTGCTGATTATAGCAAAGCCAATCCCCACCCTCCCAAGCATAACTGATTAGTCTAGAAAAGGCAATCAATCTTTTTTTTGTTTTCTTGTTTTTTTTTTTTGCTGTTTATATACAGATGTTAGAGAAACAAGAGGGGCCTTTCTTTGATTTTCTGAGATTATATTGTAAGTGAAGTGAGGGTTTAAAGAAATTTTGATACTGAGAGGCTTAAGTATGTGATTCTAAGTTTTTGAATATGCACCATGCATGCTTGCCTCATTGTATTTTTGTAGAAGCTGATTTATGTTTTACAGAGGTGGGTATGTGATCCGATTGTGTGGATCTCATCAATGCTGGTCAGTTTGAGGTGGAAGACTGATTAATGATAATAAATATCAAAATCCACTATAAGTTTAATTATGTGAAAAGCATTTGAGATTGCTAATGTTTAATTAATCTTCTTTTAGAGATTGATGAATCATATCCAACCCTAATTACCCTCTCGTAAAATTGTTCACATCCAGAAGATTTTGTGGTTTGTGTATGGACAAATTCACTTAGAGGTCTATATTTAATTTTTTTGGATACATACACATGGGACATTTTTATCTGAGCCAACATGATCATGTAAAAATTAATGGGTCAAGGGTTACTGATTCAATAGTTGGGTTAACCAATTTTGCATCGTGACATAATTAAAATGTAATAAATATATTTATTATTATTACTAAATAAAAAATATGAAATATTTTAGAAAATTTTTGCATAAAACTTTTACTTAACATTATAACGTGATTTTGGTATATAAAATCTAGACATTTTATTAGATTTCATATACTAACAAGTGATCAATCACAATTTCTATGAATAAAGAGCTATTCAATATGATCAATACACAGTCGGTTCACAAAAATCGTCGGTTCAACCGGTTGGTTGATTGAGTTTTATCAATTTTTTATATCTTCGAGTTTTAAGGGTCAACCTCAAAACTTTTCAATCCGATCAGTGATAGTGGAGAGCGTTCACCTCAAGAAACGATAGTAATGCCATGATCAAAGCAGTTAGAAATTGAGCTCAAAATCCGTTTAATGAATAAGTTGATTTGACATGTGAATGTGATGATAAGTGATTTGATGTAACGAGATGTGATTTTTTTATATGTTGGTAGGCACACCTTCCATAAAATAGATAAATTGGGTATAAACTTATATCAAGAATTACTTAAAATTACTATACTTTCTTATACTCATTTATACTGAATACCAAATTATACTGCATAAATAAACCAGCATTTCCTCCTATCCATTTTTATTCCAGCTTATACCACCCTTGACTCACCATCCAAACGGGGGGAAAAGTTATTGAATAAGCGTGCCAGTATCAACGGTGAACCACGGAAAAAAAAAGTGTGAAAGTCTCCAAGTTTCCGATCCAAACCCGTCAATGGCGGATCCCGATATCTCCCCTCGCAAGCTAACCCTAACCAACAAGGGAAAGGAGAAGCTCGTGGAACCTTCGCCCACCGATGAACCGACGGTGGAGACGTGCGGGATATGCCTATCGGACGGTTGCGGGGGCGGGAAGGGGAGGGGCCCCGTACGGGGATGGATCGACAGCTGCGGCCACTACTTCTGCTTCGTGTGCATCATGGAGTGGTCCAAGGTCGAGTCGAGGTGCCCAATGTGCAAGCGCCGGTTCTCCACGATCCGACGGCCGAAGGTCGAGGGGATCCACGCCGAAGAGCGGATCGTCGCCGTCCCAAACGTGATCAGGTCAGATCCGGATGTTGTGATGTGAAGTTGAAGCTGATTTGAGTGTTTGCTTTGGTTTTGAACAATTGAAATTGCACGATCATAGATTCACCGAATGATGATTGAATGTTTGTTTGGTCTGCGAAATCGTCAAATTAATCGTATTGAACGCTAATTTTATGAATTGTATGCGTTATTCGCGAATATGGAACGAGAATGGTAGAAATATATGATAATGAGTCCGGCGAGATGTATTTCCATTTTTTTGACCCAAACTAAAATTGATAAATATTACTTATCTAAAAATGATTAAAAACGTGCATTAAAACTATAATTTTTTTAAAATTTAATGAGATTTGGTGAATATGTAGTATAGATTCTTAATTTGTTAAGAGAATCTTGTTATGTATAAAATTATAAGAGATTATCCATTTGTGGTTAGTCACTTGTCAAAAAAAAAAGTTGACAAGTGACTAACCACAATTAAAAAAATAATCCAGATTTCAAATAATTGGTTCCAAACTGGTGTTAAAATCAAATTTAACCTTTGATACCTTGTTAACTTTATAACGACCCTCATTAATTCTGCCACCTAGGAAGTACTAGTTTGCCATTAGACATTAGTGAGGCTTTTTGGTGGTTTCACAGGTATTTCATCGTCTGGGGAATGTGACAACCGGGCCTTTTGATCCTTATGCACATGTCCACTGTAGTGAATGCCAAGGCTCCTCTGATGAGAATTTTCTGCTTCTCTGTGATCTCTGTGACTCGGCTGCTCACACTTATTGCATCGGCTTGGGACACACTGTGCCTGAAGGTGATTGGTATTGCAATGATTGTAAGATTTCCAGAGAGGAGCATACCAATGCTCAGACTGATTCTGATCATGGGAACATTTATTCTGAAAGACTCTCTGACAAAGTTGAAGTGAGGGATAGTGATTCTGAAGAATGCTCTGACAAGGTTGAGGTAAGAGAATCACTTGTGTCTATCTCTGAAATTGTACAGGATGAAATTGGTCCGCATTCATTGGGGAAAATTTCTGATCCCCATGCACATACTACTGGGAAAAAGGTATGTAAAAAGAAATGTAAAAAAACCACTGAAAAGAGAGAACCTCAAAATATGTTACCACAACCAGAGCAACAAACACTTCTCACTGTTCCTGCTTGGGGATCTGAGAACCCCATTGCAGATCCAAACACAATGAAGCAAGGTGTCAGGACATTACACCGTTGTCGCGATTTGCAGAGGCGTATATGGGCACTACGTGAGAACTGGGAGGCCCTACGTAGTGGCTCGCTAGCCTTCTCATCTTGCTTAAGTGATTCCTCCCAGAGAAATGATGGAAGACGGGAGAGCTTGGAAGATATTCCTCATACATCAAATAGATTAGAACCCTTGAATCCTTTGCAGTGTGAACAAATGGGTGCAGATGTTCCAAGCAGTAAGAGATCATCTGATGTTGAAAGAGCATGGAAGATGATGAAAATTGCAAAGAAAGCATCTGGTCGTCGAAGAATAAATGGTCATCATGGTAAGAAAAGCACGCTAACGGAAGCAAATGAAAAAAATCCACTTCCCTTTGTTCGACAAAATACACCAGCTGCCCATAAATTGTTTCACCCTGTGAGGTCGGAGAAGACACATAACCTTCAGCCTCTGGAAACAGTACCTAGATGCTCCAAAAGTCAGAAGTTTGATGTTGAAAGGGACCAACCACTGATTCTCGGTAAAGGCTTTTCTGTCTCTCGCCCATCAGGAAATACACAATTTTTGTGTTCTGTGAAAACACCGCTGGTGAAAATCAGTCATGGGAAGGAACAACCAAGTTCTCCTTGCCTGGATTCTCTTGCAAAATCCTTGTCAAAGTCACCCAATGTCTCTTGCAGCAAAATGGAGCTCGGGGAATCCTATAGTTGCAAGATGGAAACCTCAAAGTCGAACATGGTGGGAAATATTGTTGGAAAGACTAAGGCTATGAGAGATGATGACGCGAAGAGTGAGATCCAAATGATGGTGAAGCACAATTTAAAAATGATGCGCAGGGGTCAAAATTTAGGTATGTTACACTGTGTCCCAGACAAAACTCTCTATTTATATATATATATATATATATATATATTATTGATATCAGATTTACATAGTCATGATGGTGGTGCTGGTTTGTGATAAAGCATTTCATTCTCTGCTATATCTTGTTGAAGTTTTCTTGGTTTTCTGTTGTCCATGCGGTTCCAATGTCTGTCCCATTTGATGGCTCATCTCTAGACTGGTGCAAAGATTCATGCCTGCCCATTCTTTTCATTTTCCAGACTGAGAGAAAGCAAGAGATCAGTCTTTGTTTCATATATTCATTCGCACCATCTGCTCAAGCTGCTGGCAGACTTAAGAATTATTCAAGTTAGAGATAGGCTGTCAAATGCGGAGATTGTTTTTATTTCCAGTATTATATCCTAAGAAATGTGGCTTTGATCCTACAATTCATAACTTCTGTTTTGGCTGATTATAACCATCTGAATTGTATATATAGTTTTTATGATTAAGAAATTTTTGCATTAATCACTAACTGAAAAAAAATCATCCCTGTAGGAGTTGACAGGTTCAAGAAAGTTGCAAGGTCTGCCACACACACCATTTTAGCTGCGTGTGGGTTAGAGCACTCAGAATCAAATGTTTGCAGCGATCTCCCAAAACCACTATGTAGTCATGGGGACCGGACTCTACGAGCTCATGATTCCAATCTCATGCCTGACTCTTGCAGAGAATGTTTTTATGCTTATGTAAAGGATGTTGTAAGTTCTGTGTTGATGGAGAATACAAATATTATTCAGTCATCTTCTCAGTGAATTGATTCTGTGAATTCATTGCAGTTATGAATCAAAGGGTTCTCGTTAAGCATGTTCCTGTCCTGTTAAACTGTTGGCTCAAATTCAGCAACATCACATGCTCACAGCATAACACAGTGATAACAGCACCAAGTTACTAGTATATAATAGAAAGTCTGATTCTTTCAAAAAAAAAAAAGTCTGATTCACCTCTGTCATTATGACTGCCGAACCAGATGGTCTCTGTTGAGAATGTCTAAGTTCAATCTTTCATTCCAGATGGAGCTCCAGATGAAGAAACTTTTACAAGAAGGCACTAAGACCGTGCTTCAGGCATTTGTAGCTGCAATCAAGAGGGATGGAAACAGGTTTTCCTCATCCTGTGTTATTCTCATTTATGTATATATTATTTGCAAGGTTGTTTCCCTCATAGTTTAAGCCTTTGTACATTCTTTGCATGCCAGGTTCATATTTGATTCGATTTTTCATGTTTATTTTATGAACTTATATTTGGATCTTTATTGTCGTAGTAGTAAATGGAAAGACTTTTCTGCAGGTTTCACACAAGATAAGAAATCCTCTATTTGGTTTTCATTTTATATATCAGATTGGAGTATTCTATTGCAATAAGCTACAAATGCAACCATTAATTTTAAGAGAAAAGAAGAATACTTAAGAAATATAGTTTAAACCCCTTGTTTGTCTGGCCTTTTCTCATTAAACTTAGCCATCCATTTGTAACAGTTTGTAATATATGATATTGATTGATTAGTTATAGTCAGCCGATATATTTCCATCTTACGCATGTTGATCTCCCCCATTCTCGCATGCTTTAACTTTTCCATTCCTTGTCTTTTTGCTTTTAAAATGTTGATCTAGCGAGAGAATAATGAAGTCAGAGACATTTTGGATCAGGAAAGTGGTGAGCATGATGGTTGACATTGAGGACATCTTTGATGTGTTTATTATCATATAGAGCCATGTCAGGTATCCCCTCACATGAGTGATGTAGATCGTCTAAGAATATTGGGAGAAAATGATTAATACGGTGCCAAGGCACTACCGCACTAGTAATAGAAGTGGTCTTGATCATTGCCAGTGAAAGATGAAAGTACCAAAAAATATTATCAGATTACTAAAGATGATAATGTTGTGCTGCATCAGGCAGAGACCTGTTGATTTTCTGAAGAAATTCAGTGTCAGAGCGGAAATCTGGAAAGTGATTTCAGTGCAAATAATGGCTTGTCTGGGCAAGAACACACTGATGATAGACAAAGTTCCGCAAGTCATGATCCTAGGTTTTTTTGGTTGGATGAGAGGAACATTGATGTTTTATTGACAGTGATTGTCTAGAAAAACAAACATACAACACAAATGAAAACTTACGTGTAAATCATGAATGAAGTTTCATTCAAAATTATGTCTCGCTGATGACCCCCTAAGCACTGGCTAACTGCTGGACGTTCACTGGCATGCGCTGCCCCGTCGAGTTGAAGCAGCCGACCGCCATCGTATAGGACACCGCCTCCGTCGGATGGATTGAATCCCAGAACACGTTCAGCCGCCGGTCGCCACACGGCTGGGTGTTCGCCAGGCACAACGAACCTGGCGCTGTGACCACGCAACAGGGCACACTTGCTGTCCTAAAGCCTGGCCATAGAAAACCAAGGCCCCGTTTGGAATTCATTGGCAAACTCTTTTAAATTATGTGGAAATCATTTTTTATTCTCCAGATAATCGATTTTAGGCCTCATTTGAATCTCCCAGGATTGAAACCTGGCGTTTGAAAAAACACTTTCTCACTAGAAGCTTTTTAAACTTGGAAAACACGTTCGATAAGTAAACGTCAAAAATTGTTTCTATCCCTGTTTAGAATTTTTCCCTCGAAACCAATCCAAAGGTGCCTTAAACTAGTATTTTTGAATTTCAGCTTCTGATTTCGGATTTCAATTTCACTTCTTAAAATAAAACTGACTGAGAGTAGCTTTACTAAAACCAGTGACTTACCAAATTTAGCAGGATCATTGATCAAGGCAACGGTGGAGTCGAAGATCTTGTTGTGGACGAAGACTGACCCCAGGTTTCGGGACTGCAACTGGTTGAGCAGCGATGGAAGCTTCGCGTTGAACAATGAAACCAGGCCGTTAACCTTGTTGGAGCAGGGACCTGTAGGTTTTTCAGTGTTCACTACGACCGGTAAGCACCCGATTGCTCCAAATCTCGGTCACCAAAAACTTCCTCCCTCCAAGAACATACAATCTCTGTAGATGACATGTCACCACAGATGTTTAAAGTATAACATTTATAATATTTTTAGTCACACATCAGTCTCATAATATATTTTACCGTCAACTCGGCGTCATAAGCAGAAAGCAAATGATCCGCAAATTGTTGGGGAGTATAAATCTTACTGCTGTTGTATTGAGAAGACAAGTAGTTATTGAAATAGTCATTGCTTCCAATGGAGATCTGGAATATCGCCTTGGAGAGGTGGTCCGCCGATAGGCGGCCCTGGGTCTCCTTGAACAGATCGACTTGCTCTTTGAGGGAAATGCATCTCCCCTGCACGCGGCAAGATCAGCAAGACAATCAAACAAAAAATCACTTATTATGTTTAGATAGTCGTCTGTCTATCTGGTTGTCAGTTATCTATGGTGAACAACAGTATGACGGTATTGGATGTTGGGTTGCCTCACCAATGCAGTACCGGTCTCAGTGAGGATGCCGGCGGAGCCGGAGGCGTAGTTGATGCCGGTGGTGGTTGTGGATCTTTGCCCAGCTGAGAGACCCATGTAAGGTGGAGCAAATGGCAGCCCTAGCAATTGTGCTGTTGAAACATGGACAACATAGAAAATACAATCACATTCATTGAAATAAATCATTATAAATAGATAGTCATTACATGGGTAGTCACTCTCCTCCATGCATACAAACAAACACAAGTTAGAGGAAAATGTTAGGGCAATCGCCTCTGTAATACATTGTATGAGGAATACATACATTCACAAGAAGATGAAATAAAGAGAGCCCCCAATTTTCAATTTTTTTTATTTCCTCTTTTATAGAATTTTTTTTCTTTTGTTTTTAAATTATTTTTTTTATTTTAATCCATTTATTATTTTCTTTTATCTTTTAGTATTGCATGTTCCAATTCTATTGGGAATTAATTTGATTTGTAAAATTTATTAGGTTATGAGTTATTGTTTTTCTTATTTTTATTCATTTTCAATTTTTTTTTGTTTTTATTTTTTTTCTGATTTTTAAACATATTAATTAATGTTTTGTTTTTATTTATTGTTCTTTCTTTCTATTTTATTAGAATTTATTTTTGATAGAATAAGCTGCATAAAAATAATGAATATTTAAAACATTTATCATAATAATCATAAAAAAAATCTATGTGAATAGAAACCCCCCTATCAGAGTTTGTCTAGGGCCCCTCTTATCTCACGACTAGCCCTACATATAATCATTTTCCTAAATCGAGTATACAAGTATATATACTCCATTTGAAAGATTACTTATTCGATTAGGACCACAACAACAACAACTAAGCAATTATTACAGGATCAACTGAGTGTAAAACAATGACATGCATCTTCTAGGGCCCCAGTGGGCACATGATTTGTGAGTGATTCTGTGCATGGTATCAATTAGGGTTTTTTCGTACCTATGATATCTGCGAATGTCCTCCCATTAGTGAACCTCCCAGTCGGACCGCTAAAATCGAAGCCATAAGGCGCATAATTTGCCTTCGCTTGCGTCTGCAAAGCGTTGTTGTTGCCGGAATCCGAGAGGGAATCCCCGAAAACGTAGACCGCCGGAGCGAGTTGGCAGGTTGAGATGGGAAGGAAGATCAATCCTATGAAAACAAGGAGGAGATGTGGTGGTGTTGTTGCCTTCTTCATATTTGAATTTTGGATATCTTGTGCTTAATGTTGAGGATACTTGTGTGCGTGTCTCACTAATGCTAATTACGAATGTGTTTTTGGGATGGATTCTATACATTGAAAGATCATTAAAGAGAAGATTTTTTTTACATGATATGATTATTGTTTTGAAATGGAATTCAAATGATTATTTCATTTACATTCGTGAGTTGGATATATGACTGGATTGGATGACGAAGCAAATAATAAAAACAATCTTCTTTTTTTAATCCTTCTTCATTGATTATTTACATGTAATATACTATACTCAGATAGTATAGGGAAATTAAAATAAATTTGTTATATGTTTCAATTTGTAATTATTGGAGACCAGAAAAGATTCTCTTTCAATTAACTACTCACTGAGAGGTCATGAGATTAAGTGTCAACGCTTACCTAAAAAAAAATAACTGACAACAAGATATATTTACTTACTATGTATAAAGAAAAATTTGAAGTGTCCATGAAAATACTTAAGATTACTATCAATAGTCATTTTGTTCTAGAGATGGTTTTTCATTTCCTTTTTCTGACTTGGGGATAAAAAAAAGTCAGTTTTTTCACACATTTTCTTCATTGATTATTTATAATTATATACAATAAAAACCTGATGCTATAGAGAATATTGAGAAAAAAATTTAATATCGTTGAGAAATAGTACAGCTAAGGAAGACAAAAACAAAAACACAATTGTACGGGGAAAAATTTACACAGTCGATTAAAAAAAAAACAATAATAATTTTTAGGCCTCAATTGCTAAACCTCAACATAAGCACCATGTTTGAAATACCTATATTACACCCCAACTAATATCACCGTTTTTGCATAACCGTCCCAATTAATCCTGAGATAGTTACGATTTGTTTTTTTATTTATTTGATAACGAATCTTTTTCCTTTAATGTAAGAGCGGTTACAATATATATTAATCTTTTTATTCCTTTTTTTATTAACCAATCCAATCTACCATTTTTTATCGGGTTTTTTTTTTAAGAATCACAAAATCAGCGACTTCAGTGTGTGTAACAATAAGATCAGTTCATCGGCCCGAAGATCTAGTCATGATCAATCATCAACAGCCGTTGATTCATTCTTCAATGGCTATCAAATCGATATAAATCAGAGAAGAAAATAAAATATCTACTATTTTTTCAAATTGATCATATCCGAAATTGATACATCCAGGTTAGGTTTTTCGGATCCAAAAAATTACAAGATTTTGCATTTTTTTTTTAGTTTTTAGATGGATCGGTGGATTTGAAAACAAACATCGAATTTTATTTTTGTTTCAGTTCGATCGGTAGAGAAGAGAAGAATTTTGAATCATTTAATTTTATTTGTGACCAGTTTGTGATGTAAACAATGACTATCCATTCAGGCTAATCTTTTTTCGATCTGAATATATTATGTTGATTTTGATTTTTCGTCATTCATTTGAATCATCATATACATGTATTGAATCTGAATTTTATTTTAAATTCAGATACATGGCTTGTATCTTGATTTACATGCATTGTTGTGTATCAAGTATGATCTGTACAATCGTTTATGATTGTGTGTTTGTATATAATTATGCATATTGTGTCATTCATCATATTTTTTTAGCTTTGTATCAACATTATTCGACTTATTCAGATGCAAGATTTTCAAATATAGTGCATATTCACCTGTATGAAATGTGCATTTTGTTTATTAAGATACATGTGTATCTTAAATATTAAATCAAGAGTTTATAAACAAATATAAAAGAAATCAAAACCATATATACCATAAATATTTCAGATACATATAAACAACCAAATTCCACATCAATAAATGCTACCAGATATTTGTTATTTCAGATACAGTAAAAAATTTAACATGTTTTATACAACAATTTCATATACGTTGATTAAGATACATACAATGTTTATAATGACATTAATCTATTTTCACCAAAAGATTTTAAAAAAATAGTTGAGTAGTCCAAAATATAAGATTGAAGTTTTTAATACACTAGATTATTTCCTAATAGCATGTAATGTGATTAATGGGATCTCTATTGCTACATAATTGAGTCATATTCATATTTATTTTTATAACAGGTTTTCAGATACATGTACAGTTGATTAAGATACATGAATTGTCCTTCTGTAATCTTTGTATATGTTACGTCGGAACCCTAAAATTTAAATTTTTTCAAAACATGTTACGTGGGAAGACGATTTAATGGTGCCACCTTTTGTGTGATTCAGTTGCAGGTTTAATGAGGATGTTAGTTAGTTGGAACCACTTTTTAAAATTATAAGAAGGGTAGTCTTATCATTGTCATTTTGATAGTTAGAAAAAGTCAAATAAGGAACCAATATGAAAGTGTCACCTATTGGGGCTTTCAAATGAGACTTAATTTCTGGGGCCCATGTAGCAGTACTGAAAAAAAAATTGTATTACAAACTCATACATTCTGTGACGGGTTACATATTTGACTCTCAATCTCTATGATTGTCTCTCAATCTCTATGATTGTCTCTCAATCATATGAATGTTCAAATACATAAAATATTATATATAACCTCTTACATAAACACATTGTCCCCACACATAATGCAGAAATTACATAAAAGATATCTGTGCACATAAATGTTAATTGAATATATATTGTCTATCCTTCTAGTAATCGATATGCGTTTGCATTTATAAAATTCAGTCATCATATATAAAAAGAACTCTATTGTTAGATTTCTTCTTCAATATCCTGAAAATTATATATACAAGACAAATCTTACAGACATGTTTGAATTTACAATTATTAAAGACAAGTTTCACCGAAGGACAATATTATATACCGTGTTATGTAAATCTTCACCAAAGGATCATATGCTGAAATCTTCATTAATCATTAATTCAAGCAAATCATTATTTGTAAATAATCCATTTGTATGTATTTGTAGCTGTATGCATTGTCATTGGGGTTTGTTAGATTATATGTGTTATCTCATTATGTGTGTAGTACATTACACGTGTAACTCCTTGGTCATTTGTCTATATAAAGGGATACAACCCTAAGGGGAATACAAGGATTCCCATTATTCCATTCTCTCTTTGTAACATGGTATCAGAGCCACCACCTCACAAACCCTAATTTTTTTTTTTTTTTTTGGAATCCTTCATTGCCGTCGTCGTCGTCGTCGTCACCGTCGTCATCGTCGTCGTCGTACCGCCTCTGCCGCGCGCGCTCGGGAATCTGCCCGAGCGCCTGCCCTGTCGTGCCCGGGAACCTGCCCTGCCGCGTCCGGGAACCTGCCCGAGCACCTGCCTGCCGCGCCCGGGAACCTGCCCGAGCGCCTGCCTGCCGCGCCCGGGAACCTGTCCGAGCGCCCCTGCCGCGCGCGCCCTGTCCGCGAGCACCCCTGCTGCTGCCCGCGTGCCCCTGCCGCGCCCGGGAACCTGCCCGAGCGCCTGCCCTGCCGCGCCCGGGAACCTGCCCGAGCGCCCCTGCCGCGCGCGCCCTGTCCGCGAGCGCCCCTACTGCTGCCCACGTGCCCCTGCCGCGCCCGGGAACCTGCCCGAGCGCCTGCCCTGCCGCGCCCGGGAACCTGCCCGAGCACCTGCCTTCCGCGCCCGGGAACCTGCCCGAGCGCCTGCCTTCCGCCCCGGGAACCTGCCCGGGCCTGCCTGCCGCGCCCGGGAACCTGCCACTGTCCGCGTGCGTCTCTGTCACCAAGCGCCGCTGCCTGCGAGCCCCTGCTCGCGCTCCTGAGAGTCTCGGGAATCTGTCCGGAGCGCCCTGTCTGCGCGTCTCCGGATTCTCTGGGATCGTGTCCGCGAGCGCCAGCGCACGCGCGCCAGCTGCGTCCCGGGATTCTCGGGATCGTGTCCTCGAGCGCCAGCTCTTTCACGCGTTCACGCGTTTTTCCCCAACGCGTCCCGGTATCTCGCGCGACCAATTCCTAGGATCTCCCGGGTGACAACGCATCATTGTTACCTGTCTCCCGGGATCCTGTCCGGGTCTCGTCCCCAGCACGCCCGGGTCTCGTCCCCAGCACGCACCAGGCCGCGCCACCAACAGCTGCTGCCGCCGGCTGCCGCCACCACTGCCGACCATCGGCTACCACCGCCGCCGCTGTCCGGCCGCCACCGCCGGCCACCTTCGCCTCTGCCGGCCGCCACCGCCGGCCGCCACCTCCGGCCACCTCTGCCGGCCGCCACCTCCGGCCACCGCCGCCGGCCGGCCACCACCTCCGTCCACCGCCGCCGCCGGCCACCACCTCCGGCTGCCGGCCGCCGCCGCCGCCGCCGCCACCTCCGGCCGCCACCTCCGGCCGCCGCACCGCCTGCCGCCACCTCCGGCCGCGTCGCCGCCGGCCACCTTCAGCCGACCGCCGCCTCCGGCCACCTCCGGCGCTCTCCGACCACCGCCACCGCCGGCCACTGCCGTCGCCGCTTGCCGGCCGCCGCCTTCCACCGGCCCTCCGGCTCCTCCGGCAGCCCTCTGCCGCCACTGGCCGCCCGTCGCCGCCGTCCGGCACCTCCTTGTGACTCTAAATCACTAAATCGGCTATAACTTCCTCTCCGGAAGTCCGATTCAGGTGTTCCAGGAGTCCATTTTGTTCAATTTTTCGTGCTCTACGTCCTCGTTTGCTTCTGATCCTCATCCGAGTGGTCCTGCACAATGTCAGAAACCAACGACGACCTTCCTCCTCCATTACCTACTTCGAAGGTACATGATCCTCCTCCAGCTGCTATGATATCAAATCTCTCTTCGGCAGCTACTCTATCTCAGATGGCATGTTTTGAGAATTTTCGGGAAAATCTTCCGAACGCGACGGATTTCCTTCTCAGTTCTACGGAAGACTGGTCACCCTGGCACATTACAGTGCAGAGTGCTCTCGATCGTTGTGATCTTGTTGGTTATATTGATGGTTCTGCTGTGCAACCCTCTGATCGAGACTCGACATATGTCACCTGGCGCACACGAGACAGACGCGTACGCTCTTATTTGATCAATTCTGTTGATCGTTCGATCCGTGCAGATCTCACTGATTTCACGTCATCCGCTGCACTATGGAGTCATCTTTGTGATCGCTTTGTCGAGAAAAGCGGTGCTCGTGAATATCAGCTTCTGATTGAGACTCAAACTGCTACTCAAGGTGATCTCTCTGCTCAGACTCTATATGGCCGCATGAGGGCGAACTTCAGGGAGCTTCGTGCACTTGAGCCTGGACCGATGGCTACTCCTGCCGAGCGAGAGGCCTTCCGAGATCGTCGTGAGTTGTACCAGTATCTGATGGCTCTTCGTCCAGAGTTTTCCGCCTTGGCTGGTCAACTCATCCATCGGGATCCACTTCCTCGACTGGAATCTGCTGTCGCTGAAGTTGTCGCTGAGGAGACTCGTCTTCGTTCCATTGCGCTACGTCAGTCCACTCCACCGTCCACTTATGATGGTGTTTTGGCAGCTACTCCTTCTACGTCTGTCAGAGGCTCTTCTCGAAAGAACACCATCTGTACCCACTGCAAGAAGCCTGGTCACCCGATCGCTGACTGTTGGAAACTTCATCCTGAAAAGCGCTTTGGACCTAAAGGACGAGGACAGCGTCGTCCTATTGATCCCTATACTTCTGCTGCTGTTGCTACTGACGCTCCGCCTTCCTACACAGATCAGCTCGGACGCATCCGAGAGAGTCTTGATCAGCTGATCGTGCAGCATCCTCCTCCTGGTTCTTCTACTCCCTCTGCTTTTTCTACTACTTCGGGTACTCCTGTTCATTGGATTTTTGATTCTGGTGCTTCACATCACATGACACCGGACAGTTCTGTCCTCACTGCATGCTCACCGGCCCCTTCACACCTACCCACAATTCATACTGCTGATGGTTCTCCCTTAGTCATCACTCAGTGTGGATCGATCACTACCACCTCTGATCCTACAGGACGCCTTTCATTGCCATTTGTTTTGCATGCCCCTGACCTTTGCATGAATCTCATATCTATTAGTCGATTGTGTGATTCTGGTCTCACTGTTACATTTACCACCTCTGGTTGTCTTGTGCAGGATCCACGATCAGGGCAGAGGATTGGCGTTGGACGTAGAATCGGTGGACTTTATTACGTGGAGTATCTTCGTCTTCCCGTTCCCAATCCATCTGTTTTCTGTGGTAGTGTCACCTCTGATGTCGACTTGTGGCATCGAAGGTTAGGTCATGTGTCTGAGTCTCGTCTCAAAGAACTCTTTCAGTCTGGTGTCTTAGGTCGTGTTGCTTTTTCTTCACTTTCTATTTGCGAGGGCTGTAAATTAGCCAAACCTGTGGCTACTCCTTTTAGTCCTAGTAATAATCAGTCCTCTAGTCCATTTGAGCTTGTTCATTCTGACATTTGGGGCCCCTCTCATGTAACCTCAAAGAGTGGTTTTTCTTATTATATTAGTTTTATTGATGACTTCTCTCGTTTTACTTGGATTTATTTATTACGTCATCGCTCTGAGGTTCCTAAAATTTATGAGGTTTTTACCAATATGATTTATACCCAATTTCATGCTCGTATCAAAACCTTTAGGTCTGATTGTGCTCGAGAATACATCTCTTCTACGATGCGTTCTCTTCTTCATTCTCATGGCACCCTCTTTCAGCAATCATGCCCCTATACTCATGAGCAAAATGGGGTTGCTGAACGTAAACATCGTCATATTCTTGAGACGACTCGTGCTCTTTTACTTTCCTCTTCAGTCCCTAGTACATTCTGGGCTGAAGCTGCTCTTCTTTCAGTCCATCTTATCAATATCACCCCCTCCTCTGTCCTCTCTGGTATGACTCCTCATGAGCGTCTTTACTCTTCTCACCCTGATTATAGCAGACTTCGCACATTTGGATGTACGTGTTTTGTGCTTCTCCCTCCTCATCAACGCACCAAGTTGGCTGCTCGGTCAGTAAAGTGTGTATACTTGGGAATTAGCTTCGAACACAAGGGATATCGCTGCTATGATCCTATTGGAGATCGTTTTTGGATCGCTCGTCATGTGTCCTTTGTTGAGGATGTTCCCTATTTTTCTTCGTCATCTGCTTCATCCCCTCCTCCTGTGCCTTCTCCAGTTCAGGTCTCTCCTCCTGTGCCTTCTCCTATTTTTCCTGAACTACCTGTTGCACTAGAGTCTGTTCCTACTCCAGCGCCTCAACCTGCCACTACTACAGATAATCCACCCTCTCCTACCAGTGTGTCTCCTATTGCCCCTGTTGAAGATACTTCCACTGGTCCTCCGACTTTCACGGCTGACGCACCTCCCTCTGATGTGGATCCTCGTCCCTCGTCTCGCTACCCTCAGCGTGAGCGTCATCCACCTGCTCGCTTCAGTTTTGACTCTGGACCACCTGATCAATATGGCTTTGCTTCAGTGAGTACCTATTCTCCACAATTCCAGGCTTATCTCACCGCTATCCATCTCCATCGTGAGCCCAGATCCTATCGAGAGGCAGTTGAGTACCCTGAGTGGCAGCAGGCCATGAATGAGGAGTTTCAGGCGTTTGAGCATACACAGACCTGGGATGTTGTTCCACTTCCGGATGGCGTTACACCTATCAGTTGTAAATGGATCTTCAAGATCAAACATCGACCTGATGGATCCATTGAACGACATAAGGCTCGTCTTGTTGCTCGAGGTTTCACACAGGAGTATGGCATTGACTATGAGGAGACCTTCGCTCCCGTTGCCCAGATGACTACTGTCCGCACCCTTCTTGCAGTTGCTGCTGTTCGTCGTTGGCCTCTCTTTCAGATGGACGTGAAGAATGCCTTTCTTCATGGTGATTTATCTGAGGTTGTTTATATGCAACCACCTCCAGGTCTCAGCACTCCTCCTCAGCATGTCTGTCGTCTTCGGCGGGCTATATATGGTCTCAAACAGGCTCCTCGCGCCTGGTTTGAGCGTTTTCGCAGCGTTATTCTGGCAGCTGGTTTTGTTGAGAGTTTTCAGGACCACTCTATGTTTGTGCGATCCTCATCGCAGGGCCGGGTTATCCTTCTTCTATATGTTGACGACATGATTATCACTGGCGATGACTCCGCCGGTATTACTCTGGTCAAGAATCACCTCAGTCGACAGTTTCAGATGAAAGATCTCGGCACTCTTCGCTACTTCCTTGGTCTCGAGATTGCACAGAGTGATCGTGGGATTCTGCTCTCTCAACAGAAGTATACGGCTGACATTCTCGAGCGCGCTGCCCTCTCAGATACTCGCAGTGCAGATACTCCTCTTGAGCTTCATGTGAAGCTTCGTCCTACAGATGGTGAGCTCCTTCCAGACCCGACTCGGTACAGACAGATTGTTGGTCAACTCGTGTATCTTTGCATCACTAGACCTGACATAGCTCATGCCGTCAGTATTGTTAGTCAGTTTGTCTCAGCTCCTCGATCAGTGCATTATGGTGCTCTTATGCGTATTCTCAGATATTTACGCGGTACTATCACCAGATCGATCTATCTGTCATCCTCTTCACCTCTGGTTCTCAGGGCCTACACTGATGCTGATTGGGCTGGAGATCCGACCACTAGACGCTCCACCACTGGGTTCTGCATATTTCTTGGAGATTCCATCATTTCTTGGCGCAGCAAGAAACAGGAGGTTGTTTCACTATCCAGCACTGAGGCTGAGTATCGAGCCATGGCCATCACCACCAAGGAGATTGTTCATCTTAGACGTCTCTTGGTGGACCTAGGAGTTACTATGACTGGTCCTACTCCTCTTCATTGTGATAACCGCTCTGCTATTCAGATAGCCAGTAATCCGGTTTTTCACGAGAGGACCAAACACATTGAGATCGATTGTCACTTCGTTCGTCAGCACTTTCTTGCAGAGACATTATCGCTTCCGCACATCTCCTCTGCCGAGCAGCTTGCTGATTTCTTTACGAAGTCACATCCAGTTCCTCGATTTCAGTTTCTCCTTCGCAAACTCACTTTGTATGATCCACCGTGAGTTTGAGGGGGGCTGTTAGATTATATGTGTTATCTCATTATGTGTGTAGTACATTACACGTGTAACTCCTTGGTCATTTGTCTATATAAAGGGATACAACCCTAAGGGGAATACAAGGATTCCCATTATTCCATTCTCTCTTTGTAACAGGGTTATTTCTTTAATTGTGACCCTTATCACATTTGCAACAAATCTTTCTATTTTCCCTTTGTAATATAATTGACAATCATGTCTGACGCAAATCAGGAGATCACAAATATATGATCTTTCAATTATGACTTCTGAACCAGATGGTCTCTGTTGAGAATGTCCAAGTTCAATCTTTCATTCCAGAGATGGAGCACCAGATGAAGAAATTAATAACTTTTACAAGAAGGCATTAAGACCGTGCTTCAGGCATTTGTAACTGCAATCAAGAGGGATGAAACAGGTTTTCCTCTTCCTGTGTTATTCTCATTTATGTATATATTTGCTTCCCTCATAGTATAAGCCTTTGTACATTCTTTACATGCCACTGATGCCAGGTTCATCTTTGATTCGATTTTTCATGTTCATTTTATAAATTTATATATGGATCTTTATCTTTATTTTATGAACTTATATTTGGAACTAGTGATAGAAGTGGTCTTGATCATTGCCAGTGAAAGACGAAAGCACCAAAAAGTATTCTCAGATTACTTAAGATGATAATGTTGCGTTGCATCAAGCAGAGACCTGTTGATTTTCTGAAGAAATTCAGTGTCAGAGCGGAATTCTGGAAAGTGATTTCAGTGCAAATAATGGCTTGTCTGTGCAAGAGAACACTGATGATAGACAAAGTTCCACTGGTCATGATCCTAGTTTTTTTTTTTGGTTGGATGAGAGGAACATTGATGTTTTATTGACGGTATTGTCTAGAAAAACAAACATACAACACAATAATGAAAAGGCGATTAGCCTAGGCTTGATGATGCTTTATATTATTTTGTTTTAGTTTTACTATCTATTCTCCTTCCTTTCAGAGTATGTAATTTAAAATTAGAAATGAAATCGGATAGCAAACATCTATCTATTAAAAAAAAACAATAACAACTTACATGTAAATCATGAATGAAGTTTCGTTCAAAATTGTCTGGCTGATAACCCCCTAAGCACTGGTTAACTGCTGGACGTTCACTGGCGTGCACTGCCCCGTCGAGTTGAAGCAGCTGACTGCCATCGGATAAAACACCGCTTCAGTTGGATGGATCGAATCCCAGAACACGTTCAGCCGCCGGTCGCCACACGGCTGGGTGTTCGCCAGGCACAACGAACCTGGTGCCGTGACCTCGCAACAGGGCATACTTGCTGTCCTAAAGCCTGGCCATAGAAAACCAAGGCCCGTTTGGAATTCTTTTGCACTCTTTTAAATTACGAGAAAATCATTTTTTTTTCTCTCAGATAATCAATTTTAGGCCTTGTTTGAATCTCTTGGGATTGAAACCTGGCGTTTGAAAAAGCATTCTCATTAGAAGCTTTTCAAACGCCATGAAAATGCGGTCGATATCTAAACATCAAAAATTGTTTCGATCCATGTTTGAAAATTTTCCCTCTATACGAATCCAAAGGAGCCTTAACCTAGTGTTTTTGAATTTCAACTTCTTATTTCATATTTCAATTTCACTTCTTAAAAACTGAGTGAGAGTAGCTTTGCTGAAGCTAGCGACTTACCGAATTTCGCAGGATCTTTGATCAAGAAGATGATGGAATCAAAGACCTTGTTGTGGACGAAGACCGACCCAGGGTTCGAGTACTGCAACTGGTTGAGCAACGACGGAAGCTTGACGTTGAACAACGAAACCAGGCCGTTAACCAGGTCGGAGCAAAGATCTATAGGTTTTAAAATGTTCACTATGACTGGCATGCACCCAAGCGCCCCGATCTCGGTCACAACAAACTTCCTCCCCCCAAGAACATACAGCCTCTGTAGATGACATGTCACTCAAATGTTTAACATGATAATATTTATAACATTTTCAGTCACATGTCAAGCTCGTAATATAATTTACTGTCAACTGCGCGTTATAAGCAGAAAGCAAATGGTCCGCAAATTGGTGGGGAGTGTAAATCTTACTGCTGCCGTATAGAGGAGACAAATAGTTATTTAAGTAGTCATTGCTTCCTATGGAGACCAGGAATATCGCCTTTGAGAGGTGGTCCGCCGACAGGTGGCCATGTGTCTCCTCAAATTGATCGATCTGCTCTTTGAGGGAAATGCACCTCCCCTGCACACAAGATCAGTGAAACAACCAGATAAAAAGTCACTTATTCTGTTCAAATAGTCGTCTGTCTATCTGATTGTTAGTTATCTAAGATGGATAACACTATGGCGATATTGGATGTTGGGTTGCCTCACCAATGCAGTTCCGGTCTCGTTGAGGATGCCTGAGGCGTAGTTGATGCCGGTGGTGATTGTGGATCTCTGCTCAGCTGAGAGGCCCATGTAAGGTGGAGCAAATGGCAGCCCTAACAATTGTGCTGTTGCAACATAGACAACAGAGAAAATATAATCACATTCATTGAATTAGAAAACTATTCATATGGTAATGATAAATAGATAGTCATTCCATGGTTAGTCACTCTCTTCCATGCATTCAAACGAACACAAGCACGAGGAAAATGTTAGGGCAATCGCCTTTGTAATACATTGTATGAGGAATAGTTACATTCACAAAAAGATAAAATAAAGAGGCCCCAAATTTTCAATTTTTTATTTCCTGTTTTATAGGGTTTTTTTTTATTATTTTAATCCATTTATTATTTTCTTTTATCTTTTAGTATTGCATGTTCCAATTTTATTGGGAATTAAGAATTAATTTTATTTGTTCTTTGATTTATAAAGAATAAAATTTATTAATTTATGAGTTATTGTTTTTCTTATTTTTATTCATTTTCAATTTTTTTGTTTTTATTTTTTTCTGATTTTTAAACATATTAATGTTTTTATTTATTTATTTATTGTTCTTTCTTTCTATTTTATTAGAATTTATTTTTGATAGAATAAGTCGCGTAAAAAATAATAAATATTTTAAAAAATTATCATAATAATCATAAAAAAATATTATGTGAATAGGAACCCTTTATTAGAGTTTGTCTAGGGCATGCTTATCTCAAGACTAGCTCTACATATAATCATTTTCCTAAATCAAGTATATACTCCATTTGAGAGATTACTTACTCGAATAGGACTACAACAATTGTTGTTACAGGATCAACTGAGTGTCAAACAATGGCATGCATCTTCTAGGGCCATAATGGGCACATGATTTGTGAGTGATTCTGTGCAAGATATCAATTAGGGTTTTTTTGTACCTATGATGTCTGCAAATGTCCTCCCATTAGTGAACCTCCCAGTCGGACCGCTAAAATCGATGCCATAAGGCGCATAGTTCACCTTCGCCTGCGTCTGCAACACTTGTTGTTGCCGGAATCTGAGAGGGAATCGCCAAAAATGTAGACCGTCGGAGCGAGTTGGCAGGTTGAGATGGGAAGAAAGATCAATCCTATGAAAACAAGGAGGAGATGTGGTGGTGGTGGTGGTGCCTTCTTCATATTTGAATTTTGAATATCTTGTGCTTAATGTTGAGGATACTTGTGTGTGTCTCTTTGTATATACAAGGGAGTCTCACTAATGCTGATTATGAATATGTGTTTTTGGGATATTTCTATACATTGAAAGATCATTAAAGGGAAGATTTTTTTTTCTTTCCATGGATATGATTATTGTTTTGGAATGGAATTCAAATGATTATTTTATTTACATTAATGTATGTTTTTCTAGTGTTTTTGTAAGTTACTATTTTTACGTGACATAATAATACACTTATAGATAAATTTACATAAATTATATTTTATATTATACAAGTTACAGATAACAATAGATACTTTTAGGAGAAAAATTACGATTTTGTCAGGCCTAGGGAATTACAAGGAGGAGGGTAAAAAAAAATTGGGTGTTCAATGTTGGGATACATAATTTTTTTTTTAAAAGATGGGGACAGAAATAATAGGTTGGCTGCAGGGGTTTTTGGGCAATTCCCCTTGTTTTTCCGAAGGAAACCTCACTTTTCGTTGGTAAAATAATCCCCAGAAATGTATTTCCTTGGTAATCAGACATTTACCGATGAAATATTTAGTTGTAAAACCACTCGTGGTTAAAAAGGATAATTTCGTTGGTAAACTTATTAATTATCGAAGAACTCTTTTCATAGGTAACAATTTATATTTCCTGTTAAATTTTTTTAAAACTTGATCATATACTCACATCCACAAGAAAATACATCAAATTCCACTTCAAACATGTTCCATTAGAGTCTCCCAATCATTACATTCTAAAAAAAAAACTTATATTCAATGTATCAAAGCGAAAGTACACAATCATTAGAATATAAAAAAATCTTTTGTATAGAAATCTAGACACTAAGATACATCAACAACAATAATCAACTGTCAAATAATATTCACATTACGAGAAAGTATAATGAAACATTATCCAGACATTTTCTAGTGTCTGATTGTTGCATCTTCTAATCCATATCCTGAAGCCAATCACCTGTCATTTTATATTATGCAAAGGAAAGTGATACATTCAACTCAATGTACTACTCACATTTTATTGTTTTAAAAAATATATTCAACTAATGACGTATATTTTTTATAAAAAAATTATATATTCGTATAAATTAATGTAATTATATTAAAATAATATAATATATACTATGTTATAAATTTCATATATTAGGTTAGTGATCTTACAATTATAAACATGTTGTAAAATTGATCGAGTATATCAGTACTCTTTGTATGAATGATGATTAACATCTTGACGCATTATTAATATGTTGTTGTATACTGAAAATTAGATGCTAGACATACCAATATTATTGACTTAATCTCTAGCTACCTTTTTTTAAAATGTTAACTATGTTTAATTTTTTCCAACTCAGCTCTTTTTAAAGCTCTCATCTTGAACGAGTTATCAAATTGATTCTACTTTTACCAAATCAGTTTTCAGATAATAGTTCACATAGGAAACTTTAACTTTTGGTTTCAGATTTTTATTTTTTTGTATGTTGAAAATCAATGTGTTTAACTTTTAATTTTTCAAAAAAATGGTTGGAAACATTTTTTTATAAAAACAACATTATTAATTAAGGGCTGATTTTATGAAATAAATTATTTCTCCAGAAGTGGTTCTAAACAGCTGATGAAATGCAAAGGCAGATCGAAACAATTTGCTGTTTTTGTGTGCACACTGCACATTCATGTTCATTTTAGTCTTTTTTACGTTTTAAAAGCTCCACAAACAATGTCTCTCTAACATGCATGGCGTTAGGACCCATGGTTTTCAAAATGCGGACGCCCCCCATCACACATCCAAACATGACTTAAGTCGAAGCATTCATTTTAATTTCTTTTAGAATTTAAAAATAGGATTGGGCTTTGAAAATACTATTTCTTTTAGGAAAATGTTACGCCCGGGTCGTTTTCCAATCTCGTATCCAGTCTCCACGTCTACTGGGAGTTTTTTCGGGTTGATGATGTGGCCGCCACGTAGACATCCACTATACTCATAACATTAAATAAAAATGGCGGGATATTTTGGGATTTGGTTTTGAAATTTGAAATTCAAAGTATGGGTGATGTGACGGATGGTTTTTCAAGATTTGATGGCGGCTGACACATAAAACTCGAGTGCTTTATTTCTTTGCATGAAAAGAAATCATTTATGGTTTGATATGGATATACGTATCCACTTATGGTCCAATATGCTAGCTTTAACAGAGCATATGCGTCGATAAACAATTCACAGAAATCGATGTGTACTTTATTATTTTCATGGTGTACAAAATCTCTCTCACACATCTAATTTTTTAATGTTACAAACATCTCGCACTGCTCTCACCCAGAATTTTTCCTCTCTCACACACATCTCACCTCGACTTTGTCCTCTCTCTCTCAACCTCTTTTTTTATTTGTTTGATGGTGTCGTCGACATCGTCACTGAGTGAAGGATGACCCCCTTCTCCCCCACTCGAATCCAGTTGGTTTTTTCGAACGTCGCGTCGCTTCCACCACCTATATGTAGTTGTTTCTTTTTTCATTTTTGATATGTTTAAATCTTTCAAAAATTATCATACCAGGTTTATTTAGTAATAAATTGTGTCTTTACATATTTTTTTAGTTTTGAATTCTTAAATCTGAAAAAAACAACAATTTTTTCATCTCCACCATTGTTTTATTCAGTTAGGAATTTTAAATTCTGAAAAAAAAAATCACATGTTTTTTCACCCTCTCCATTTCATTATCTTAAAACCCCTTTCAATTGTTCATTTCTTCTCTCTCAGAACAACCTCCAATCGAAACCCTCTCCAATCATACACAATGGAAACCACAGGCACGACGAACCAAAGATATCTTTATATGGCCTCCTATATTCCTTAGAGCATATGCTAAATTTATTTTAAATGTCTTACGATTGCTGAATGTATAGGGAAAACTAAAGAATTTGAAGAATCTGTCAAGACCACTCGCAATTAGGTGTACCGACACCAGGTTGGTGAAATTGATGACAAAAATGAAGTTGAAGGAGAAGCCAAGACACCTTGAGATGATAAGACGTACACCATTCGAGGGATTCATTATCATCCCTTCATTTCCATCTAGAAAAGTGTTTACTAGATACCATTCTGAGTTATTGTCTCCCTGGAAGAAAGGTTTTCCTGATTCGTGGGAAGACCATCCATTTTACCCCCGAAGACATGGCAGTTATATCATGAAGTTGGTTAGAAGATCTCAGAAAAACTTGGTGAGAGCCGGTGAAGCAGAAACCTGTGAGGGAAAATGATACTTCACTGGTTGTGCCATCGCCTTGAATGTGAGTTTTTTTTTCTTTCAATGTTGTGGTATGTACTTCATTGAATATGCATATGCCTTGAATATTGACGCATATTATTTATAATCATGTTTTTTGTGTTTGTTTATTTGGTTATGTTGTGGTATGTACTTCATTGAATTGGGCATATGCTATGTATATCAAAGCACATTACTCATGTTTTTTATGTTTGTCTCTTAACCTGTGTTGTGGTATGTGCTTCATTGAATAAGCATAATTTGTTTATGGACACACATAACTTATGTTTTTTATTATGTTATGATATGTACTCCATTGAAGAGGCATATGTTTTTTCTATCGACACACATAACTTATGTTTTTTATGCTTGTATATTTACATATGACATTGATGTAATATATACTTCATTGATGAGGCATATATTTTTGTCTATCAATGCACATAACTTATGTCTTTGGTACTTGTGTGTTTACCTATGCTGTTATATGTACTTCATTGAATTGGACATATATTTTTCTTATCAACGCACACAACTTGTAATTAGTGTAATTTATTTTTGCTATACCCCTATATACTCGTGTATATGCTATGTTAACAGTGCATTTACCTTATATATATTTTTATTCATTATATTGTTTTGTAGGTTTGGTTTTACGAGCATAGTGAAATAACAATTTCAGTGTTAGGATGGCCACATATAAATGAATGGGTTAATTTGGGTTGCAGGAAGAGGCATACTCATTCACGCCTTGTCAATGCCACTGACCTAGATGATATACATGAAAGGCTGACCTTCCTTCTTGAAGAAATGCATTTGTTGCCTGAAAATGTGGAAGAGAGCTACAAGCATTTCAGTTCCTCAAGATTTCAAACCAATTGAAATCTACGATCCTCGCAGATCAGGGTTCTCTAATGTAGCAGAGATGTTTCGAAAGTCGTGTATTTGAACAATTTCTTGTGTCTTTTTTATGTGGTTAAGTTGTGTTGATACATGTGAACCTTCTCTTTTGGATGTTGTTGGTTTGACAAAATGTGGTAAGTTGTGGTGGTACAGATTTCTTGTCTTTTGGATGTTGTTGGTTTGAATTAACAATTTCTCATATTTAACAAAAAAACATATGCCTACTGGTATAATCATATATAATTTTTACCTTAATGTATGTTTGTTTCTGATTTTTTTCTTGGTGGGTATATGTTATGTTATGTCGTATGTTCATAGAACCCTTATTCCGAACAATTGTATGTGCATCGACAATTATGCATATAGGTCTTTAAAGAGGTATATGCATGGTTAACAAAGCATATACATAAGTGAATGTATTCCATGATAAAAAGATTGCGTTGATAAACAAAGTATGTACTCGAATATATATTAAATATATGCTTTGGTGTTCGAATACATTCTCTTATGTGTGTTTGATGTTGTTAAGTTGTGTTACAATACTTCTCTCTTTTTTGGATGTCGTTGGTTTGAACACTTGATTTATCTTTTTGGATGCTGATTATGTTTCATTTCCAGTTCTCTCATAATGTATATTCTTTATGATTTCTTTTCAATAGTTCAATATTCTTAGTACATGACGAATAACATATAAGTTCTTGAATAGCGTATATGCGACAATAAAGTAAGCATATATATATATATCAAATCAACCAAATTGTGGTTACTTAACATTTATTTTCAACTTAAATTATAAGACATTTGAAATGTTAATACATCATATCCAGTTTTGAATAACAAAACATTGTAACTATGAATAACATTCACAAAATGTTTGACTATAATGTCATCCACCTTTTAAATTGCCCTTCCATATAAGTCGATTGTGATACGAACTGAGAATATTATTGTGAACTTGGTGTTGGTGGTGTGCAATTTGTAAGCGTAACCTGTCTGGGATGCTTCTCCTGGTGCTGCTTCGATCGTCAATTTTTCTGAGATCATATCAACAAAACAAAGAGACTAATAAAAATTGGTAAAAGGTTATCGACGCATATACGTCTTTAGAGTGGGTATGTGCTGAGTACAAAGAATCATACACTTACATTTTTCTGCTTGTTGATGACAACTTCACACTGTGAAACCTTTCACTTAGTTTTTAAGCGATCCTTCGATTAAGAAATGAGAGGCTAGTGTTTGCTTTACTTTCACTATTTCTCTTCCTGTACTTCTCTTCCTTTGAACATGCAAAAATAACTGTCTTTAGGTCACCTTCATGAGTGAACTTTCTTCCCATTTTAGTGACACCAAAACCACTGCGGAAAACAAAAACCTTATATTGAAAGTACACTTCATCAATAGAGTCAAACTCCATCCCAACAATTAATTCTTCATTTGCTTCATAATATTTAATATTATCAGCCTTTTCCATTGTGATTCATTGCTTTTTTCACACTGAAATTCAGTATTCAATCTCATGTATTCCAAATCATTAAGGTTCATCATTTCCATGATGACATGTATGTTTAATGGCGTATATGCATCGATAAACAAAGCATGTACTCGAATATACATTAAAAATATGCTTTCGTAGGTTATGTATACAAATATACAATGGCCAATGAAAAGAGAGCACAAACTTCTTGGTTTGTACTCATAGCATGTACATACTCTCCTGAACGACATATATACAAATTAACAAGGAATACATGTTTTTGATAAAAAAATCCATTCACCACATGAAAAATGTCAATAATTTCTAAAGGAAAGCACTAACAGACAATGAGGTAGATACCTTTTTTTTTTACAGAAAAACGAATTGTCCCCTACCGGATTTGGTTGATGTTATCTAGAATTAGAAGATTTTTCAACTTTGCAGGAAACAAAATAAATCAATGTAGCAAAAAAAGAACTATTCATTGTTAGGTATTCAATTGTTGGAGGAGATTGAGAAAAAAAATGTAGTTGAAAATGGAAGAGAGAGAATGAAATTTATTTGTTTTGACAGGGAGAGAAAAATGAGAGGTCAAAAAGGGGGGGAGTCCAAAATTTTTGGCGGGATGTTTTGGGGGGAAATATTTTGGGGTGGGTGAGAAAAAGTGGGGGGCTGACGTGGAAGGGGAGCTGACGTGGATGAGGGAGGCTGACGTGGAGACTGGATTTTTGACTGGAAACGGACCTGGGTGTAACAATACCCTTTCTTTTAAATTCCTCTATTTTCACCATATATATTGTGATCTTGTTATTAATTCAACGCGTGAATTTTTTTCATGAATAACTTTTGTAAAAATTTGAAATGTCAAAACCATCTAATATTTCTTCAAGATTTATATCATTCCAAAGTGGAGAGACCTTGAATGAAAGTGCCCCCTCACCTGTAACATAGACATCTGCAACAGATGCAATATCCCCATCAACTCAAGAAAGAAATTTTTTCACCATTATAATTTTCTTCTCTTTTAAAAGCAGGGACTAAAGCTTTCAATTTGCATTGGACAAATAAAAACTTTGATTTAGGTTTGTCCAATTTATCTCAATCATCATTTTATGTATACAACTGCTTTCTTTTTCTTTATTTTTGTTTTTGACTTTTTTTTTTGTATAGGGTATATTTTTCCTAGTAAAGCCTTCTTCTCTCAAAAGGAAAAAGATTCAAACTCAGGTTGCTCAAATTTGACGATTTCACAAAAATAATCTATCATGCCATGAAAATCAAAATTCCATCAAAATATGTGTTATTTAATCCTTCACAATTTAATTTTATTGGGTTAAATAAAAAATACAATTTGGCTCAAATTTAATCCCTCAAAGCTGACATTTTACATCGTTTATAAATTTGCACTTGGGTTGTGTTTGGAGATGAAGGCTCCGTTTGAAAACACAGATTGAAAAGTAGATTTTGGAATAAAACTGCTTTTTAAGATGATTTTAGATCTTTGACTTTTTTGGGATGCTTTTTTTTTAATTCAGGAATCAATATTTGGAAGGAGTTTAATGTTTGGTAGAAAAAGTTGCTTTTCAATTCAAAAAATCGATTCCGACCAAAAATCGTTTTTTTTAGATTTTAAAAACACGGATTTCGAGAGAGAAATTAAAAGGAATCCAGCTTTTGATTCCACCGGAATCCAACCCGTTTGGTTGCGCGTTTGGGGATTTTCAACTTTTTCAAAAACGGAATCCGTCCAAACGCGCAACCAAACGGACCCGAAAAACAACTTCACTTTGAGTGGCTTTTGAAAATGACTTTCTAGAAGACATTTGGAAAGTTATTTTTCACTTCACTCGAAAGACCATTAGAGACATTTGAATTTTTTTTGTATTTTTTGCATTAAATATGATTTGACAAATGGTTAATCTTCTTCAAACTTATTTTCAAACAAACCCTTATAATATGATGATATAACAAAAGACTACACCAAAAAAAGTTGAAATGTATTAGATGATTGAATTAAACAATGGGCGTGGATACACAACAGTTCTCGTATGCAGTATGAGTGCAATCCTATTATAATAATGAGTTATAAGCTTCATCAATTGAAACTTTTTTTTGGCATAAATGGGTATGCACGATTAATTCATTGAATTGTACATATACCTTATTTTATTTTTTATATATAAAATTACATGTTTAATAACATAATATATACATTTAAAAAAAAATCAAAAGCATATGTGAGACTATCCTAACATTATCTTTAAATAATATTCAATATTTCATGAGTGGAAGAACTATGCGGATGATTATGGTCTTTGATCTGTAACATTGACATTTTTCAACTTTGAAAGATAAAATATCCACATCAACTTATGAAATATATGATATTTTTAGATTACCACATCTTTCTGTCTCTTTTGGAGTAGAACCTACGCTTACAAACCAAATTTAGACAAAGATGATCCCTTATAGCTGTTAATTTCATTTCTATTTTAAGGTTCTCTTTCACATCCACAAAAAAAAATACAGCTTTTTTTGTTTGAAAATTCATGAAGTTTTAATTTCTGAAGCAAAAAACCTACCAAAATATGCAACTTACATAAGTGAATTTCATGAAATTATGATACCCAAACCTAATTATGAAATGGAAACAAACCCCTTATAAAATTATCTAGTTAATCTTTTATTCCTCTGCATTACATTGTTATTAATTTGAACTAAAAATCTGAAAGTATATTTATACAAAAATTACAAAAAAATTAAAATATGACCATCTAATTACAATTTTTATCCTTGCCCAATCTAAAAGATAATTGTATCTAAACACTTATAAAATAGGGGCAAAAAGGTACTTTAACCATTGGTCATTTTTATTATGGGTTAAAGACATATACGTCCCTATAAACTTGAATTATCCCATATAAATCTACGTCTAAGTTGAGGTAGACGTACAAGTACTTGAAAACTCACAAAAATTCATATGCATCCCTATCGTTAGTAGAATTTAATCACGATTCAACCTACTTTAGTTAACTCTAACCCATACTAGGAAATGATTAAATTATTCATAATTTCCTAACCCCTCCAAACAATGTCAATGAAGAAGATAAAAAAAATAAAAGTTCTAAAAATGTAATTTGATATTTTGCGTGGATTAATTTATATTTATGATTATTTATAGTAACTGTAATGTCTACACAAGTACATGGTAATAGACTATTATAAAAATGTTTCGTTAAATTTTGATGAAAATTTCTTTCAGAGATAATAATTGAATTTTTTGTGAGTTTTAGGGATTTATACGTGTACCCCAACTTTGATAAGGATTTACATGAGATTACCCATATTTGTAGAGATGTAAATGTTTTTAACCTTTTTATTATTCCATGATTTGTTAAAAAAAAGACAGTAGGGGGGATACATGTGATTTTTTAAATCATATCATATCTTTTCCTCCTCTTTTCGAGTAGGAGATATAAGTTTGCATACCAATAAATTTTTTATTAATGACCCACAGCTGATATTGTCATTTCCATTTTAAGGTCACATTTCACATCCATTAGAAAAGCTAGAAAATTTGAAAATTCATGTGTTGAGTATTAATTTCCAAAGCATGAAAAAATATGCAACTTGCATATTTAAGCATGAAATGTTAATTTTTGTCACACGCAGGTGATAAGATATAGGGAAAATTTTGATTTGACCCTGCAGCCTTCTTGAAATCGTGATAACCCCTAATTATAAAATCAAAATAATCTCCTATAAAATTGGTTAAACTCTGGGAATAATATATTAATGGAATATTTTGTAAGTGACACTTAACGATATTTCAAGGGTCTGATTAGATGCAGATTGAAACATTGAAATCTTGAAAATCTTACATATTAAACCACCTTTTCAAAAATGTTGTTTTATAGTTTATTCAATATGTACGTTTTTTATACTGAAAAAAAATGAGGTAGGGTGGAATTTGACAAGCTGAAAGTGGAAATGTATTGGATCAGCGTTAGTTTTTTCTACTTTTGAATCCTACATAAATCCATGAAACTCACATTAAAATATACAAAAATCCAAGTAGAATCTTCTAATTCCAATCTTACACTTGTCCAATCTAAAACATAAGTCAAAGATGACTTTTACTACATAATTTCGTACAAAATCACGATAGTAGGGGGTACAAAAATTTATTGAAACTTTACAGTGAGTTATATCAATTTTGTAATTATACAGGGTTTTTATGCAGGCAATCATTTCAATTTTTCTCCCAAACATATAAAGTTCACTATGATACCAAACTTATTCTCTATGGAAACAAAGTTGGGACTAGTGGATTTTATGTGTTTGATTATTGAAAACAACAAGTAGCTTTCACTGATCTACTCTGAAAACTAATACTCCAACGACCATTCAAACCTTAGATCCAGTTAATGCTTATATAACTCCAAAAAATAAAACACATAAAACTCAACTAAACAAAATAAGTGTCACAAAAGCACTACAAATCAATGCCGACGCAAAGTCTACGAAGGCACATCTCAGAGAGGACACTAAGCCTGAAAGACAAAGATGAGAAACCAAGCAAAGCATTCTTGACCAAAAACCTTCAGAAGGTGTACCCAATTGGGTTCCACAAGAGTGGTTCAAGCTTGAACCACTCACCATTTCCATTGCTTCAGAACTCGATCGATCATCATCGCCCGAAAACAAGCTGGGAAGTCAGGGTTCCTGCATCTAGGGTTGGATCAGTTGGAAGGAGATCAGATGGTGGTTCGGTTGGTGAAGGTGAGAAGGGGAGGTTGGCAAGCAAAGATGATGGTGTGTTGAAGAGGTGCAGTTGGATTACTAAGTCTAGTGGTAAGTAAAAAAATATGTGATATAGATTTGGTGATGTGAAGAGACATATAGCCGTTTGAAATTTGTTTGAAAATAGCTTAGATTTTAAGTTAAGATTTTCAGAAAACATATATTTGTTAGATTCATAATTTTTTTTATTGCTTATAACTAAAAGTTTTCTTATGAGGATTTTAAAAACACGTTTGGTCTAAATTGATTTTTGCAGAAGCATAATCACTCAAAATTGTTTTCAAATGCTATTTCAGTAGTGCTCATGACTTGACATTTTTCACTATTTTTTTCTTATTTCTCACATTATTTTAATGAGAAAAAGAAAAAAATGGTCACAGGTTGCATGAGAAAGGGCTTGTGTCTTGATTTATCAACACAAATTCATTAGTGTTAGATATCAAAGTTAATATACTAGCTATTTAATATACTATTTCGCTGCTACTATTACATTATGTTAATAATAAAGGTTTTTGTTCTCAATTTTCTTATTTGTGAGCCATTTGATTTTCAAACAGTTCATTTTCTTTGTTTATTTTGAAAAATAAAATTCATATTAAAAACTCATGAAACAAACTTTTTATAAAGCTTGTTTTTTACAAAATTGTTTGACTTTTTTACTTTTAGATTTGTGCAAAAATAAAAGTCCGTTCAAATGTATTTATAAACAGCCCATATAATGTTGCAATTTATATCAGTATTCATATGTTACAGAAATTTTTATGACAGTCAATCATGTGAGAAGAGTGAAAAAGATTCTCCAATGTTTTGCAGATGAGTTATATGTTGCTTTCCACGACGAATGTTGGGGAGTCCCTGTCAACGATGACAAGTTATTCTCTTCTATCCACTTAAATCATTCAAATTAATATTTTCCAAATTTTTAGGTGTATATATATATAGTATTAATGAAACATATATATTTTAATTTGTTTTATATATATATATCGACAGTCATCTATTCGAGTTGCTCTCTCTTTCGGGCATGTTAATCGACCACAACTGGACACAAATATTAGGCAAGAGGGAGCAATACAGGTGTAGTACTTGTATTGTTTAGCAGAACTGTTATTTTTGTTGTTGCATATATATATTTTTATTTTATTTTATTTTTTGTTTTTATAGAGAAGCTTTTCAAGATTTGATGCCAATATTGTGGCCAACATGGAAGAAAGGGAAATCATGGAGGTCAGTTCTAACAAGGAGCTCATGCTGGCAGAGATCAGAGTGAGGTGTATAGTTGATAATGCAAGATGCATTTTAAAGGTATCTCTTATAAAGCCATCCCTTGATAGATTTTGGCAGTGGTACTTTCTAAGGTCTCATTTCTCTTATAGTGGGGGAATCAGAAATTTGGTCTAGTGGGGACAAACTGTAACCACTACATTTAATTTTTTTATTAATACACAATCATATATATGATATATGTATTACTATTTCAAACAAACTATCCATGAATCAAAGGCGGCTAAAAACTTAAAAATGAAATATTACTTACTACTTTTATAGATATCAATGTCAAAGTAAATCCAAGCTCGCACAAAAACAAAATTATCTCAATATTTGACTTTTGATGGTAAGTTTATGAATTTTATAACGATTTTTTAAAATAAAATAGCTAATATATTAGCAAAATAATAAATTTGAGACTAGTACAAACAGATGAATATTGCTTTCCTAGTTTGATCATAAGGTGAGCTAAGAGGGTCCCTCCGATAATAATAATAATAATAAGAAGAACAACAACAACAATTACAAGAATAAGCTTGGAAACAAAATAATAGTGACTTTAGAGTTTAGATTTTGGATGTAGACTTACGTTGAACCTAGTAAATTTGTGTTTTATCATGTCATGTTTGTCCTTTATTCGCTCTAAGATTCATTGATGGCTTTAACAAATTATGCCCTACAAGCATATTGGAAGGAATATGATACATCCAACCATATAGGCATACAGCTTGTTCGCAGCCCTCACTTTTTTTTAAAAAATAAATAGTCATCTATTAAAGTATATACGGATATAAAAAATAAAGTATACAGTGAGATACACCAGTATACTTTTTTATTTAAAAAAATATAAATTTTTTTAATTTTCATACACCACGGTAGTATAGTGTACATTGCTATATTACACTATCGGTCAGGGGTCACTTCACTTCTATACTGCAACCGGGACTGTAAAAAGGGAATCATCAACAAGTGGGTGGGTTATTGGTGCAGGTGGTGAAGGAATATGGATCCTTGAGTGCCTACCTATGGAGCTATATGAACTACAAGCCCATCATCAATGAATACAAAAACTCAAACAACATCCCTCTGAGGACCACCAGATCAGAGTCCATAAGCAAGGATCTTCTCCGGCGAGGGTTCCAGCTCGTCGGCCCGACCATCGTGCACTCCTTCATGCAGGCCTCAGGCATGACCAACGACCACCTCTCCCACTGTTTTAGGTTCAAAGAATGTGTCAAGCTCGCTTGTGGATGATTTATACATACACACACATGAAAGTTGTACTTGTGTTTCATTTGATTGTTTGTATGGCTTGCTTGCAGTTTTAATTAGTTTAATTTTTCATCACATTGATTCTCTCTCCTAATGCATGAGACGAACTGGAGAGCTTTGTTTAGCTTTATTTGTGGTTTGTATAGTGTATCATTTTATGTGACAAATGAATGTACCTTGTGTTTCCATCTAATTAATGTAACAAAGAATTTACAATGCATGGTTTTATATTTTAATTCTTTCTTTTACATGAATTTATATTAGTTGAAGACTTGAAGGTTTAACTGGTTCAATGAGTCAGATTATTTTTTAGTGCAAGTGATGGATAGACTAGACTATTTCATACCCCTGGTGGAATTACTATCAAAATTTACAAAACTTAATTCAAATATACTTGTCAAAGTTTGTCTTCTCTCACCAAACCTTTTCTCTTTTTGGGCTAAACTCTATTCAAGGGTCATGATGTGACTCTTGACCAAACAGATGGATGGTTGAATACCCTCGCAAAAGTCTCATGAAAATTTTACTTTCGAAGTTAAACATGATGCGTCTGCAACTCCATCTCTAGTCTTAATTTTTTTCTTTAATATATAGTTTTCATTAAAATCTTTATTGTTATAAAAATTAAAATTTATATTAAAATATATATTTTTTAAATAAAACAATTTTACTTTTTTATATACTAGTGGAGTATACATTGTGTAGTGTACTGTATCAGCACTCCTTTTTGTATTCCATCATGGTCTTTCAATCCAATAGTTGACTCATATCAGAACCATTGGGTTGGAACCACTTGTCAGATCAAGTGGTCCGTAGACCTCATGATTAATTTTTTTTATAAACAAAATAGAAATTTCTATCAATACTTTTATGAAACTTATATTAAAAATAACGTCACATGCATTCTATTTTTCAGTCTCAATTATAATAGTACACATATTTTGAATTTTTTTTAAAAAAAGTATATATCATCTAATAAGTTACATGTTTCATGTTTGTAAAAAAAATTAAATATATTTTTTAATAAATTGTATAGATGTATTTATAAAAAATATAAAAATTTTATATTGATATATATATCTTAATGATTTTTTATTGACCATATAAAACTTGAACTGGGCTAGAAAAAAAAAAAACTTTGCGACTCACAACACTAGTATTAACGTTTCTTAGGGTGCGTTTGGTTGCGCGATTGCGCTGCGATTGCGATTACAGGAAGCTGCGTTTGCAATCGCGCAACCAAACAGTTTTGTAATCGCAATTTTAAACCCAGCGATTGCAGGCAAATAGTGCCCAAAAGCTGCGATTTCAAAAAGCTGAGAAAGTGAGCTTCCTGCAGAATCAAGTTTGCAATCGCAGATTCCTGCAGAATCAGTTTTGCAATCGCGCAACCAAACGCACCCTTAACTTCTTCGGTCAAACCAGATCGCCACGTGGAGCGTGAGTGATTCGTTATGGATGAAAACAAAGCTCAGATCCACGTAAGCAAAACTTTCCACGTGTACACTCATCCTCAGCCGCATATCACGGGTATATCTTGAGAAACAGACGGTTGAGATTCATGCAGGGGCTGACGACATATTTTTCCCCTTATATGAAACCGACCCAAACCAACATGGGACCCATCACGTGACCCATGAATGTCCTTCAATAATAATATTTATAACCTGAATCATAGACAAATATTATTTAAAGCTTAGGACAAAAAAAATCTCTGCCACGAACAAATATTATTATACATATGCACGTGACCTGCTGCCATGGTATCCTCTATTCGGTTTAGTATTATTCAGAATAGTAATAAAACTGAAATAGGAATTCCGGATGGGTTAAACAAATGGAATATTTTTTTAAAGGAAAATGTAGTCAATATCTATTTTAATAAAGCGATTAAAATAGACAATGTCTGAATCGTCAGAGAAACGTTAAAAAAAAAGCGAGAAAAAATAGTTTGGAATACTGAATTGAAAATTTTAATGAGACTCTTATAGTGGATGTATGGTTGAAATGTTGGGATTATTGAAATCCAGTTTTTCAAACTCAATTTTTAAAAATTATATTTTAATTAATTTTTTAATAATTGAGTTTTATAACTTCAAAAGTAAAAATGTTAAAAAGTTGAATGCTGAAAATGCATTTGGATCAATGTTTGTAAAAAGGTTGGAAAGTTAAAAACTGAAAATATGTTTACATAAAAAAGAGTAAGAATGTACATCAAACTAATTTTTAGAGTCAATATTGCAATCCAACACATTATCAAAAATTCATTACTTATTTTATAATAATAATAAAATAAAATAATATTGACATAATGTACATTTTATACCTTTTCTTATAGAATACATATTTCTACATCAGAGATTTCATATAATGGTTAGAATAGAATAGAAACAGTTGGTGAGTGGAATATCATCACCCTCCATTCCTGAGGAATAACAACCCGTCAGAGTATCAAATAAAGTCATAATACACAATATTGTGTAAATATCCAAAAAAAAGAAAAAGAAAGAAAGTTGATTAAATGCACACCTATTTATTGAACAAATTTTTTTGTTCTGCCTCTGGATATCCATAGTTTAAATGGTCTATCATTTAACATGATTAAAAATGCTAGCACAATTTTTTTCTTAGTTATCAACAAATTTATTATATTAATCAGGTATCACAAATTACAGGAAGAACAGGATAAAAGGATTCCCACAATTGAGATACTGTGAAGGTATACCACTTCCACACCTTGTTTGTTCCAAGCAGCTCTTCTTGAACTGGATTCCATTCTAAAACAAGCACACAAAGCAAAGCACTTCAAAAGGATGGACCAATCTTTAACAAATAAACATAACATTAATTTTATATATCTATTAAAAGAATGTACATGATTTACTTTTTCTAGGGTCTTCAAGGGTTGATTATTGTCACAAACTACAGTACCTCACAAACAGCACACCAGGCCGTAGTAGCACCACATAGAGTAATAGCTAATCTAATTATCCAACCCCCCTCACCTGAAAATATTTACAGGAGGAATAAAAAAAAAAGAACAAACACCTCCCCCTCCATCTGAGTCTCCTCTCACAGCGAGATCTTTCAGACTCAGAAACACAAAACAACATCAACATCAAACAAACCAAACCATCTTCATTACCTACACAGACATCCCACAATGTCTTATTCAACTGATTCTACTACTACTACCATTCTTCTCCTCCTTTACATACTGTGCTACTAGCAGAACCGTCTCTCTTATATTCTTCAAAACTGGCACGAAGTCCCAAGCCTCTGGCGCTGGCGTGCCCCCGCGGACGTGAACCTGCGGCCGTGGAAGGCGGCCCCCAGCAGCTCCTGGAACTTCTCGAGGAACGCACCCCATTCTTCGTCACTCATGTCAGCCAGCTTCACGAAGCTCGCGCTCGTCGGCAGCTGCTCATTCGCACTCCTGTTCCCCGAACTCCCACCGGTCATAGGCACTGACGGTTCGAAACACTGGCTCTTCTCGGAGAGGCTGATGTTCTTCAGCGACGCAGAGAGCTTCGAGACGCTCGGGGCAAGATTTCGGAGGGGCGGGAACACGGGTTTGGCTTCGATGATCTCACAATCAACGTCGTCTTCTTTTCAGTTTCCTCCTCTTCCACGGATTCATCCAACTTCGAAAGCGGGTTTCGGACACTCCCCCTGTTAGACCCAAAGAAGTACGGATCGTCGTCGCAGTCGATCTCGAACTGAATGTCATAGTTCTCCGCGTCCCCAACCTCGGATTCTGTGCAAAACGACATGGCCTCCCTCTCGGCCACCAGCCGCCTCGCTTCGATGCAAACGACCTCAAGCTCGCTCGGCTCCTCCTCGACCCCTTTGAACTCCCTGCTCATCATTTCTCCAATCTCAGCCAGGCATAGACCAAAAGCCGCCGCCTCCTTGAGGAAAACCGTGCAGAGAACCAAAACACGGAGGCAAGCATCACGGATCATCGGCAGCTCCATCCGAAGCATGTCTGCGTCTCGAACTGGGTCAAGATTTGCTATGTATTCAAGCTCATCCTCGGAGAATGGAATGGATGCCTGAGGCCAGTGGATCCACTCGAAGTATGGGTCCTCCAAGCTCTCTGGCAAGCAAAGGCCGTGGTCGATCGGAATCAACTCTACCTGCCCAAACCTCCCCACTTTGTCAAGCTTACGCACCAAGAGGTTTCCACCGTGCCTGTCCGTGTTCAAGATACGAATGTCTAATATACCAATCCGGTGAACTGCAGAGACCGGGAAGCTTGAAGTCCCGTGATCACTAGCATCGAAATCGTGGGGGATGAACTGCTGAAAAGACGCGATCTTGCTCACTTGTTCCGGTCATGGCTGTGATTGATCGCAGCTTTGCCCGTATTCATGCCTTCATTGACATTGAACACCGAGTGGGTGATCTTGACTAATACAGTTGGAGGGACATTGGCGAAATGATCATAATCCAGAAGGTACGCTGCGACCTCTCTGAACCCAGTCTCACCCACCCGCACCGATCGCTTCAGACCAGGCTGCCCGAGCGCCTTCCCCACGAACCCTTTTGGGTTGTTGGGCGCGAACGGCTCCTCATCGTAGGTTTGATGATCGCAATGCTCTCACCCTGGCTGTTCCTGAAGTAGTACGCCCCCCCGAGCCCACTGTGCACGGGTATCGGATCAACCCCGCTTTTGATAGCTTTCACGGCATCCTTCACGAGCTGCTTCGTCTCGGAGCATTGGCTCGAGCACCCTATGATCTCGATCAGACCGCTCTGGTCCCGCTGCTGAAGCTCCTTCCCCCTGGGCGAGAGGCACGGGGTCGAGGAGCTCCGATGAAGGAAGTTCCTTGTGAGAAGCAAAGGTGAATCGTTTCGAACCGTGCTCAAGTCGTTCTTCAACACGAGGTCTCCGAATGTGAGAGAGCTCTCATCAGTGGGGATGTTGAGGGCGAGCTGGAGGCGCCGCTTCACGGTGTGGGCATTGTCGCTGCGGTCCAGTTCGAGTCCCAAAACGCAGCCCGTCTCGGTCTGGACAAAGACCCTCCGTCGCCCAACGGGCTTCCCATCAGTCTTCCTCAGGCCGTGGAATTCACTGCTGAGGGAGCGGTTGGGAATGGCAACGGCCAGTTGGGTTTGGACCGGGCTGTCAAGGTTAGGAGACATGGGGAATGAATGGAACGGCTGGTGGTGGCGGCTTGGGCGAGGAGCGAAACCCAATATGACTCTCTCGCACGAGCTCGCTCGCCGATTTTGATATGGGAAGAGGAGATTGAACGACAATTCGATCATGAAATGAAGGTCGGAAAGAAATCTAAATTGATTGGTTCCTTGGCTGCGTTTTTAACAGAAGAGCAAATACAGAGAGAGGTCACATAGATGACCGATCTAACTACAATGGGAAAGCCATCTGCTTTAAATGAGAAACTCTCCAAGAACCTGTGAAATTCGTTCATAAATATGTTCAGAATAGCATAGAATAACTAGACTTCTTTAACGGATTGTGAATGGATGTATCAGAAATTCAAGAAATGAAAACCCATACAAAGATTTCTTGGATTATCAGCCACACAAGCTACATCAAATCGAAAATAGTACGGCTTTCACATTCATTTACACAACAATCATCATCAACATCATCATTTATATTATGTCGATGAGCAACTGTTTGATAATCATCAAGTCTCAAAACTATAAAATCCCCAATTTATAAAAAAAGGCAATTTTTAAAGATCTAAAACAATTTGTGCTAAAAATATATTAAAAAATCACACTAATACTTTAACCTCTCTAAAGACATCACTTTGAAATAAAAATTTAAAATTAGAGAAAGTGATAAATCTAGTGACAAATAAAAAACACTTCTTTAATTGACAGAAAAGACCTAAAATTTTGTCATATCGAATTAGGAAAAAAAGAATATGGTGAAAACATGCGGATTCCATTCAAATGTCATGATTTTTAACAAAAACTATCTCAAATCGAAACAGAATCACCGAAAAGGACAACTGAATCAACGATCCAACGCTCGATCACCTCTCAATCCGAACAACCAAAACCATAGTTCATACTCCCTCAGTCACCAAAATCCCCCAAAAAAACAACGGTCGATCGACACAGATCTACAACACTAAATGTCCTGCATCGATGAAAGACCAACAAAACCTATCAAATCCGCTCACCAGAGTCCAAGATCTGGCGGGGGCGACGAAAGAAACCGAGGAGACCGAGCGGAGGAACGACGGCCGTCGGTTCCTCTCGCGGCGATGCAGGAGACCAGGAGAGACGGACGGCTCTGATGCGTCGAATCCGGAGATCGGACGGCGACGATGATTTCTAGTTCTTCCGACGCGCTCTCTCTCTCTGTCTCTCTGTCTTCAAACCTCTCTTTAACTAGAGAGAGAGTTCCCGTGGTTAAAACTTAACCCAACCATGGTTAAGACCGTTTTTGCCTTGGATGGAAGGGTCTAGAAGCGCGAATCACAACCGTCAGATCCAACAAAAGAGCGGTTTCCGCCGTAGGTTTGGTGGGTCTCCAGTTTTAACGGTGGGGTTTTTACTGGGGCTGACGTGGCGTGATCTGGTTGGTTCTTTCGTTGGAGATTTCTGTTATTGTTTTCTATGCCCCTGGTGTTTTGAGAGAATAACGGAATTGCCATTTGCTTTCTTTTATCACGGAAAAGACACCGGTTTTCGGGTACTGGGAACGGAAGGATCTGGACCGTTGATTAAAAGGACGTGTACGGATATGATACGTGGATTGGTTTTGATTGGGTATCGGAAAAGTTAAATTGTTGGGAAGGGTGCGTTGGTTGGACGGTCAAGATTGCAATAGTTTACATCTTTTATGGGCCCGTAGAGTACTCTATGCAGTATTGGTCTGCAGTTCATCTTTTTAATTAAGCATATATATAATTATTTTTTAAAAATGATATTCTTTTTTAAAAAAAAAAATATTAAAATTCTAAATATATATTTTAGTTTTAATCAACATATTAAAATATCAAAAAAAATATTAAAATTAATGAGATTGCAAAATAAAACTATTCTCAGACTTTAAACATTATTTGGATTCACATTTGAATGAATTCTCGGTTTAAACTTTAAATGCAGATCTAAAAAAATTTCAGTATTTTTTTTAACCACAGTTTGTTTGTTTGAACTGAGAGAAGATCCTAAAATATATTTTTTTATCAAAAAATTGCAGAGATATTTACCTACATTCAAATTATTATAGTTTTGATCAATTTTCGAAGAGATATAATTTTAAAAAATTAGCCAGGCTCATGGCCACGCCTAACTCATCAGCTTTTATCATTTTTTGAACGAAGCCCTCCATTGCCAAAAAGCTAGGAGCAACTTGACATCATCATTACGTATATGTTATGGTTGTACAAGTGGCCTAAGATTGTGCTCCATAAATCTTACCAGGGATAATGATACACCAAGTCCTAGATTTTTATGTGCTTTTTTCTTTTTTTTTTTTCTTCTTCTCTTTTTTAGTCTTAAGAATATATGTTCTCTAAATAAAATTAATATACCTTTCTTTAGAGTGTATAATGTGCACTTATGGTATAAAAAACAGACTATAAAAAAAAGACTAATTGTATCGATGCATATAACACTCAAATAAGATCACTTCTCACTTAAAATGTTAATCCCCGATCTTTTTTAGTCTATTATTCTTTTATGCCCTTGAACTTTTTATCGCATATGAAAACACTCCCAAGTTAACAGATATATTTATAAGGTCTTTTCATCCAACTATCATCCATTTGTGCAAGTCATATGACAATGTACAAAAATGGATAACAATGTATGAGATTTAATAGAACACACAGATGTTAGAAAAATTTGGGTTTTGACAATTTGTTGGTCAAAATGGGTTTGTATTTCACTAATTTTTTATTAGTGGAACTATATTGGATTGTGTTCCTCTCATCGAGGAGATAAACATAGTATATTTACATTTTCAAAACTATTTTCAGGTGAATAAGAAAATTGGATTCAAAATTCTCTCAATAACATAATGAAAGTGGTTGGTGAGTGTGAAGAAAACGTTAGCCTCATATCGTTTGTTGAGAAAAAGTATTGAGGTTTATAAGATTGACTTTTTGGACTATACTGAATTACATTTGGTAGACACCATATTGTAGATCTTTCCACTCGGGGGTGCGCATGTTGTGTGCATGGGTGTATTGGGTGTTTTAGAGGAGCTGAAGCTTTTTTTCTTTGGACTTTTTACCAAATCGGATGGTATCATTTTAATCAGATGCAATCTGGACCGTCCATTGGAGGAAACATCAGATGAAGTATGGGCCATCAGATCAACGATTACGATCAGACCGTTGGTTGTTTCAAGAAGGGGTGCCTTAGACTCTGGTTCAATGAAAGCTGAACAGAGGAATGGACTCCTCCAAGAGGCTCTTCAATAGTCTTTTCTCCTCTATTTTACCATCCAATCTCTGCATTTTAGAGCATTCAATCATCCACTGCATATGCATTTTAGTCTTGAGAGTTTGCATTCAAGTCTCCATGCATTCAAGATAGAGAGTATACAAAAACACAGTACATTCACTGATTCTCTTATTTGAAGTGCTGCTACTTGAGAAGGATCCGACCATTGTATTCTATGAGACTATTGCCAGAATCCGTGAGCACCAATGTGGGGCGAATAAAGTCTTAAGAACATAGAGTCCACATTTAACCTCGGTCTTCCTCTCGATCAGAACAGACTCGCCAATCCAGTAAATTTGGTTCTTCTTCTTCTCTATCTTGTAGACATAACTCCAAATTGTTTTGAATTGCAATAGATGCATAACAATAGTACATATCCATTATTTTGAAAAAACATCAACATTTAATGGAGTTCATTATCAAAAACTCAAATTATATTGGTATATATTTTACAAAATCCACCTAATCAACAAGAATTTACAATTAAAAAAAAATGATCTACATGAAAATGTGTGAAATATATTAATAAAATTAAAAGAGTGAAATATTTTAACAAAGCTAAGAGATATAGAATGTATTAATGATTTAATTGCATAATGGTATATTAGTCTTTTATGTTTCTAAAATTATAAAATAAGAATTTTTTAGGTATAATTTTAAAAAGTGACTGATTTGAGTATTTCTAACTTTTGAGAGACTTTTTTAGTCATTTTCCCTTTAACATATAATGATATCACAAAAATATGTAAATAGCCAAAAAATAAAAAATGTGAATAAAGATTTAAAATACTAAAATATCATCTGCTGCATTGGGGCACAATAGAGATTTAAATTAAATATTATGATTATACACAATGAAAAATAATAAACAATATCATGTAAGATATATACAAGAAACACACAGTATGATATATAATAACAAAACCTCTAAGATGATTGATTTTTATTATGTATAGAGAGATTGTTGTTTTGTAGGAAAAATAACTTTTTAGTGTATAATAATGAGAGATATTAAATATTTAATTACATAAGGGCATATTAGTCTTTTATTGTAACGCCCCAGGCTTACACAGCAAGAAATTGTCCGCTTTGCCCCTAATGGGCTCACGGGTTTAAAACGCGTCTTGGTGTGTAAGAGTTGTGCTCACATATAAGCACATACTATCTCCTCCCATTAGGCGATGTGGGACTAAACACCCTCACCCTCACCTAATCCATGGGCCTCTTGGGACTCTTGGGCCTGGGCCAGGCGTTACAATCACCCCCCCTAATAGGCCACACGTCCTCGTGTGGGGCCACCCCATACCCACCATCGCGAAATGGACGGGCTCTGATACCAATTGTAACGCCCCAGGCTTACACAGCAAGAAATTGTCTGCTTTGCCCCTAATGGGCTCACGGGTTTAAAACGCGTCTTGGTGTGTAAGAGTTGTGCTCACATATAAGCACATACTATCTCCTCCCATTAGGCGATGTGGGACTAAACACCCTCACCCTCACCTAATCCATGGGCCTCTTGGGACTCTTGGGCCTGGGCCAGGCGTTACAATCTGACTCGCGCCGCGCGTGGTGGTGCTATGCACCACCCCGCTTGGGGGGGTGATTGTGACGCCTGGCCCAGGCCCAAGAGTCCCAAGAGGCCCATGGATTGGGTGAGGGTGAGGGTGTTTAGTCCCACATCGCCTAATGGGAGGAGATAGTCTGTGCTTATATGTGAGCACAGCTCTTACACACCAAGACGCGTTTTAAACCCGTGAGCCCATTAGGGGCAAAGCGGACAATTTCTTGCTGTGTAAGCCTGGGGCGTTACATTTATATTTTCAAAACTGTGAAATGAGACTTTTTTAGGTATAATTTTAAAAAACGGCCGATTTGGATATTTCAAACTCTTATGAGATTTTTTTGTCATTTTCCCTTTGTTAAATTAGAGAACCCACATGTCAAATCAATTTTTCACTTTGTATAAATCATTATTCCCATCTTATATATTTTTATCTACAACTTACTCATTATCAATTAAATTAAGAAAAACTTCATTATTAAATTTTTCAATGAAAATAATTAAAAAACAACTAACAAAAAAATAATTTATTTTTTGTCTATACTAGAATATTTACTTGTCCCTTAAGGTCCATTTGGTTCATGTCATTCTGTGATGGATTTTAATTTCATGTGAGATTATCAGGAAAATTTGAAAAATCCAGTGTTTGGTTAGGGGTAATCTTGATGATAATTGTGGACCACACTGTAATTAAAATCAAGACATGTGAAAAATATAGTGGAATTAAATTCTCACCATTTTTTATGGTAATCTCAAATTTCACAGGGAATCTTAAATTAAATTATTATTCTAAGATTCTACAAATTAATTAAATTATTATCTACATCATTTCTAAAATAAATAGACTTCTGTACCGTTTATATACTCATTTTGGTTTGATAACTAAGAAACTCTATTGTAATTGGTATACATGATGTAAAAATCTTGACTGTGTATTAGATATTGATTTATTTTTTCTAATTCAGTTTTTATTTTTATAGATGGGTTTATATGTTATTATAATTGATATAACAGTTTTTATTTATTTGCATTCGTTAAATATTTTTAAGAATATTTTATAAAAAATACTCTTTTTTAATAATTGTGGTACACGTAAATTTTTTTTTTTGAAAGTGTGTGTAATAGAAACGGTATTTTAGACATTTAAAGTAAATTACTTATATTTTTTATATGTAAATCAAATACTAAAAATGATTCTTTAAAAAAATTCGCTAGTGAACCAAAATCCAATCTAGTTTCCTTGTAAAATAATTCGGTGATAAAGTAATTCCACTTAAATGAACCTGTTACTTTGGGCAAATAGTTTACCTGGCTAAGCAAACGTGGGCTAAGTTCATTGGATCCTCAACTTTAATTTATATATATATAAAAAAAACTAGATTTGAAAGGACATTGTTTTGCGAGCGATCGATTCCCGTGGTTCCCAATACGGTTGGCATGATCTCCAGAACATCGGCGCACGAGAAGCTAATCAATATCATATCATATAATAATTCAATTTTATTATATATAACTCTAAAAAGGAGATCCTCTATTTTAATGTTCAATGCCTTGTGTAATTGATTTTATTTTATTATTATGTATACTCTGTAGCTTTTGTTACTTTGAAAGAGATCGTGAGAGCGATTGCTAAGTAGTTATCCAAAAAAAAAAAAAAAAAAATCCAAATAATCTCTTGCTAAAATCCATATAATCTCTTGACTCTTTCCAAAGTTTATATGTTGTGTAACCCTCTGGAAGAACTTATGTAAGTTCAAATAGCCCCATAAGTTAAATTTTATTGACAGATTATGATTGTTCTGTGAATATTTATTTGATTAACTATAGTTGAAAACATAATATATCAACAACCCTTTATAATGTGTTAAAAATGTAAAAAATCATATGTAAATGATAATTTAACCCCTTCGAATAGAGTTTTATAACCTACTCAGAGGAGTAAAATTGTTATGTACATAATGTTTTTTTCATTTCTAACAAATTATAAGAGTTTTTTTGCATACTGTATTTTCCGTTAAAGTTAACAAAATAGAATATTCACAAAATATTCATTATCCATTAATGGAAGTTTAACTCAAATGATTATTTGGATTCACATAGGTGCTTTCAGGAGGTCATATTGATTTAAAAAAAAAATCTATATAGATTTCAAGCGGATATTTGGATTTTTCCCACACAAAAAAAAAGAAGCTTTCACTGCAAGTTCAGTTTGATAGTCATGGTTATCATTATGTTTACACTTTACGTTATAATAATTTGATTTTTATAGTATGTTATGTTTTGTGTTAGGTATACTCGTCCATCCCGATGTGACACATGGAAATCAAATTAGATATTTATTATTAAATCATTTATTACAATTATAAGTCGAGGCGGATTGAATTGGTCTATCCTTAAATTTTGACTTTTAACATGGCAACTCGAATCCATAACAAGTGGTCTGTTTGTAAATAAATAAATTTCTGATTAATTTTTCAGAAACCTATTGTACATCTACGATGCCAATCTCACTTCAAGTTTAATATTTGTCTATCATGACATTTTAACTCAAATTTAACCTTTCTAATTTAACTTGTCTAAAAAACAAGTTCGACTAATCAAGTTCATATTACACTTGATCGAAATTACAATCCTATCTAGTTGATAGAGAGATAGACAGTAAAAATAAATATAACGACTAAGTTGACACACAATATATATACTGAAGTATTATATGTTATTGAAACAACACATCAATATAATTTTATTATTACTTTTATTTAACCATGAAATTAATTTATCACCCAGGTGGTCAATGACGAATAATTGATCAATTTCAAATTTAAAATGCAAGTGTAATTATTCTTGGTATAAATATGTGATTTTCTTATTGGTAGACTTATTAATTATTGATGGCAGTATATACAAGATAATGAGTCCAAGTTCAACATGTGGAGGTCATGTGGTGGGGCTTGTGCAATATAATAAATTTAAGATTAGTCTCATTCACGAAACTATATTGGAATTTATTTAAAATGCAAAAGTTTCAATAATTTCCTATAAAATTCACTCATTTATAAAACCAGGTACACATATTTCAGAACAATTCATAGTCTGGATAATTATTGTGCGTGACAAAACAAAAGACATGATTTGGATTTGTTCTTGATTATTTATGCATTCTTGATTTGACCTATTAATCACATGAAACAAGGATAGATAGTCAAGTGGGTACTCAATCATTAGTACATTAAAGACTAAAATTGTAGACATTGTGATTTGTTTATCACCCATGGTTTTCTTCTTTCAAACCATGATTGGAATAGATTATCTTCCTGTTCGAACAGTGTCCTTTAAATCTCTTTGCAAATTGAGAACCATAAGCTCTGACATCAATCGTTTTAATTTTTTTTGTTGTTGTGAAAACAAGAATTAGCAAAGAACAATAACATGGTCCCACACGCTTAGCGTGGTGGTAAGGGACACCCTCCTCTTTGTTGGAGGTCAAATCTTTTATTCTTGCCTGACACAGGACAAGTAAAAAAAATGATTTAGTCTTCTAAACTAGTTGTTACAGTCCTCTGGACTGATTGTTAAGGGTCTAGTAGTCTCATTTCTCTATGCTCTGGATACAGAGCCTTTCCTATATATATATATATAAAATAACAATAATATGACAAAAAATATTTTACATGGTTCGATCCTATACACATTTTTTAACATGAATAATTAAAAACACAATCAAATAAAAAATGATGTATTCTTGTTTATACTTGAGTAATTATATATTTTGGAATAGTTTTGTGTCATTACCTAATAGGAATTTAATGTGTATGTAAGCTGCTGAAAGTTGGTCAAAATACCTTTTTTTCCTAACATGTGTCCGGATTAGAATGGTAGACCAAACAAAAAAATTATTTATTATTTATTTATCATTAAATACTTATCTATACCATAATATCTTTTATCGTTATTGTAGGAGACTATTCCGACCATGATGGTGAATAGGGAATAAAGTAGGATAAAACACGAGGACTAACAAAAGAATAACTTATCCCCTAACTAACGGGACGCTAGCCCAAGAGGAAAGAAAGCCCATCAAATGGCACATGGACTCAAGGCCTAACGACTGCCGGGAAGAAGTCTCCCCATCCGTGGAGCGTGCGAGCCCGATAGCCCAGACGTAATCAGGACGGGAAAAGCTGAGGGCAAGTTGAGTCGGGCAAGTCATGTGTCCGACCACAGTACAACGGGCATGGTTGTGCCCGACTAGGGTAATGCAACTATCTAGTGAGGTCGTGAAGACGGGCAAACACATATTGACCGACCTTGATCACAGGAGGTAGCTGAGCCCGAGTTAAGGAACAAGTCAGTCGTATAGTCATCAACCGAAGCGAAACGGTTGACGAAGGGAATATTTTCTGACACCAAAAAGGACAATGCGTCAGAGATACCGTTATAGGTTGATGATGATCCCTAGACGTTACGTGTCCTGAAATTCATAGGCCACATGGAGATTCCATATTGCGCTATGGCCACCCCGCAAGGCTCGAATCGGCACGCCCCAATCCAGTATAAAAGGGAGGCTACCCCTCCCTCTCAGGGTATGCGAAAAATCTCTAATTCTCTCTTTCCTTGCATTCTCAAGTGATTTTAGTTTTTTTTCCCCAAAAAGAGGATTACTAACTTGAGCGTCGAAGGGGTGTTAGCTAACACTATACTGATGTAAGTGACAGGTACCCGAAGACTAAAGCCGACAAAGAGCGGACGAACCTGGCGGGAACGCCGAGAAATGGAAGGATTAACCGGATCACCAAAAGAAAGAGTCCAAGCCCACACTATCCTCCCAGGCTTACTTCAAAAAGCTCGGAACGATAAAGATCCAGCCCAGGAAGGGATTACCAGAAATTCGACCCCCCATAGTTATCAAAATATGGTTTAAGGCCTGATTTAATTATTGACAGGGACACCGCGTTCTCAAAATTCAAGAGTAGGGACTTTGCGGTGGAAAAACATTGTTTTCAAATTCTCAAACACCAAGAAAAATGCTTGAGCATGGGGTGGGAATCGATGTCATATGTGGAAGAAGATTATAATAATTTAGTGAATGCTTGGGAATAGTTCCATATTGGAAGTTGAAAAAAAACTTTTTCTACTTTATATATTGGTCAATTTGTAAAATGATATTTTGGAAAAGACAAAGATGACTACGCTCGCGCGAGTTCATAGGTGCATTATTAGGCGCACATAACACATGATATTTTTTTAACTAGATTTTCTTTTCTTTAAAATTCAAATTATTTGGCCATCGGTCATTTTCCCAATTACTACATCCCTTTAGAAATTCATAACAACCACCTCTTCAAGTGATAATTGAAATTTTAAAATGTTGTCAGAACAACCCCTCAAGCTTTATTTAAGTCTGTTTATTAAACATATAATTATTAATTTTACGGTCTTCAAAAATCTCAGAGTTGCAAACTCAATCATTGAATGGAAGCAAACATCACTTTAAGAAAAGCAATACATGCGCTTTTAAACCCCGATCTCTTCTATGTTTTTCCTAAATTTATTTTCAATCATCACAGAAGCGGCAAAGCCATTTGGACCAGTGGTGTTGTTTTTCATGGAATTAGCCCCACCATAGGTCTAAGACTGTATATTTTTTTTTCTAACACGTGTCCTGATCAGGGTGGTGAATCAGCCCTTTTTTGTCGTTTCTTGGACCGTTCTGAATGGAAAACGTTAGGCTAGATATCTTGTAAGATATGCTATCCACTGGTGGATAGGGTTGTTTATTCATGCTCCATGAATCCATTTTGGAAACATGGGGCATAGCTAAGCCTGTCAATTATCCGAAAAAATATCCGCATCCGATCCGAATCCGTATCCGAAAATGCAGAAAATATCCGATATCCGAAAAATCCGTATCCGTATCCGAAAAAATAATCCGTATCCGAAAATTTTCGGATCGGATACGGATATACCCCTATCCGATCCGAAAAATATCCGTATCCGATGGCATTAAAAAAATATTAATATTAGTATTTAATATCTACCATTGGATTTTGATCAAGTGGCTCACATTCCTTCTAATAGTTGTAAAATTAGGACTTGTGTTTGTGAATTTTAATTTTAAGTCAATTTTTGAACTTTAAATGAAAATTTGTTATGTTTAATTATTTATTTATTCTTTCTAATAGTTGTAAAGTTAGGACTTGTGTTTGTAAATTTTTAATTTTAAGTCAATTTTTAAACTTTAAATAAAAATTTGTTATATTTAATTATTTATTTATTTATTTCGGATATTTCGGATAATTATCCGAATCCGTCGGATACGGATACGGATCGGATACGGATATGCTTTTTAAATATCCGTCGGATACGGATACGGATACGGATATAAAAAAAATTTTCGGATACGGATACGGATATGACCATATCCGCTCCGTATCCGGTCCGTTGACAGGCTTAGGCATAGCCCCAGTATGGCATCAAAATATGTTTTGAGCACCTTAAGCCCCCGTTTGGATGTAGAATAGGATTTATTCTTGGGTATATATTTATCCGAGCATAAGTGTGTATAAATAAGGATAAATTGATTTTGTGTTTGGTTGTGTTTTGAATTATTCTCGTTGGGAATCGTAAGAATAAATGTTTTGTTGTTTGAGTAAAATGTGAATAAAGTATAGATAAGAATTTATAAAAGGTAAAAAGTAATGATAGTTGATTTGACAGATGATTTATAAGAGGTGATGACAGTTGATTTGACAGTGGGCCCACTTATCCTTTGGGTGGAATAACCTAGGATAAATTTTATTCTAGGGGTTGATTGGAATCCGTATACCACTTTATACCAGTTTATTCTAGCACACTTTATCCGGGGTTATCCAAGCTTTCCAAACACATAAAAAAAATTATCCGGAGTTATCCGGGATTATCCGGAGCTTATCCGGTATCCAAACGGGGGCTAAAGGGTTTTTTTCTTTTCCTTTTGTTTTTTTTTGGTTGAAAATGTTAGTGAATACATGTTTATTATGTGGACATAAGACATTGAATATAGTCTCATGAAGTACCACATAAACTACTATGAAAACATTAAATTATGATAATGTTCGTTATGATATAAGATGGTAAACCTCTCACATAAGCAGCAGTCCTCTCCCTCTTTTTTTACTTATTCAGCTTGTTTTCTTTTGTTTGACATCAGGTCTACAAGGCAAAATCTGTGGCAGTGTTCAAAGATAAGGAGATCACATGATTGACTTTAACAAACCATGGTCCCCTGGAAAAGAAAAAAAACTCCCATGACCCACTCTTGACATTTTGCAATTGTGAAGTGACTTCAGCAGTTGAAAGCAACGTTTGTTTAATTTGATGTGTGTGTATTATATCTTAATGACATCACTTGGAGAGTTGTTTATGAATCATAGGAGTCCAGATCCAGTCAAAACTGGATCCGGTCAGTACCGAACTAGACATCTCTTTAATCGAACTATACAAGGTATAAATCGAATTGCACAACCAATTGTTAGGTATATATTTCACTCTCTTATTAAATCCAATCAGCTATTAGAGAAAATATGAGTTCTTAAATAACATCAGTATCCAATAGGAGAGTGAAATATATATCCATTCATTGGTTGTGCAGTTCGATTTATACATTGTACAGTTCGATTAAAAGGATATCCAGTTCGATACTAACTGAATTGACTGGATCTAGTCCTAACTGGATCCAATCTTAAATCATATGCTCTAAAGGACTGGATCCAATCTTAAATCATATGCTCTAAAACTAATATTTTATAAATGAAATACATATATTATTTTTATTTTATGCATGGGAATATATACAACTCATTAGAGTATATATTTCACTTTTTAAAAAATCACATGTTTTATCACATAATACTTCATTATGCAAAAATGGAAATTCGCATGCTTCACCTAATGTAATATATTCCTTGTTAGACAAAATAAGACTGCACACAATACCATATATATATATGACTTTAAGCCCCTATTGGATCAGTGTTTGAATGGATTCTACAATTCAACCACCAAACACACATTCAAATATCTTTTTCCAAATGCCATGTTCACCACATTTTCAGTGTTCACCGTATTATTTCTTCTGCATTTGAGAATATGTTGAAACAATGCTTTTGAAAAGCCAATTATCTTTTCAACCCCACCGCACTTCCAAAACAGTGCCTAAGACTGAATGTAACAACAATCATATATTTAGCATGGAGTGCTTGTGTTATTCTCAAAGGATACAGTAAATGTCTCTCATATCAGAGAGATTACCAATGAAAGCCGAATTACCAGAAATGGTGGTTTCAGTTTCACAAAAACTACACTAAAACATGATTGTGATTCATCTTGTTAAACCTAACAAACCTGAAATGGGATGTTGGTTCTGCGCCACGCCCAGTAGTTTGACCTCATCGGATCCACGCTCTCCAATATCGAACAGATAGTACTTGCCAACCCTAAATCCGGCGAATCCGAGCCCGAACTTTTCAAAGCATTGATAGTGATTCTAAGCTCCTCGCATGGTACAAAACCATAGCAGAGAAGATCCAATAGCATGTTTAAAGCGAAGACATGACTGCGATTGCTCTTCAAGACTTTGTTACAAATGTTCGAGACACGGGGATCGCTTGTTAGTGTAACTGTGTCACCTTTGTACAGACCGCGCAGGTACCTCCATGGGCTCTCATTTTCTGGATGTAATGAAATGGCTTCGATGGTGTAATCTACCTCTGAGTCACGCATAGCTTGTAGGCCTCCCAATAGCGGAGACCTCGTTATGACGAAGTATCTCTGTCATGGATCAAGCAAGTGTTAAACAAGCGGAGTCTGTATGGACAGTAACAAGCGCTGAAACACAACATCATGGACCAAGTTCTGCAGAGATCACAATACTTCTGCGAATTAAATATGTAGACAGTTTGAGTTGCATTGCATAGATAACAATGTGTGCATGATATATGACCTGGTTTTAGGCGACTCCTATATATCTGTCCAGTAGTTTCACTTACTTCCATATTGATTCATTTTTATTTATAAATATTCAGACATGTAACAAAGCACAAGTCATTCCATATTATGGTAACCAGCAATATCATTTGGGAAGTAAACAATAAATTTTCAAGGCCAAATGATTAATAAAAATATCATTTTTATGTATTTTTTGCATCAGTAGGCTGGGTTGTCTGTTGGTTGTCCTCATGCGGGATTCATTCACTCAAACTCAGACAAAAAAATACAAGTAACCTTATGGAGTCAATGTCCAAATTACAAGAGCATCAGATTATAGAGGACATGAGATTGTAATTGGGAAATGCAATGCATATTGTAAATGAATTGGAAGTTACTTAGCACCATAGAAAAGCAAGAACAGAAAAAGAAGATGGTGGTTATAAATGAAAATTTGTATTGCTAATGCATCTCCTTCAGGAAAAAAAAGAGAAACATAATTTATCATGAGATCAGAGGCAACAAGGGGCTGTCAACAAATGCTGTCAACTACATGGAATTCGTTCTTTAGCTGACCTCAGATACATTCATCTGTCTTTCAGATCATCAATAGATATATTGGGTTTTCCTGTGTTAGGTAGGGGTATAAGAACTTAATTAACCATACAGGACATCCGAGAATAAACAAATGACAGCCAATTTTAACTATGCATTGTTTATGTTCAACAAGCCCAACCATTCCATTCAGAGGTTGGATAAACAAGAATTCAAGTAACCAATGTCAATTTTCATTTCTCCAGCTTCTGTAAACCTATCATCCAATTAAAATCCTTGGTATTCCTGCCATTTTCTTTTCGCTGTGGTTTAAAGTCAATATCATCCCATCTGATTTTGAATAATTACAAGCCTACTTGGTAAGGGCCTAACATTAGAATGTCATGGATTGATGGAGGGGTGGCAGAGATCGGGCAATACCCAATCTCTTACATTTATATTGTAGAATGGATATTTGAATAGATTCAGAGAGACAATTAATTCATTGGGATTTTCTCTCTGTTACCAATACAGTGAAATGCCCAGAGAACTGGTTGGTTTAAGTGGAAGCCCATTTTCAATATCACTGTACGAGAAACACAGTAGTCTGGATGTCTGGCATTCCTTTGAAAGTATACTCTGATGATTTCAATTTGACTAGCATTATTGTTTAAACGTCTTTTTTAGCATAGCTGATTGTCTTTCTACATTTACCTTAGCATCGAAGAGGCTGCAGTGAAAAACTATAGTCCAAGGCCATTTCTATAGCACCAACTAGACCAATTCTCAGGATGCAGAAATTTCTCATTAGCTAATATTTAAAAGAAAAGCTACTGAATATAAATATAAAAAAAAATCCCCAGAAGGATCATAGAACTGAACCCAAGATGCAGAAATTTCCTCTATAGCTAATAATTAAAAGAATAGCTACTGAATAGAAAATAAAAACAAATTTCCCAGAAGGATCATAAAACTAAATTCAATACCTGGTTCCAAGCAGAATTATTGAAGATGTCATCTTCAATCAGCTGACAACAGTAGTCAAGCTCGTCTTCCCACCCACCTAGTGCCCGAAGAACCCACTGCAAGCGAGAAAAGTTATTTTCAATTGTTACACAAAGTGTAACGGACATATGATCTAATAAATGGTGTGCTTTATTAGGCTGTTAAACTAGTTTGTAGAGTGCTGATAAAATTGTCAAATACAGTAGGGAGGAATAATTCGAACAAACCTGCCTGTGAGACCATGCATGATAATTCTTCGCATCAAGAGATAAAATTTTCTTTGTGAATATGAGTTCTGCACTTGTTGCTTCAGTTCCTAATTTCTCCGCAACCCAACGCCGGTGATGCCTACATGAGATCTATCCTGTTATTATTTCCCTAGCATACTATTAACCAAATTAAAATGAAAAAGAGAGAGTGAATAAAAAAAATTGAGATGTGATGAAAGCACCACCATAAATATTATTTTTACTAGTGAATGTTCAAGAAAACAAAAGAAAAAAGATGAGTTATCTCCTCCCAGAAAAACGGAGAATGATAAACTAAAGGATAGGGCTCTCTCTCCCATCTCATAAATCAGAGCGCTACTCAACCATGAATTCCCCAACCATATCTAGCATCACATATATGTTCCCCAAACTCAAAGGCAACCTAGAATCACATCCCACATACCGTGTGGAAGCACTTCCATACAGTATAGAGAGTCAAACCTGACACTTCTTCCCCAGGACAAACTGAACCTATTCTATGCTTCCTTTGGAAAGGGGAAGTGAACCGATAAGTGATGAAACTCTTCATTCTCTGAGTTGCATGACTCGCGAGTTAGATCCTCATGGGCTGCCTATTGTTTCACTTTGCTTGAGCTATGATCATTTCTAGCATATCCAATCACCCAAATGCCTGGGCCTCCAAAGAAGATTGAGTTCTCCATATTTCCTTCCCCTTTCTGTGGTTCAAAGATTGATGCTAACATCCGTCCGGCCTCTCAAAATAGAGTAAAACAAATGCATTATAAATATCTTTTTTTACTATGGACCCCCGCATCTGATCCTCTTCACTGAGTGGAAGTGGTGCTCCCTGCAGCCTTCTCATCAGAGCCTTGCCTCCACTTCGACTAGTTCCTCGTCTCTCAAATTTTTCCTCAACGTGGGACATCATTTACCGTTCCCTTCCACCATTTGATTACTGAGCTAACTAAACAAATCGAACAATTACTTGAGAAAGGAGGACCCAATATTAAAGAAAATGGACACAAGTGAATATAACGTGCATATAGTAATTTAGTGATTAACTGGTTGCCTTCATTTTTTTTTATTATCAAGGAACAAATAGACCATGGCTATTCAAGAATGCAAATCATGTATACGCCAATAAGTACAAAAGGTATTCCTTTCATGTCGAGAAATGTAAAAGCTACCAAAGACCAGCAGCTAGGATGATACTCCAAATGCGTCTCTATTTCTATTAAGTACTCAACCACTAAAACAGTTTGTAGCTGTCACAGCTATTATAAAGCCACTAACCAGATCTGGTAGTTCTTGGAGATTTTTGCGGCAACACTTTCAATAAACTTCAACTCATCTTGTAGATTGCTGTTCAATGTCTCAAGTACAAGGCGCCTGAAGTGCCACACCTACAGAAAATATTAAAAAGATAAAAAAGAGTTCTTGTTATGAATTATCTTGACACGAATCGGTTCAAGTTCCAGGGAACTGTCAAGAGATAAGTCAAGATTTCAGGTAGCAACTACAAAAAGTCCACTGCCTAAGTTTATATCAAATCCACCAATGCCCTTAAATTCAACAATGAAAATTAATTCCAACCAATTGAGTTCTTAATCTAGTTCCAAGTTTAAAGAAAACTTTAGGTTTTCAACTCAATTCAAGCTGAACATTAAAATTGAAGCATGCATTTTTTTTCTTTTCAAACGCAAATAGAACTTTAAAAAATTCCAACAAAAGCAGAGCTTCAAAATCACTTTTTTAATTTGATAAGATAGTTTAAATAAAAACTTTAAAAAAAAAACTTTCTAGCCAGCAATGAATTTCTACAAGAAGCCGTTATTTTGCAACCATTGAAAAGGTCAGAGTTTTGAAAAACTCTAATAGCAAATCCTATAATCATATCTCAAAATAAACCGCAATGTGGTCAACACTAGGCTCTCAGCCAGACAGCCATTCAAAAAAACAATGTGTTATTGTGCAATCCAAATCAATCCAAGCACAGACATTCTAGCCGAAGTTCTCAGAATCAAATTTAGTGTTTCACCGGTTCTAAAAAGATTTCCAGTGAATTTATAAAAGAAACATTTATATTGCAACCATCAAAAAAATCAGGGTTTCCAATGCCCAAGAAGAAATCTGAACCAAATCCAACATACACAAAAAACCCAAAAATAGGACTTTTTAAGGTCAAATTAAACCACAACTACTACAACCAAGACCATAGTATCAACAAGCCCATAAAAAGATCCATTTTTGTGAGCTCGGACATCCAAAATGATCTCCATGGACCAAACTAGGGTTCTTCTTTTCACCAATTCAAAATGATCAGAAAAGGTGACACAGCACACACTGATTTTCTACCACAAAAAATTGCAACTATTAATATATAAAAAAAAGTAGGGTTTTTTCAAAACCCCAACAAAATCCAACAAAAAGAAACCCCTTTTTGATCGGACAACATTTCAAAAAAAAGGGAAACCAAAAAAAGAAGAGATTTTTCTTCGTTGTTCATACAGTGTAGTTGGCGGGGTTGAGTTCGATCGCCTCGGCCGTGAGTCCCAACGAGCGGGGGCTCCTCTCGTCGGAGATGTAGACGGCGCGGAAATAGTCCATGGTTTCTCGGAATTCGCGCGTGTAGACGATCTGGACGACGGGGTTCGGGCCGTCGTCCTGCGGACGGGCTCCACGTCGGCCCACTCGCTCCTCATGGAGATCGGGAGCTTCTCCTCCTCGAAGTCGTCGTCGTCGTCCGATGAAGACATCGCACTTGGCGTCGTCGATGGAGAGATCGGATCGGTTGGTGGGGAAGACTGTTTTTGGTGGAGGTATCGGATACTCAGAAGGAGGTGCTGAGTTTATTTTTGTGGGCCTTTTGGATTGAGGAATAATAGTGGACAAGGGTAGATAAGGAAATTTTGTTGTATGTTTGAGTGGAATAAACATGCATGGTCAAATAAGTATGGTATAATATGTTTCTTAGAAGAAAAAAAGTATGGAATAATATGATATAATTATTTTACGTATCACTTTAAATTGAGTTATTTTATTCAACATATTCTCTAATGTTAACTCTTGTGTGTGTTACGTTGAGGAATATTTATTTCCACCATCCAAGTATTCGTTCAAGCAAATCGGATTTTGGTTAAGACGATAAACATTTTCTACATATGCGAAAGTGGTCAATAAATCAAATCTTAAAGAATAAATATTCATCCTAAAGAGAAAGAGAGATAAGGGTGGATGGAGACGAGGAGGGTGGCGGAGGGAGAGGGGAAGTGTGGTGGGTGGAGGAAGGAGAGGACGGTGGGTGTGGGAGGTTAACCTCCTTCCTGAGTGGCTCTTCTCATTCTTTCTTTCTTTTTGTTCCCTCCTCCCATTTTCTGACTTACTCCACCATTGTCGTCCTTCACCCCACCTCCTTCTTTGTCACCGCCTAGAGGTGTAAATGGAGCTAGACCAACGCGGCATTGGTATGGAATATTTTTATTTGTATGTACTTAAATGTGTGTAAATATAAAATATTAAATTTAGATTAAAAAAATATAAAATGATTGGACTCAATAGCCCATTGACCCAATTTTTTTTATCATATCGAGCATGATCTGCTTTATACGTCTACGTCCACCCCTTCATCTCTCTTTAGTCTTTCCTCCTCTCTTTATTGTCTCCTTTGTCCAAGAAAATTTTATGCACACAGAATTAAGTGGTGGGAGTATCTATTCAAATTTTTTTTTTGTGAAGATTATACTTGTGGAGTTTGGTCTATTATTTTTAAGTCTTTATAAATTATATGATTTAGTAATCGATCTCTTTTTTTAACATGTTTAAGTCCTTAGATGTAAATAATAATTTCATTATTAATTCATAGAAGCGACAAATCATTAAATTGTTTGATTTTCTTTTTAGTTTCTATAACGAATTAATAAGAAACATATCGTTTAAACATAATGACTAAAATATTAACATGATCGATCTTTAAATCACGTAATTAAAAGTTATTTTAGAATAAAAAAACTTTAATTTTAAGTATTCATTCATGTTATATTTTTGTGAAACTGATGCGTGTATGAAAAGACCATCATATATATTAATAACTTAATTAATATACAAAATAGTTATGCAAAACCCACATGGTGTACACGTGGCTCTCCCACATCTCATCCCGTCACCCGGATCCCAAAGCCATATTTAAATCCCCAACTAGGGGTGGTAAACGAGTCGAACGAGTCGAGCTTTAACATGTTATAAACGAGTCGAGCCGAGCCGAGCCGAGTCGAGCCGAGCTCACGAGTCTCAATGAGCCTAGCGTTTTTCTTCATTTTAGGGTTTTTAGGGATTAAAAATAAAATTTTAGCCTAAATGAACTAAATTCATAAGCTTAAACGAGCATAACTTTGTATTAATTTAATATTCTGATTTTATAAAAGAGTTTAGTCAAACTTCAACTAAGTTTTAATAACACAAACGAGTCTAATTTAAATATAAAATGAAATTCAATTCAGGTCCTGAGTTTAACCGAACTTTAAAACTTGTTCAAGCTCGCTCATTTATCTAAATGAACGAGCTTGAACGAGATCAAACCAAGCCGAACCCGAGCCGAGCCCCAGCGGCTAGATTCGTTTACCAGCACTATCCCCATCCCACGATTCCGACGAGCACGATAACACAAATTTCTCGGTGCACGTTAACTCAGATCCCATCTTCAAAATCCATTCTGTTGTTGTTCACTGTATAAAACGCAGTCGCAGAAGAAAAACGCGGGGCAGCGGGTGTCGCCTTTCGTTGCCGCGCGGAGCAGCAGAAGCGGCAGCTTCGGCTCCCCACCTCTTCTTCTTCTTCCAGGTGCAGGCACAACATAACTCGCCCCTCCCAATTCTTATTCTCACTCGCCCTAGCCGATCAATTTTAGTTTAGTTTTTTTTTTTTTTTCAAATTCTTTCGGGGCAGGCGATCGGTGCGTGATAAGCTCCGTCTCATGGAGGCGGCGATGGGTGGGAGGGGTTTCGACGATGACGAGGAAGAGTTGGAGGAGGAGGAGTTCGGCAAGAGAGATGGGTCCTCTCAAAAAGGTCTGTTTTCTGGTGTTTTACATGATAAAGGAAGGATTTTTATGGGGGGGGGGTTTTGCTTTTGCAGAATTGAATGTGAAATTGGATGTGAGGGGGGGCCGAGGTGGAGGTGGCGGAGATCAGAAGGCGAACACGCCGCGGTCAAAGCATTCGGCGACGGAGCAGCGGAGGCGGAGCAAGATCAATGATCGGTGGGGGTTTTTTCATTCTTTAGGCGTTTTTTTTTTGGTGAAATTTGTTTGCATTGAGTGAATTCAGTAGTTCTGTGAATTGGGTATTCGTTTATTCTTGTGAATTGGGTATATTTATTGAGGTTTTCTTGGATGTTATGTGTTTATGAGTATTTGATTGATGAAATTGTAGACTGAGTTTCTCTTCGATTCGATATATATGTAAGCGGACTCCTATTATTATAAAATGTCCCACTTCCCAACATTTTGGTGTTGTTGGCTTAATGAATTGTTTCAGAATCCATTCCCATATTGTGTTTATCCTCTTAATGTTCTTGTGACCTTTGTAGCTGTTTCGGTCATGCAATCCAATCTCTTTCAGGTGACATAGTATGTTCACCTTTTGGTGGAGTTGCATTCATCAGTAAACATAGTGTAGTTTAAACAAGATGATGTTTTATCATTGATGGCGGTCCATGACTCCTGGAAACAATTCCTCTATGCTTTGGACCTTTGGTAACTGGTAGAAAGTGATTAGTTATATGATTTACAAACTTAATGTGTGTGCTCCAATGTCGGTGCAGAAAACTTGTGTGATGAATCAGACAGTGGAGCAGTGTGTGATGATTGACATGTTTTAAGGAGTCTAGAGACAACTCATTAAAATTTCTATATAGTCCAAGAACTAGAGACAACTCATTAAAATTTCTATCCGGTCTTTATTTATTAATATTGAAAACTGTATTCAGTCTTCTGTATTTAATGCCTCTGTGTTGAATCATGATGCAAATTATTTTTTGAAGCTTGTGCAATTCTGGAATATTGGTCTTTCCAGGAAAGGGAGGTTCATAGTAAATTAGCAATGTTACCACATGCCATCTGCTGGATTGTGGAGCTGTGGCTAACTGAGAAGACATGGGCCTCTGTCATTTGCTTACTGAAATATTGGTCCATACATATCATATGGGCTTGAAAATAAATCATCCTTGAGAGGGAATGTTTCATCATAGAATAAGGGGTGTGGTTTTATGCTATGGAATTGGTACCCTTCGTGCTGGAATTTGTAAGGGGCCGTTTTTTTTCTTTCTTCTTTCTTTTCCTAGGTTGGGTTGGTGAGTTTTCTTTTTTCAGTTTTCAAATTCATATCCTAGTGAGATTTTAAAGTTACACACCAACCTAATTAGTGTAAAACATTGATTGTAACTACTTGAAAAAAAATTGAAATCTTCTCAAAAGAGAGAAAAATAGAAATGAAACTAGGATAATTGGCATAAACAGTTATAATCTTATATTGGTCTGGGCTTACAACAATGTTTACCGTTTGAATCACTTGTTCTTTGATCACTATTGCAGACTTATGTAAAACATTGATTCATATCCTAGTGAGATTTTAAAGTTACACACCAACCTAATTAGTATAAAACATTGATTGTATCTACTTGAAAAAAAATTGAAATCTTTTATCAAAAGAGAGAAAAATAGAAACGAAACTAGGATAATTGGCATAAACAGTTTATAATCTTATATTGGTCTGGGCTTACAACAATGTTTACCATTTGAATCACTTGTTCTTTGATCACTATTGCAGACTTATGAATGGCTTGAAATGGCAGAATTGTCTATTAAAACCAACAAGTACAAAGCATTTTTGGTGGGATTTTTTTCATCAACCAGTTATGTGAAAATATCTACACTGGTTTCTACTAGGTTGAGTTGCACAAGCTGGACTGTCCTTGGTTGGGTTCAGGTTGAATTCAAATTTGTAAAAGCATACTTTAATTTACTGTTGGACTAAAAGCTAGACAAAAGATGCATAGCAGTGTGTCTTGCTAGTTGCTAATGTGGACTTGGTTCTTGCCTTTTGTTTATGTTTATGTGACACAGTAAATGCTTATAAGTCTGCCATTATTGGATGTAATTGAATGATCATTTCTTAAATCTAAGTACTTTCCCCTTCGTTTTGATGGAGAGACATATTACAGGGGAAACATAGGTGTTCCTTCCAATTTCTTTAAAATACCCTGAATTCATATATTATATGATTACCACTGGAAACATGACTGCATGAGTTTATTCACTGCGTCCTATGCTGGAAATTATTCTCTTTCTGTAGCTTGTTATTTCATTTTCTTGTAGCTCCTTATTTGAAATAAGGTTTATTGGTTTGCTAACTTTTCTAGGTTCCAGATTTTGAGAGATCTTATTCCACACAGTGATCAGAAGAGAGATAAAGCTTCTTTCCTTTTGGAGGTACGAATGAATGATTTTGCATGCTAATGTATTAGCCTTTTCCTGACTGTTATTGATAGATCATTGATGTTCCTCCACAGGTCATTGAGTATGTTCAGTTTTTGCAAGAAAAGGGGCGCAAGTATGAATCGACATACCCTGAGTGGACTAATGAGAATGCAAAATTGATGCCCTGGGTAAAAAGAACTAATATCTTGTGTCCTAACACTTCTGTGCATTTAGGACTTCCATGTCTTTTTTATGTCATGCATCTTAAAGTGGTTGCTTAGGAAGTTATGGATATAATAATTTGTGTATGTTTGGATTCATGTTCACACAATCCCTTGAATGATGATTCATGGTTTGTCAATTATGTTTAGCTATTTTTACTAATTGATTAAAGTGCTGAGGTACACATTTTTGAAAGAGATCCTAGGGCAAACCATTTTTTTGGGGTTCAGTGGAAGATTTTTGTTCTGTGAGTACTTTCTGGTATACGTTTGAAGATGGCCTTACAGTTTTCTCAATTTTGGCCTTCATTTTCGTGCAAGTTTAAGACAACAAATAAAAGTGTTTCACTTTCAAACTAGCGCTGGGTCATGTTACAACTTTTGCAATTTTTATTTAAATTTTTCTTCTTTTCTTTTTCATGATAACGAGTTTAATCAAAAGAAGATCTAGGGATAGTTCATCTGGACCCCGCAAAGAAAAACTGGATTTGATTTCTGTTTTGTTCTTTTTTGCCAGGTAAAGGTTTTTTTTTAGTTCATTCTGGCAAAACGCACGGTACCAAATGTTCATTATTAGAATTCTATAAGAACTTAAATAAGCACATATTTAAACCCATTTTAATATAGCAATATTTTTTCACAGTGATTTCAGTGGGCATGTAGTTGACCTTTCTCTGTTTGCATGGAACAGAAAAATAGCCGAGGGCCAGGAGAGAGCATAGTGGATCTTTCTCAGGTCATTAAAAATGGCTCTGCACCAGGACTTATAATTTCAGGGAATGAGAACAGCATTCCTGTTACCCCAATGATTTCATTGCGAAATGCAGCAGAATCAGACAACATTAACAAAGGTGTTGCATACAAACCGATGGAAGTCTCGAATAAAGCTCCTACTTTGCCCATACCTCTTCAACCAGGCCCAGTTACTCCTCAGGCTGGAAGAGGTGGTGTGTTGCCTCCACAGCAGCAGAGGCTGACTTTGGATGCTGAAAATGTGGCATCTCATTCCCATGCTCAATGGTTAAGGTCTTGCACCAATGAGTGTCTCAGCAGCACTGCTACTTTAGACAAACAAGAGGATCTGACAGTTGATGAGGGAACAGTTAGCATCTCAACTGCCTATTCTCAAGGGTGAGTTCATGAAATTCGTAAATTAATCAACATTGGAGTCATTTTAGAATATTTATCCTTTTTAGCTTGGAAAATGAAAATTTTCTCCTTGAATTAAAAACTCATAATATAGTTTCACTGTTAAAAGGCTTTCTCATTATAAGTCTTGTGCTCTGATTTGTTAATTATTTAACCGAGACATCCTCAAGCATTTGCTGTCTTGTTTAGTGTACTTTTTCTCTTTTGAACAATCAGTTTACTCATAAGTCGTTTGTTCTGGTATTTGCAGATTTCTGCCAATATAATGTTATAATAGGAAGGAATAACATCATGAACAATCTTTTATGCAGTCCTTTTTACAGTCCCATGTGCTTTGATTTTTTTTTTAATAATATTAAGTTTATCTCTTCTTGAATTAGTTGGGGTTAATTTTGTGCATTTTCATGTTGTGCGTTGTCTTTGTGTTATACTGGACTCTTTTAAAGATTGTGGGAATTATCATAATGATATAGATTATGGACATGTTGATGTGGAGCAGGTTGTTGGACACGTTAACGCATGCGTTGCAGAGTTCGGGGATGGATTCGTCCCAAGTTAATATCTCTGTGCAGATCAACCTGGGTAAGCGAGCAATCAGTAGGCCAACTATCGCATCTAGTGCAAAGGTATGGCCGATTAGAGTTGTCAAGTTCAATTTATTTCTAAATAACCAGCCAAGACAAATTAATTATTATCTGATGGAATTATATGGGAATTATATGGCAAGTAGATGTAATGTTAATCACAGTATATGGAAGTTGTGCTGCATATACATACAATACAAGGCTACAAGTCTGGAATAAGGATAGTTTCAACCAATACAGAGTTTTTTTTTGTCAAGACAATGTTTCCAGTGACTTGTAATGAACCCCCAGTGCCCTTGGCCAATCTGATGAGGCCTTGAGTAGACCTCTCTGCATGAGTCCTCCACATTTATGTTTTTTTTTTGGTTTTTTTATTTCAAGTATATTGTTTTCTATGTTGGAGTCATTGTCTTCTAATTTTTTTCAAGGTTCAATCCAACCTTTTGGTTTGTTTCTTGCGATATATATTAACTGTCACTGAATAGGCAAACATGGGCTGTGCGGCGGAGATTCACATCCAAGAAATCATCTCATATATGCTTAATTATAAATCCCTTTTGTCGATCAAGAATTCACGATTCTTTCTCACGTTCTTCCAGGGTGATGATGAGCCTTCAACCAGCATTCAAGTGACCGAGGAGTCACAGAAAGCACAAAAGCGCCATAGAATAGATAACAGCTGACAATGAAATTCAGTCCTCATGTATTCCAGCTTCCCTTCTTATCGTCGATGATGTCTTCTTTTAAAAACCTCAACAATCAATGTATATGCCGATGTATGTTACAGTTGAGCTGGTCACGATGGATCAGAAATCATTTGAGGTAATTCTTTTTTTGTGTTCTTTTTTTTTTTCCAATCTCAGGAGGCTTTCATTACATTTTGAGAAGCCACTGCTGCTTTCCTGCCTTCCATCCAAATGTGAGGTTCCTCCATCCCTTTTGTAGTATATACTTGTATACTGAAGTATATTCTTTCTCAAAAAGTGAAGTATATATTTGAATAAATAGTGTGCACAATTTTGTACATTTTTCATAATATAGTATATACTGTGAGAATGACGTGTAAAAACATTTCATATACTATGTTAGGTGACACTAACATAGTGTCTAGTGTCTACAGGAATGACTACAGGAATGTCACCTGTTGTAGTATAATGTCTAGTGTATTGCATATGTGATTATAAACGCATACATAAATTGTTTTTTACAAGTAAATGTATCATTATTATAAAAAAATGTATTAAATGGATTATCAAATTAGTAAGATTTGTTAGTGCATGTGGCTATTCCTGTAATGGGGGAAAAATAATGTTAGAAATATTTCAAAATGTGAAATGATTTGATATATATTTCTACTTTTTGGCGATGTATGAGTTCAGTCCAGTAAGTGAATGACCTCCGCTTTCTATATCATTTCAAGAGCATACGATCCACCAGTGGGTTTAACACTGATTCCCTAAACAATACTACATCAATACTGAGTTAATGAGTTCTTTATAAGCAGATAAACACTCCAATAAGAGAGATACGAAGTCATAATCTTAATAATAGAGGTTTATTCTTCAACAATACTGTCTTAGATAAGTCAGCTCCCTCTCCTCAAAGGGCGGTTACCCCCCCCCCTCCTGGATGGCAGATATGGGAAAACAATAATTGTTCTCCTCTGCCGGTTCATCCAGTATGGGTCCCATCATATGTCGCATTCCCCGGGTTGCCATTTCACCTTAGGTACCCTCATGGTTACTCGACTCTCAGGCGATCTTTCTGTTGTAAAGGACACCGCGCCTTTTGGGATGTCGCAGCTATCTCTCGATATGCCGTGCATAGGTGACTATCCCTACATCATGCATCGTCAGCACCTCACTTGATAGAAAGCTTCGGTTACGGCCTCCACCTACCCTGTACAAATTGGCTCAAACCAAGGAAGAAATTCTGCTCGGGAATAAGCACCCTTATAACTGGCTACTTGTAAGAACAAGTAACTACAGATTCGGCAACTTACTTGAGATCTCCGTAACGAAACATTGTTTACGACATTCTTGTTATTGTTTTTTCTGTTTTTTTGTTTAGTATTGCCTATAGCTCCGCAGGACCTATTCCCCCTTGAAGGGGGTGAGGGGGTGGGCATGAGAGACTGTTTTTTTGTTTAGTATTGCCTCTACCCCCGGAGGGCCTATTCCCCCTTGAAGGGGGGGAGGGGGTAGACAACTTAACTGAGCTACATGAATAAACTAATAAAAGTAAATTAAAAATATACTGAAAGTAACAACTTTAATCCCGACAGGGAAAATAGCCTCGCAGAGACCACTTCTACCCCGAAGGGGCAACCCTCGGAGAGACAACACTGAGTTAATGATCAACTATCGATAAGAAATGAGTTAATGAGTTAAACAAGACTACATCAATACTGAGTTAATGAGTTTTTTATAAGGCAGATAAACACTCAAATAAGAGAGATACGAAGTCATAATCTTAATAATAGAGGTTTATTCTTCAACAATACTGTCTTAGTCTAACTAGAATATTTCAAATGCTTCCCGTAATAGGGGAGAATAAGGTGATACTGGGATTCTAGGTCTGGAGGGCTATTCTATTTAATCTCTGTCACTGGTATAAGGGTTAAGGGGAATTATATATCAATTCACTTTATCACCTCTTACAAATTAGGGGAATTTACATGTTAAATTATTTTTTATATTTATAAATCTTTATTCATATCTTATTCATTTTTTTATTTACAATTTATCTATAGTTAACGAAACAAGAAAATTTTCAGTATTAAGTTTCCGGGAAATTGAATAACTTAATTTTCAATTCAATTGGGGGATATGATTTTTTTTCCATAAACGTCCTTCAAAAATCTTACCTTATCAAATGTTCCTAATAAAACCTTTTTTCAACAATAACCCTCCAAAGGGTAGTTTTTTTTTTTTTTTTTTGGGTGATCTAAAGGATACGTTGTGCACAAATGCACAATGTCATTTCAATATAGCAAATATAAAAATCTATAAACTATGCACAAAACATTTCAAAAAGACGTTTGTATACAATTTATATTTTTAAAAACCCTTCGTTGAGAATATGATTCAGCGGACTATTTTGATAAAATATAATTTTGTAAGTATTTATGCAATTATGCAGAGTCGACATAGGAACCATGACAAAGTCAAGTTGGAATTCACAAGAAGAGGTTAGATTAATCCTTCTACTCAACATGACAATAGAGCACCTATGGTTTCAAATGACTGCCTCCCATCTGTTTTAAAAATCATAGTGCATGTTAGGGATAGTCTCTCGTATGCTTTGGTTATCTTTTTAAGTGCATATTTTATGCAATAAAACATATATCTTCAGTATAAAAATATATATATACAATGAATTGTATATATTCATTTACACACAAAAAATACATATTTTATTTTAATGGAATATATATCTCGTTAACTATAGTTGTATCAGTGGGGATTTTTGCAGTGGGCTTTAATAGATATGCCTTCAGCTCTTTTATGACATAACACTATGACTAATCCCTTCATTTATAAATTATAATTAGTGAGTCATAAACACAGTGCATTATGGGTGACCTTTGTGACCCTCGATGACATTTTTTATGTTAAAATTAAAAATTGATTTGATAACAAGAGCTGCCCTCATGAGTCATGACTTGCATTAAATAAGCTCATTAGTCAGTTGAACAAGGACTCATTTTGACCATTGGAATTTCAGAATCATCAATCAAACAATGATAAAAACAGCCACCGCTCAGTGCTTTTGCCTTTTGCTTACATTTCACTTAAGCCTATTTTGATCCTCTCATATTTTATTTCTTTTATTATGAAAAAAATACTTTGAACACCTTCAACCATGTTCTATAAAAGCTTGTAGACCATGGTAGTGCTCCATTGATATTTTAATGGAGATCTTTTAAAATGGAGACCACTTTTTCAAAATTCACATTTATATTTTTTTTATTAATATTTGTTTGATTTAATTAATATTTGCTTGTATTTACAATAAAATAAAAATGAAGATAGAGATAGAGGGTTCAAGGTGTTTCAATAATGGTGCTCTAAAAAAATTTTAATCATTTTTTTGTATGTTCTCTTGATAAGTCTAGAATTAAACAACCCCTGCAACTCTGTTTATTGCATATGCTACATTAGCCAACAAATGGATGTATTGAGTACAAAGTGAAGCATTATTATAATTAAAATGTTGACAGATGGACCCATGAAAAAATGAACCCCTTATATGGGTACTTGGTTTTCTCTAAATTCATGAATGATTGCATGAACAACACCATAGTCCAATAAAACAATGGAGGAATTCCACCAAACTTTCATGGTTGCTATCAATGCAATTATATTGATTTTCCCCTTCCTGGATCACACACAGAATCTGGGATTTGAATAATCCGTGCAAAGCAACGAATAAATATTGATTATATATATGACCCACAAAAAGAAAAAGAATAAATATATTACGAAAATAATAATAATAATAATTGGAGCAAGTGAGCTGGCCAGTTGTTCTTCCCAAGGCACTGTGCTCATTTTGGAAGTATTGCACACCCCCCCCCCCCCCCCCCCCCCCCCCCAAAAAAAAAAAAAGACACCCATCAAATCAACCCTTACTTTGTAGGGCACCGATATTTTCACCCACGTAGTCACTCACCCCACCCCGCTTAGAAAACAAGAATGTTGTTTTTTTAAGGGGTGAACCCACCCACCCCTCTATGCTCGTTCGACTTTGTATTGTCATCCTCCTGAAAATCAGTTCAATATTATAGGATCAAATAAGTCACAGAGATTTAACGTCATCTCTGTAATCGGTTTGATTATGTGAAGTCGTCACATATATCCTAGGTCGACATCACAGGGTCGAATGGGTCATAGAGACTTAAGACCATCTCTGTGACCTGTTCGACTTTGTGTAGTCGTCTATTAAGGCTCAGTTCGACATCACAAAGTCGAATAGGTCACAGAGACTTATGATCCTCTTTGTGGCATGTTGGATTTTGTGTAGTCGTCTATTAGGGTTCAGTTCGATATCACCAAGTCGAACGGGTCACAGAGACTTAAACCTCTCTTTGTGACCTGTTCGACTTTGTGAAGTCGTCAGTTATATTTCAGGTTGACTTCACAGTGTCGAACTGTATAAAATCTAGGTTAATAGCAATGTCACGTCCAAGTACCACATCATGTGATTTATCCTACATTATATTGAACACTGCATCATTGTTTAAAGATATCATTTCATTAAAAACATCATAACACGTGAATACATTGTTCAAAAAATAAAATGTTTAAATACAAAATACATACTAAACCCACATTAAATTCATTTGTTCAAAACAACTCCAAGACCCCTATAAAATACATTTATTTCAAAACATCTCTAGAACCCATACTAAACCCAAAACACTATCATAGTCGTCTCACTGTATCCCGTGGTTGGATTGAATTTTTTGGAATGGTTTGATCATGCCCAAGCTGTCGGAGTACCTTGTCTAGCATGTATGGCTCGATGGTAAGATTAATACACAAACACCCTTTGAAGAAGGCATAATATAGGAGTGGCCTACGATATTGAACAATACGAGATGGATCAAACTCTACCTGCACTCATTTGAAAAAACTAGAGTTATTTACATTCATAATATAAAACGAATAAAAATATTTTAGTATCACTTTCACTTCATATTGTATTAACGTTTTCATTCTTTCAATTACCCTACTAACTTCAATATGTCAAACATCTATGCATTTTTTTTAACTTCTTAGGTATTATTAAAAGTATCTTGTCTAGCAAAAATTCACATTAGCTTATTCATATCAATCGATCCAACTCAATCCAATTCTCAATGAATGTGTAACTCACTATTGGTGTCTTAGATAACTAATGTACCAACAATATTCAATCACTTATCACTATAAATCTCTCTCAATTAACTGATATTTTTCATTTCCTAAACATTTTCAATAAGTAAACATTATCCATGACTAATTTATGAATCATTTGGAATATAAAAAAATGACTATCCTAATTAGGGTTAAGTTTGCTATTAAAAAAATTGTTTCAAGAAATACATTAAGAAATCAAGGGATAACATTGAAATCTAAAGTGAAAGCAACATTGATTATTTTATTCAAATTTAAGGTGAAATAAGTAATGGATAATATTTAAATCTAAGGTGAAATAAGTAAACATTACCATTTACCAATTTATGAACCATTTAGAATATAAAAAATATCTATCCCATAACTAGGGTTAGTTTTGCTAAAAAAATGTTCAAGAAATACATTATAAGGCAAATGGATAACATTGAAATCTAAAGTGAAACCTATATTGAAATTTAAGGGGATAACATTTGCATGTTTATTACAAATGGATAACATTGAAATGAATACATACCTTGATGGATAAGTGTGTTGTGCACGAAAATGGAGAGTGGCCGGAGGGGAGCACCTGCGAGCGGACGAATCAAAGGTAGGTGGAGCTGGAGGGGGAGCATCGATGGCGGGTGGAGCCGAAGAGGGAGCAAAAGTGGAGATGGAGAAGAACAAGAGGGAGGGAGAGCAAATGAAGAGAGAGAGAGAGAGAGTTATCAAAAAAATGCTAGGGGGTGGGGTTGTGAAGCAAACCATTATATATATATATATTGGGGGTGGGTTAGAAAACCTTAAAAATCTGTTGGGGTGGGGAAAAAAATGGGGTGGGTTAGAAAAGACAAGGGGTGGTAATAGCTGCGCCCTACTTTATATAGCCAAGTATACAGGAAACTGGAAAAAATTTATTTTTGTTTACCTAGGACTCAGCCTGTCCAAATTCTCTTTTTTTTTAATAATTAAGTATTTTTTTTTCCACTTCTCATGTGTCAAGAAAAAAAATGGACATAAAAATGAATAGATTAAAAATAAAAAATAAATATATGTTTTATATATATATATATTGAAGGTGATGATTTCTTCCAATAAGTAATAGTTCGTCGGATCTTCACTTCTGAACAAAAGTCCAAGAACTTTCGAGAATAAACCTGCACCTAAAGAGTTCTTGTCATCAGTGTGATGCCAGCCAAATGAACACCGACACTCAAATCAATAAAGAAGGTCAATTTGTTTTTCGTGGACCAGAAGAATGACTCACTCCAAATTGCGATCTCCTCTCTCCTTTTGTCTCCTTTTATGGTCGAGAAGACAACAAAGTTTCTCGCACAATTGCATAAATCTTTTGACACTGAAGATTCCGTGAGGTACGTCATTGAGAGTTTATTATAATATCGTGACCACGCGACATCAATTTATATGTGCCAACTAGGATTGTGATAGTCTGCTTGTCGGGTCTAGGATGCGCCCCACCAGCTACGCTGGGCAGACTGATCTCGATCCTACAGTAGTCATGATTGGGTCGCAATGACCCCCTACTATTTACAACTAGGCTTGGACCTGGATCGAGGCCTAACCAATCAGTCCTAGAGATGCTTTGATGACTCTGCTTTGGGGGGGTTTGAGCGTGTGACTAGTCTTAAGTTTCCTCGAGTTGCCACTAGTTTGATCATTCCCTCCTCCTCGACAGGTCCTGTGAGTTGTTCTCCTTGGACAATAAATCAGGTCAGCGGTGTAGTTTTGGCCATGGGCTTTCAGGTCGATTCGAGTAACCTATCAGTTCGCTTTTGACGAACATGTGTTACATCAGGATGAGTATGAGATTTTCCCACCACATATATCGTTCAAAAACATCCAAAGAAGAAATTATACTCATATAGCCATTTATAAGTAGATACTAATACAAACTTATCCATTATATAAAATGTTTAAATTTGATATATATATTATAAAATACTATTTATTTTATATTATTTAAATTAAATTGTTTTCTTTTAAAATTTAGATACCTAAACATTATTTTTTATGTTATGTCTTCGAATCCAAATTTCAACTTTAACTAGTGTCCATATCAAATATGTTAATTATTAAAAAAAGATATTTATATCTACTCGAAAATATGAAATGATCAAAATTCAAATATATTAGAGACGCATATAAATATTATAACTTATTCGATCTGTATCTGATCCGTCAATAATATCCAAGATATTCAACCAATCACCCTTCACTCTTGTAACTGAATGTATAAGCAACAATATGGTCCCAGAAAATGAAGTTTAGAATCCACAAGGGATCAAATATTTGAATAGACTGACCTTCCTGCAAAACCTCATCAGCTTGGAATAAATAATTCAAAATATCTAACTGAATCTGAATGGTGTACATATGCCAGTAGTAAAATCTTTCCCCTGCAATGGGCAGGATCACTCTTTTCTCTCCCTCTCCCCCTATACAAGAATCAAGTTTATTAAATAAAACACGAATAAAAAGCTATATATATGTACCATCTGCCCCTCTGAAGATCCTTGGCAAGCACCTGCTGTCCTCATTTGATATAGCGCGTTCTTGTGTTTTATGTATGAAAAGCTATCATATAAGAATTTGAACCTCTCTAGAGAATGGTATACAATCACGTAGTAGACCACAGTTGATCTGATGGAGGCAGACACTCATTCGGATTGGCGTAGAAGTAGTCCTCCTCTTTGGGTCTATCAGGAATCACCAATCTCGGCACTGGATTTCCCATGCGGTTGGCGTGGGCAGCCTTTACGGAGGAGGAGAATTCGTCCCAATTCAGTGAGCCATTGTCGTATTGGTCTATCAGCTCGACTAGAGGTTTCCGGTCTAACAGAAACGTCTTTCTGAAGCCTAAATATCTGAAAGAGTTTTCAATCATGAAAAAAGAAAACCAAAACATTTCATACTAGAAAGTGAAGAATAGTGAGTGGAGGATAGACAAGATGCACGAATGATCAAATTAAAATTACAATTTAAAGAAAATATTTCATTGTAGATAAAACCAAATAAAGAATATATAGAGAAGCAGAAATTGAGATGCATGTAATAATTAACAGCAAAATAAGTCTTGGTCACATTGAAAGAATCTTCTAAATAACAACCAGTTAAAAGATTTCAATCTAGAATGCTTTGATCACTTGGCAATGATGGTACATTCAAGAGTTTACATTTTCTTCCAATTGGACTTTGAAAATATGTGTCAACTGAAAGTGGAATCAAATCCTCATCTATATTTCAGAAGAATGGAATTAGTCACCCATGGAAAGAAAAATAACAAACACACATTGCAATGGTGTTTGTTTTGTTTCTATGCGTAGTTCAGGTTTCGAAATGGTATCAATTTCATGACAACCCATGAAGTGACTGGAAAAAGAGCCCATTTAATTCATTCATTATCCACCTCCTAGAAGTGACAATGATATATAACAATCAACACACATCAACAAAAAAGTTGAGCTGCACAAGTACCTGCGATGCCCTTCTACAACCTTGGCCATGTTGCCATCATAAGTAGGAACGAAAATATCGCTCTCCAAAGAGACCAGGTAGTCCAAGGCTGCCATCTGTGATGAGTGGTTTTGGAAGAGCATCAGCTCTGAATGTTCCAAAAGAGTCTCCTTCCTCTCCTGTTTTTTCACATTAAAACATGTCAGCAAAATGAACAAGACTAAAAAGAGTAATGGAGATCAAAAGCATTTATAATGATCACTGACCAAGTTTGGATAAGATGATGATAGGCTCGCCATTCTCCTCTCTCCTCCGTATATCTCTCCTGCAGCTATGTATATGCGGGCATTAGGATCAACATCCAACGCCCTCAGAATGAGAGCGGTTTCCTCTGGTGTCAGCGGACATTGACCGTCTTTCCTTTTCAACTCTGAATCTATGACTTTCTCTTTCCACCAAGGATACGCATACCTGTCAATCAGGCATCAAAAGGTCAATAAAAAATATAATAAATTTTCTTCGATTTGTTCCCACAAGCAAGGGAGAAACCAACAACTTGTCGTTAGAAGGAAAATCATGAGCCTATAAGGCCCTATTTGGAACCAATTTTCAAAAACAATTATTTTTCATACAAGGTACACCCAACCAGGTTTTTCATAAAAGTAGTATTGTTAGAATTTTATCTCATATAAACTAATATCCGAAACCAAAAGTTGATGGTAAAAAATATCCGTTTGGAACTGATTATCTAAAAAACTATTTTTGCAAAAAGCTTAATTAGTTTGACAATTGGTTTCAACCGGGGCCTCAGTGATGCCACAACTAGTCAATTTGGTTAGATTCAGGACTCAGTTAACTCGAAATTGAGTTAATACAACCAAAAGGTTTACCTCATTCTCGTCAATTCCTCCGCCTCCTCATCAGTGCAGCCATGAGTACATCCAGAGAAGGCTAACATGTCCATTTCATATCTAAGATGTATTACCAGAAAAGGACCATTCTGCCTTAACATTCTGATGACTCTTCTGCCTAACTCCTCTATAACAGAAGTGAACCTCAAAGCACTGAAATTCACCCGACAGCGTAATCTCTGAATCTCAGTGGGAAGGCCGTTATTGGCAAGACGAGCATCTGTCTTATTTAAATGCACAATCTTGTACTTTTGTATCAATGGAAGAATCTGTTAATAACTACAAGGTTTGTCATCAAACTTTCATATTACTTAAATTTCATGAAGATGAATCACCCACGATAAAAAAAAAAAAAAAAACATCAATCCAAAACAACAAACAAATGCGGTTACCTGATTCATGTAATAAGAAATATTAGACCAACTAATGGGAGGCATGGAATAGACCATCCCCATCTCTGCTCTCCTCGTCAGCCTTGGTGGTAACTCTTTCAATATTCGAACCTCATCTCTCAAGGATGTGATGAAGTGATCCACATCAAAAATATCTTTAAACTCACTGTCATGTCAATGAACAAACTTTTGTCAATTTTCAACAAAAAAAAAAAAGGATTTGAACATTCATCACTGAATCTTGTCGAACAGAGAATAAGTCCAACAAAATCAACAACCCACCTTGGATCAGCCCAGAAAGAGGTTTTGTCCAATTCTGGGACAATGAGTGTGACATTCAAATATCTTGCAATTGCGACCATGTCACAAATCTGCAAAGCATGAATTTAGAAACTCAATCACCAAGAATATACTGAATACAAAAAATACACACACACAATAGTAAAATTCCTACCGCTGCTCGCATCTGATTAAGCCCTCCATTGCAAGAAACCATCAGGTAACCATTATTCTTGTAGATTCCTACATGCAAATCCACAATGTTCAGAATTATCATTCTCAGAAATAAAAAATGCAACAAGCCTCCGATTATATCGATTTCAATCACATCGGTTCAACTGCAGGCCAAGAAAGCTAAAACATGCTTCAAAATAGGCCAATTAAATTAGAATTATACAATCAATTACATAACAAAAGAAATCTGCATATGGGTTCGTTTGAAACACAAACAAAATTGGATCTATTAGAGGATATCAAGCCAAAATGCAACAAATTCAATCGAAACAGTCACTACCACCACATCATCTCAGACAGAAGAACATGCAACTCACTTTTTGGGGGGAGAACGATCTTCGGCGTGGGAGACATCGCGACTGCCTCCACTTCCGCCGCCACCGCCAAGACGGGCGAATCGGGCGGAGGATTGAAGCAAGGAGGCCAACCATTCAACACCCTCGGCCACCACATCTCCCCCATCGCCGTCAGCTGCACCATGCAAGTCCAAAGCAACACCGTCGTCGTGGCTCTGACCATCCAAACCTTCATCCGAGATCGCTGGGCCTTCGGCAACCCCCTCGGCTTATCCGGCGCCGGCTGAAACTTCAGACCCATCTCGCCCTCCTCCGCGTCCCTCCCCGACGCCTCGTAATCAGCGACGGCCCGAGACTTCTCCGCCCGGCACATACTGGTATCCCCTCATGGAATCAACCACCAAAGGCGGCTCCTTTAACCCGCGCAGTGCGGGAAAATCGAGGTCTTTCGATGACCCATATGAAATCTCGCCTTGAAAACGAAAAAAACTCAGGTTTCGATCAATGCAGGACGGATTGGGTTTTGAAAAATGAAACCACCACAATAAGATAACCCGTCTCGGATTCTACACAAAATAAGTGTCTCCGATTTTGATATTCACAAAAACCAGATAGAAAACAAACCAGTCTTTGTTCAATATATATAAATCAACGAATCTTTACTTAAAAAATCCCAGCTTTTCTTAAAAAACCACCCACAATTACACAACCCAAAATTTCTCCGACAAGGACAATGCCGTTCCGGTTAGCCTCCCGGCCAAAGTGACCGGACAACCAGCTTTTTCGGTCACCGGAAATCGCTGAGAGAGAGAGAGAGAGAGAGATCTGTTTTTATTTGTTATTTATTTTATATATATTTTGATGGCGTCGGTGGCGTAATCTCCGAACAGAGGGAGTACTCTCAATTAATCCGTACAGAACATCTTAACCGGAGATTTAACCATGGTTAGGCTTAATAAAGATGATGTCATACAAGTGTGTAACATGGAGAGTCATTTTAACATTTATAACGTGTTAGTTTTAGTACTCATTTTTGGACATCCCAAATAAAAAACTATTTTTACATAATTTTATATAACTGACTTCTCATGTGAAGAAAAAGTTTCTCCAGCAAGATTAGGACCCATAAAAACTGTTACTGTAGTCATTTTAGGAGCATGAACAAGTTTTTTTTTTTTTTTTGGAATATACCCTTCTTTCATGAATGATGTACTTATTAAAAAAAAAGAGAAATACATGGATATCTTTTTATGATATATGCTCCCTTGGGAGAGTGTGTACTTTATTAGCAATTTTATATGTTGATGAATTAGAATAATGGGAATGACTTTATAAATATGAATGTATCTAAAGTCTATATGATATATATATACTTATTCAATAAAAAAAATTTATTATTAAAAAATAAATATTTACCATGCATATTTTTACATCTTTTAAAATCTCGTATATACTAACCTAACTTGGTGTGTATTAGATTAAAAAAAAAAAAAGGAAAGGATCGAAAAATAACTGTACTAATGTTTCAGTATACCAACGCCCTGATTGTAGGGGTCTCAAAGGCCCCTTAGTGACTATGGTATAGTGATAAGGGATATTATCCCCTAAGTGACCACTCCTGATTCAAAACCTACTTTGTGCATGTAGGAAAAAGAGTTTCTATAAATATTATGGATGAGTTTTAATTAGGTTTGTCAACGGGTCAGGTCCGGGTTGGCCAGTTGGGTCGAGTCGGGTTGGATCGACCTATTAACAAGCCTAAGTCAGACAAAGAGAGGTCGATGAACTTTTTAAAGACCTACAATGGCTTCATTTGTTTTTTTAATAGAGTTAAGTGTATTATAAATTATTCTTTACTATTTTAATTTTTTAATTTTTTATGATGGAGCATTTGGAATATAGTTTGGATTATTATGCTTTTATGTGAAGTAAACAAGTTGTAAAAATATTTCAAATGATTAAAATTTTAAATAATTATTCAGTATTTAGTTATAAATGTTGGATTGGATCATGGGTGTTGGGTTAGATCATAAATAAAAAAAATCACATAGTATTTGGATTAGGTTCATCAGATCCATAGAATCAGGCCGGGGTGGACCCAAACCTAACACATTTTGATTCTCGGGTCCTTCATATTGAGTATTTATGTCTTTTATCGGATCGGGGGTCAGGGTCGGGTTGGGTCCGAGTCGCTCTGCAACCTATTGATAAGCCTAGTTTTAATGGATTTTTGTCCAAAGTATGTTCTTGGTGCGTGTTAGTTTAAGTTTTTATAGTATTAGTAATGTTTTGTGATTTAACGATTACGTAGACTATTAAAGGTCTTCCTAAAAAAATTCCCTAAATATAATGACTTCAATAGTCTCGGAGAGTTGATACCTTCAGTCTGTTTTACAATCACGTCTACAATTTATAAGTGGTTCCCCAGTTGCCTATACATTGTAGTATCACTATCACCATGTATGAAAATTTAAAAAAAAATTAAAGAAAAAAAAGTACACTAATATATTTCAATATATATTTCACTTTATATAATGATGTGTATTCGATGTATGAGTGTATTTTTTAAAAAAAATTAATTGTAATGTGACTAATGTCCAATGCTTACATGTGTGATTTTATCCATTTAAACCGTAGACGGCATAATTTTAAAACGTGTCACATATGTAATATCTATGCTCACATATAAACACTAGACAATTACGATGCTGGACTAAACCTCTTTGGGTCTATTAACTCTTGACATCTTTGGGTCTATTGTAAGTCTAAATATTACAATTCCAAGTTCCAACCCTTCCCCTCAGCCTGCCCAAGTTCGAACCCTGTATTTAGCGACGGTGGTGATCATATACGTCGTTAATCACAGTTGCCATTGTAATTGGTAATATATGTGTCAGTAATGAAAGAGTGAAATGATTAGTTACATAAGTTGTATCAGGTGATCCCGTGATCTGCACCGTCGATTGTGTGATGTGGTTTTTATTTTTTATGTCTGTGCCCGTGACCGGCCGTGTCGTCACAAAAACAAAAAGCTGTCAGAACGGTCGAATGAAAGCGACCGCTTTCAAGTGACCGTCCACTGTCCGTTATTTTTTTTTGCTATGTTTTTTTTTTCTTTTAAGGGTCCGTTTGGAAACACATATTGAAAAATAGATTTTGGAATAAAGCTACTTTTTAAGATGATTTTAGACCTTTAATTTTTTTGGGATGTTTTTTTTTAATTCAGGAATCAATATTTGGAAGGAATTTAATGTTTGATAAAAAAAGTTATTTTTCAATTCAAAAAATCGATTCCGACCAAAAAGCGTTTTTTTTGAGATTTTAAAAACACGGATTTCGAGAGAGAAATTAAAATGAATCCAGCTTTTGATTCCGCAGGAATCCGACCCGTTTGGTTGCGCGTTTGGGCGGAATCCTCTTTTTAAAAAGCGGAATCCCCCCAAACGCGTTACCAAACGGACCCTAAATCTATGCGACTATCAAATCTGAATGAAATCTATATAATCCCTCGCTTTTTTTTTTTAATCCATATAACCCGTGAACATCTAGTAAAATTTTTGTTGACAGACGATAAATATATTGTAATTGTTTTGTTTGATTAACCCTCATTAAAAATATAATATACCAAAAAAAATCTCAACAGTGTATTAAAAATATAAAAAATTCTATAAAAATGATTATTTTATCATCTCTGTATATATTATAAAACTCTATCTGAAAGAATAAAATAATCATTTACAAATGATTTCCGCATTTTTAACACATTGTAGGATTTTTAGTATATTGTGTTCTTTATTATAGTTAACCAAACAAAATATTCATTATCTGTAAATCTAAATTTTATTTAGGGGGTTATGAATTTACTAGATATTTTCAGGGAGTAATATGTATTTTAAAAAAATTCAAGGGGTTATATGGAGTTCAGTCAGTTTACAGAGTTATATGAATTTTTTTATTTTTTTTAATTTTGCATATTTTGTTAGACATGGTTCTGTCAATGAGTCAATTATTCTTGGATTATTTTTATTTTAGGATGGTTGGTTCTGTCAATGTTTTGATTTATATAAATAATAAATATTTTAAAATTTTAATAATGATATTTTTGTCGATATTCTTCAGATATTACTCTTAAAAATTTAATATGACTCGATGTGTAAAAGTGAAACATTTTTTTTTTTTTGGAGGGTAAATATGAAACATTTGATGTAAAGGAAAATTTAATTATTAAATAGAATAAGAACTATTAAGTCATTTCATGTTGTATAAATTCTCAAATAAGACTTTTCATATACAAAAATTTTAAAAGTGATTTTCTTGAATTTAAAAGATTTTTTTGAATATGTTTATATATATATTTATATATATAAAACTAGTGTGGGCTAAAAAACATAGCATTCACCAAGGAATCTTTGCCTGGTTGGGAAATGAAAATCACAAAAACAGCCCGACTTAACAATGATTTGCACGCGCTCGGATGGAAACCGGTCGCTCAGAGGTCCATTATATGGTGCGGTTGGGATATATTGATCCAGCGAATGGACGGTCGCAGATCGCCTTCGCGTCGTTGACGGCGCGATTGATGCCGACAGGCAATCCAACACGCGCGCCGTATTTTATATTTGTTCACTCCGTATCTCGGAATAACTTTGAAATAAAGACATGGTTAAAATAAGTTTTAAGTTTAGATAGAGACGACACGACAATTTATTTTAGGGTTAAATACATAAATAACTCCTCTGAAAGTTAGCGTATATCCAAAAAGACTCCTCATTTATGCGGATATTCATATAAACCCTTCAAAGTTGACATGGTTAAGCATTTAGCTCCCTGATTAACTTTCCATTAGAAAAAAAAAGAATATTCCAAGAATATTCTTTCGGCTGTTAATTTACATATTCATATAACCCCATAATTTGTTTCATAAATTCAAAAGGACTCAAATCTATGACGAAAATACCCCCTTATTTGTGCCATAAAATATTCATATAACCCCCTTATTTGTGCCATAAATCCAAAAAGACTCACTTTCAGATTTTACATATTCATATAACCCTCTACTTTATACAAAAAATACAAAAGGATCAATTCTTCTTCTTCTTCTTCCCAGCGGTCATTTTTGTGACTGTTGCCATGGTTGGTTCTATAAACGTCATTTGATCTTCTTCTTCTTCCCCTGATTTATATAAACCAATTATTGCCATGATCGGACAATGGCGCCGCCGTACGAGAGGGGCTGAGGGGGACAGATTAGAGGCGGACGACGTTGTTGGTGACGATGATGGGAGGGGAGGAGGTCGGGGAGGTAAGATCAGGCGATGTTGAGGATGTTTTCGAGGACGTGACGCAAGGAGGAGGAGATGAGGCGGCGGAGGCAGGGTTTGTGGAGGAAGGGGTGGGGGAGGGGTGTATTAGTCATTTTATTACGTTAGGTTAACTTAACCACCGTAGTTACTTGGCAAGATAACGGTAAGGGAGTTTTTGTATTAATTGACTACTTTGAAGGGGTTATATGGATATTCACATAAATGACATGTTTTTTTTTATATACGTTAACTTTTAGGGGGTTATATGCATTTAACCCTTTATTTTAACGTATTTTTATGTTTCAAAATAATTAGATTAAAATGTTTATAGTTGGACCTATAGTGGCCGTAGTTACCTCGAGATGCATAACCTCCCACCTCATCTGCCTTTGCAATATTCTGCCCCCAATCATGCAAGCATCCCCGCAATATCTCTCACATGTTCTCTTGGTATATCTATATTTATATGAAAATGACTTCATTTCGTGTACGCCAAATCGTCCAAGTCCCCGCTGGTATGATAGACTATGTGATGGAGGCTTCTAATATACTTTCCGACGTCCTCCTCAAGGACTTGCCGGCCACCCAAAGCTCTTCTAACGATTGGGGAGGCTAAAATATATTGGTTGGAATAATCTAATTCCAGGGGAGGCTAAAATATCTATAACAGCTTATTTGCTTATTTCCAATTGTTATGACATAACTATGTGTTTCTATCTTGTACAACCAAATATTTTTAAAAAAATTTGTTCATCCATGTTCTAACCTATTCTAGTGCTAGTCCTCTACCCAATCTAGCCATCACACATTTTAAAACATAAAAAATTGGCATAAAGATGGAATTATAACTATTAAATTATAATAAATATAATCTATAATCATATTTTATTCTCAATCCATCAAATGTGGCCTAAATAAGAAAAAATGGTTTTAAATATTTTAAATAAAAAATATAATATCCATCAACCAGATATCACGGGATTTATGTCAAGAGGGGTCGGTCACTTTCAAGATAAAGATAACACATCTTATTACTATAATAGTAGTATCTTTTAAAAAAATTGACAATGAATGATTCCACCTTTGGACTTGCTCTATAAGGTGGGCCTTTACCCAAAGATCATGTCCTCAAGATATGTCGGAAATCAAAAACAAGAGTTTTGTTACACTTTATCAGTATTTTTTACCTTCCGAAACACAATTTCATATATACATCCCATTAATTTGTTTCACTCACTTAATAGAATTATATATCTCATTAAAAAAAATTTCTATTTTTATAAATAATATCATTCAATTTATTAAAGTATATATTTCATTTTTTTATAAAAGTACGTATCTCGATAATTAGATAAGGTATATAATTTTAAAAAAAATGAAAGCATGTATTAATGTGTTTTTTAAAGTAAAATGGACTATATGCAACATTTTCTAAAAATCAATGGTCGTATGTTTTAGCAATCAAACAATTAAATGTTAAATACCTTAAGTGCGCGTGTGTGTAATATATTTAATTTTTTTATACCAAGTTGGGGGTATTTGATGCAATAAAGATATAATTTATTTTATTTAATTAAGTGGGATTTACTTTCACCCAATTAAACTGCAATACCCAATTAAACTGCAATCTCACCTATTAAAAATTTATATTGGGGGTGGAGAGGAGAACAAAGAAAAACGTGGAAGAAAGAGCGAAAGAAAGAAAGAGGGGGAGGGGGGGGGGGCAGGCCGAGAGATGGAGGTGGGCGATAGCAGGCGAAGGTGGGTTGAGGGGTCCAGAGGATGGCGGAGGTGGTTGGCCGGTCGCCCTCTATCTCTCTCTCTCTCTCTCTCCTTTTTTTCTTTTTTTTTTCTCTCCCCTTTCACTTTCTCAATCGGCATCCTCCACTCATTGCCGCCACCCTCCTTGATCCTTTCTCTCAGTCACGCTCCCTATCCTCCACCCTTTGATCTCCACCAACACCAACGCCCACAGCCTACCATCATTCTCAATCTTCGCCCACCGTTGGCCCACCTCTCTCTCTACCTCTCTTTTCCCACTCCCATTCACCCCACCCCTAAAATTTTTTTTGGGGTGGGAAGGATAATTGGAGAGGTGAGAGGAAAGGTCCCCTTTAATTAAATATAATAGAATGATTAGTTAGTCATTATTCAAAGGCAGGGGACAATCAGGACAATCCAATTGGTGATAAGGTTTCACCAAAGGGATATACCCACCCAATTAAAAGAAAATCTCACATAATAAAATATAAAAAAAAATATTTTAATGTTCTTGTGAAACAATGAAAACTCGCCCCTTCTATTTCGCACGCTCTCCTCTCCACTAACTGTCCGCCGAGATTTCTTTAGCATTGTGCAATCCCAAAACAAATTCATCAAATTCAACTTCCACAAAATATTTTCAATCCATCAAAACACTATTCATTCACCAACACAATAAATCTAATTTTGGCTCCAAATCTAAACACACAAAAAAAAATCTAAAGATAAAGAGACCTAGTTCAATTCCAATCTCAATCAAACATTCAACCTCAAAAAATCACCTCCTTTTCAAACCAACAAAACCCATTTTGATTTACCAATCTAAAAAAAAAAAAAATTGACTCCAAATCTAAACATAAAAATTCTCAAACAGGACCCAAAACAATTTCACTTTCTCCGCCCTATTGAGTTCTTAAGAGTTCTAGTGGAGGTCAACATAGACGGGGAGCTCCGGTATCACCCGAACCAGCTTGGCTGGGATCCTAGGGTTCAACTTGAACAGCCCCTTCATGTTCCCCTCCTCCTCTTCAGGCAGCACCGCAGCAGTGTGAAGAATCTCTTTGAAGAATCTCCTCCCATTGAATCAGTAGAAACAAAACTGATGAGATAGGGTAGATTAAGCTTGTTAATCGGACAGTTACAGATCGGATTGGCCATATTCATATTTGAACTAGATATCCAAAAAAATATTTGTATCCGATATCCGACGGATATTGAAAGTAAATATCCATATCCGATCCAAAAATCTAGATTCAGACAGGGATAATTATCCGAAATATCCAAAAATTCAAAATGAATATGGAATTATTAAAATATCCAAAGATCCACTATCCAAAAATAAAAACCATATATTTACTATTCAAAAAATGTAAAAAATCTAATAATTAACTGGTATAAAACATAAAATTGGAAGTATATACATCAAACATTACATGCTTTAGAGTAAAAATACAAATAAAAACTCATATTAATCTTAAAATATAAATAAATAATAATATAATAATATTTTCAGATACAAATATTTTTTAGATATGATGCGTGCATATCTGTATCCAATCAAAAAAATTTCAGATAATTTTTTTGGATACAGATATAGATTTTTCGGATGTCGGATATTTTCTGAATTTCAGATACATATATTTTTTCGGATAATTAAAGGCTTAGGGTAGACAAGATTAGTGTCCGAGCAAAAAAATTGAATGGATTTTCAAAATGGGCTGGGGTGGGATCCATCACTTATTACTTATATTTATTTTGGGGTGGGTTTGATGACTGAAAAAATATGTGGGGTGGGTTTGGGAACGGGGTGGGTTTTCAGAAAAATGATGTTAATATAACCGTCCCCTTCACCAAATATATGGTTATTGTTGGAAGACAAGACACTAAAAATTGATCCCAAAAGCGCATATAAAGTAAAACCATATAATGATATCCATGATTACGATATCCCATCATATCAGACCTACTACCAAAAATCCAAACTGAACCACTAAGTCTAACCCCACATAATGTTTACAACGCTTGAAATCTGGAATGCTTTATGAAAGCTAGAACTTATGAATCAAAAAAATTAACAGATTATTGTTCAATAATCAAGTCAAGTTAATCATAATTTAATAATTAGTTTGTGATATCATCATGACATGATAAATGTAATAATCACTAACTTATATAATTAACAAAACTATGAAAAACATGATTTGTTTTTTGGGATTTTTATTTTTAAGTCCTTGTAAACATGCTTATTTAGGAATCGATCCCTCCATTCTTCATATTTCTTTTCAAGTCCCCATATTCAACGCCTATTTGATTTTTAGTTCATCCGTCAAATGTCCGTCCATACACCGTTAATTTGTGAAATGTGATTTATTTTTAAGTCCATGTAAACTATGCTATTTAATTATTAGTCACTCACTTCTTCATATTTTACAGGGATCGATCACTAAATAACATAGTTTACATGGATTTAACACTAAATAATATAGTTTATATGGACTTAAAAATAAAATCACATTTCACAAATTAACGGTCTATGGACAGACGTTTGACAGAGGGATTAAAACCAAATAGGCGGTTGAGTATGGGGACTTAAAAAGAAATATAAAGAAGTGATAGACCGATATCTGAATAGACATGTTTACAGAGACTTAAAATTAAAAATCCTCCTTTTTTTTTTATCAATCTCATGTTTTGATATTTCTAGTGTATTTGTATAAAACCACCTTAGAAATTAAAACCCTTTTTGACAAATAATATATGAATATTTAATATATTTAAAACCAACAAGTTCAAAAACTTTTAGCTTGTTCTCAAAAAACCGTTGATTCGACCATTTAACAAGTTGTACAAGCCGGTCCGGTCCGGTCCGGTTTTTTAAACACTGGACTTCAAAAATATAGAACTCAAAACTATAAAATAAAAGAGGGGAAAAAAAAGAGCATATTCAAACAAAGATAGGCAAAGGTTTCAAAGACCTACAGAACTTCTGAAAACACATGCAGGAGGTAATATGGGTTTCTCAGTACATGATGTAGCTGATGCACACACAGCTGGATAGATAAAATTTAAGTTGAAGCGTTGAAGGTAGTTATGATGGTATCAGCTAAAAAAAAGAACTACTAGAGTGAATAGTCTCCATTTTATGGTGGCATTTATAGTCAATGAGATTTGTACAGCTTTTCACTTTCTCCATCTCATCCAAAGATGTGTAAAACTAGTATGTCAAATTGTATGGTATCAAGAAGTAATTAATGGTCTAATTGGCCTCTTTCTCGGCTAGATAACTCTTCTACCCGGGAATGATGGCTTGGCAAGATGGTTTATTATTATTATTATTTATTTTATTGCTCCTTTTCATTTTTCATCTTTTGGTGACCCCACCTAAAAATGATACGATGATGTGTTATTTGATTGATGATTTAAAATGTGTTAGATTAAAAATTTAATCATTTTTTTTTATAGATAGGCCCACAAGGGGCAAATACAACATGCCCTCAAGGGATTAAGACACCCACAATGGGGTATAATCGGGTTTTGAACCCGTGACCTCTCGGACGAGAAGGTGCATCTCAACTAACTCGCTATGCTATGAGAGTGGTGGAAAGCCCATGAATAAACCCAATAGAAGAAGCTCTTATGTGCATGGGCCTCGACCCAACCCATTTCCCATCGACCCATTATAGACAGCCTTAAAATTGGATAATGTTACATCCAACCTTGTTTTTAGCCCCAATTCCAGTTTATACATGCTTTGAATTTTATAAAAATAGTATATCTCACTAATGAAGTACATACTTTTTATAAAAAATGAAGCATATGCACCAATAAATTACATAGATGCATTTATAGAAAATGTTAAAAATTTCTATCGGCGCATATACCTCGTTAATGTAAGTATATGCTTTGTTAATTTTCTATCCACGCATATAAGACTGGAATTGGGGCTCGGAAAAAAAATTGGTGTAACATTAACATACATATAAGAGTGCTATTACACCAATTTTTTTTTCGAGCCCCAATTCCAGTCCTATATGCGTCGATAGAAAATTAACATAACATATATTTACATTAACAATGTAATGTATACGCGTCTATAGAAATTTTTAACATTTTCTATAAATGCATCCATGCAATTCATTTGAACATATGCCTCATTTTTTTTATAAAGCATGCAACTCTTTAGATGATGTATACTATTTTGAAAAAATTAAAAACATGTGCAGACTAGAATTGAGGCAGTAAACAGGTTGTATGTAACATTATCCTAAAAAGTAGGTACGACACATGCATACATTTTTAAATCGGATACATTTTTAATTCATACGGGGTAATTAGTAAGCGAATGCATATTAAAACTACTACGTTGGGTGTGAAAGTGACGAAAATGATTATAATTTTTTAATTACACATAACATAATAAACACTGAATGTATTAAATACACAGTTCCATAAACATTTTTGCTATGCTTTGGTTGATATTAATTATTTTTAAAAAAATAGAATATATACAGAAGTAATAGGAATTTAGGATGGAGTTCTTATTTGATGTGGTGCTTTAATAATTCGATGTCTAAAATAAAGATCCACGTTGGAGATGCTCTAATGTCACATCATCGCCCAATTAGTGTCCTTAAACACAAAAATATTGCAAAAATATTGTCTTTAGCTTAGAATAAGAATCCAAATTCAAATATTAATATCCATATACAAATGAGAAAATACTGACATTAAAATATCAGGTCCATTAACATGCTTAAATCATAACGAAGATAAATAGATGAGTAACTATAGGTTCTAGGTCCAGAAAAAGAATGACACTATATTGAGAAACAGAAATGATGTTATACACAATAACCCCCCCCCCCCCCCCACACACACACACACACACATTGTCATAAAAATAATAATTTAAAAATAGAAATAGAAATATTAAAAAACAACAACCTAGACTCTAAGAACATATTGAATGCTAACAATTGATTTTTGTATGACAATAATTTTTCAACACTACACAAGTCAGCATCTGAGAAATTCTTTGGAGTTCAAATCATGAAGTGCTGCTGTTTCAGGTTTCATTTGTCATCTTCACTTTCAATGCCCTGTAAATGCAGAGTGCGGTTCAGTCAAATCGGAAAACTGTGTTTCAGCTTCTCTTATTTTAATTATTAAACCTTGTAATTTATTGAAATCGGGCAGTCTGTATGGTCGAGTCATCAAACATTCTGATGCCATGACATTTATGATTGTTTGTGAGCGTGTTTGTGAAGTATCTCAAGTGTTCCGTACAAGTATTCACAAAGTATATTAATGAAGTCACAGGGATGCATGTTTCGTGATGATGGAATGGAAGAAAGTTTGTAATGTAACCCTAGTGATGACAATCAGGAGAAACAGTTATTAGTCATGTTGATATGTTGAAACATTGGAAAAGGAGTAAATGATGGAGCATAAACTAATGTGCATAGGACAAGAGTAACCAAAGCATGAGAAAGAAGAACAGGCAGTAATGATATTAGACCGTCGAGAGGATTTTAAACCACTTATCGACAAAAGAACAGTCGAGCTTTATAATAATATATGTAGTATGACATGTTTCAAAGGACAATGCAGGCTATGGCGGGATATGCCTCGAAGATAAATAAGGTAACTCGTGAGTTTCATGGATAGAGAGACTGAGAGAGAAGCATTTCTAGTTATAACAATAATCAAGGCATACTAAAGAAACAAAGTTGGGGAAACTGAATATCATCTCAAAATGATCATGAGAAGCTTTATGCTTACCGAGTTATCCAACATCTTGTCGAAATCCTCATCATCATCGTCATCACCATTATCTGGAAAAATTCAAGAAAACCATTGATACAATAAAGTTATAAATAAAGGTTGAAAATGACTAAAATGTCTATCTCCTTCAATGGTCTCCCTTCTATCAAATTGATCTCCAGTAGTTGTACAAAATGGCTTCTAATTAGAAATAAGCTTTTTAAATATCAAATGAAAAACAGCATGTGAAATGTTTTTGTTTCTCTTCATGTGTTTCTCTTCATTCCATAAAAATTATGGATACGATACCAATAGGAATTGCATACCTGGACCCTCATCATCACTTCCAAGATCCCCCAAAAGAAATACATCCAGGTCCTGCTCTTTAGTTGATGAAGCTGAAGTCCTACTATGCAACTTTGTTTCTGGTTTCTCAGACACACCAGCTTCTGAAGTGGATCCTTCCGTTGAAATTTCCTTCACCTCATCCTCCTGCTTTTGTTGTGCTGACTTCAGCTTAACTTCTTCCATATATTGTTTTTCATACCTAATACCAAATACTGAAGGTCCATAAGTTGCTAGTATAGTTGTGGCAAGAACAACTTAAACAAAATTATAATAAAATATAAGTTCCTTGCTCAAGTGCACAATATTTCCGATGGTATCCATTGGGCATCATTACTGCCTATTATATTTAACAGATTAAAAGGAAACTTGATGGTTCTAGAACTCATCAATAAGGATTTTCTACCTAAACCTACCTCTACAAGTCTTTTGATTAGCATGTATGTACAACTTTTTTAGGGATACATAAGCAATCATGTCAGATGGGATCACCCATGAAAAACAACTAGAAATTCATGGTTTAATCAGAAAATCATGCTGCAAAAAGACAAGTATCTACAAAGAAAACTCAACCTACTTGGAAAAACAAAGGACTTACGGAGCCACATGACTGTCCACAAGTATGAAATATATCCGCCAGAATTTCCTTTCTTTCATGTGCCGAGGACATAGCTCATATCTAAACTTTGAAATTTCCTGCAACAAGTCTCATCAAAAAAGTTAGTTTCAACTCCACCAAAACAAAATCATGTAAAAAAGCTCTTACAGATGCCCCAGTTTTCAGTACAAAGAATCTCAGGAGAACTGAAGCAATCCTCAAAAATAAAATTCCTCAACTGTCACAGATAACCTGGACTATGGAAAATTATATAAGCCAGTGTTCTATGTAAGCTGGAGCCATGACGGACACTCTCTCTAGGCCACATCCAGCACTTAAGACGCTTGTCCCAAACGCGTTAAGCAGAGCAGATTAGATTTTTTTCATTTAAATGATAGGCTCATTTTTGAAAACCTCTGGGCTCTGTGGGAGGGGCTGATTGTGAACTGGGGACGGCACATTGCGGGGGCTAAGGGAATGCGCTTATGCGGAGGACATGTTGGCATCGTTTCATAATCATTAGGATTGGGTCCTAATGGGCGTTGACTAGTGTACTCAATTACCATCGTGTCGTTGATTTCCTCTCGTCATGCTTTGTTTAATGTTTCTTTCTTCCTTATATGTTCTTCACCCCACTTCAGACATTGTAACTTTGGTTTTGATATTCAAATCGTGATAGCAAGAGTCTACCTTTCACTAGAAAAAAAATGTTAGGTTCATTCTAAAATTAGAGATAAAATTGCAGATGGTTAGATAACTGGGGTCGATGAAAATCCATTTGATGGTTAGATAATCATTACCCTATCGAGCATTCTAAAGGTTCCACATACCAACATTCTCTCAGTCAATCCGCACGGGGGGCCCTTTTGCTAGAGCCATGGGCTTGCTCCCCATAAGTCTCAAGTTCAAATCCCCCAGGCTTATTCGAATTTCGAAGCACATAATTAGTGGGCGATTGTATGCATCTAGGGTTTTTACCATCTAATTGGGATTTCTCATCACTTAAAAAAACATTCTCTTACCAATGCTCATGTCCATAAATCCGATCATAATATCAGACACCCAGGAAGCACTATATACAACGATGATAAATGAAGCTAATGTAGGTTATAGAGACAATCAAAACTTAGAATTCCCTTCAACGAGCATTCTATGAAGTAACCCCCGAAAAAAAAGAAATCTTGTCAACCACTCAACAATCAGAGAAACAACACAAAAAGGCATACCTTGACCGACGAGAGAACCAGCGTCGCGTGCTTCGCTTGCCACTCATTCAGATCTTGCCGTACATTCGACACCGTCGGGACCTCCGAAATTTCCGGCTCATCTAATCAAAACCAAAAGAAACACATGTAAGAGAGAGTGAGATACAAAGACAGATAGAGAGAGAGAGAGAGCTCAATCGACCTTCCATGGGAAAATCGCGGAACGTATTCAAGGTGATCCCCTTCACGAACTCCCTGAGCTCCTCCGTGACTCCGAATATCTCCAGATCCGCCGTCTCCACCGACGGAGATGGAGACGGCATCGGAAGCGGCGGGATCGGGATCTTGGAGGGAATGTCGGCGGCGAGCTTGAGCGCCTCGGATCGGATGGCGTCGGCGCGCTTGGAGGCCTCCGCCGCGAACTCCCTGAGGGATCGTTTGGAGGTCTCGGAGACGAGGTCCTTGGTGAGCTCCTGGGACCGCTTCGCCGCCTCCTTGGAGATCTCGGAGGACCTCTTCGCCGCCTCCTCCGCGAAGACCTTCGCTCGGGTCCACAGATCCATGGCCTCTCTCTCTCTCTCTCTCTCTCTCTCTCTCTCTCTTTGTGGTTTACGAGGTCAACCGTGCTGTGAGTGAGGTTTTGCTTTTTAAAGCGATAACGAAATATATATGGTGATCAAGTTTGTAATTATTGGATTTTTTTTTTTTTGTATTTTATGGGGTGTTTGGATCACCGTCTATCTTTATAGATCGGACGATCGTGACTGTCCATTTGAGAGAGCCCACGTGGCTTGGCCCAAGTATAAACACACGGGCCTACTAAACTTGGCCCTTTAAAACACAGGCACTATTACACCCAGATTCATTTTCAGCTTCAATTCGAGTCATATATGTATCGATAGAAATTTCTATCGATGCATATGCTCACGTTAGCAAATCATATGCTTTAAAAAAAATTTATATTTTTAATAAATGCATCCATATAATTCATTGGAGTATATGCTTCATTTTTTTATAAAAACATTGAGATATATTATTTTTAAAAAATTCAAAACACATGTATACTATAAGTGAGGCTGAAAATAGGGTTGGATGTAACATTATCCTTAAAACATAATGGCAGTAAAACATATGAGACCAAGGGCCCGTAACATATTGAAAAATTGCATTTGTAATCTTTTATTTATGTGTTATTTTTTGACATTTTAGATGTAATTTTTCTTTTCACAAAATTTAAAATTATCATAACTATATTCTCTCAAACTGGTTCTAAAGTTTCAATTAATTCACTAGCTTGATAAGTTTAAAAGCCCATGTAATGTAATATGATTCTACACTAAAATTTATAAAAGATAATATTGCGTACAACTCCAGTAAAAAATAGTCACTTATAATTTTTATTGTAAAGTGTATTTGTTTAATTCCTTACTTGTTAGGATCAGATCAGAGTGGTGGTCGAATGGTGGTCAAAATTGTTTGGGTACGTCTATCCCCACACATCGTTCGCCTATTAACACCAACCAAAACAAAAAAAAAATTTAAATTTAATTTGAACATCACTATTCTCACCAACCATTCGACGGTCGATCTGTCAACCTTCCTTTACAATCTTCGACAGTCTCTCTGTCAACATTCCTTTACAAATTTCGACAATAGCTCTGTCAACCTTCATTTACAACCTTCAACATTTAGTCTGTCGACATAGGAGGGTGTGCTCGACCGTAGCAGTGTCGAACCAAATATTTTTTCAAAGGAAGACTTAAAACACATTTGACCACATTTAACATTCAACGTACATCAAAATGTCAACATATTCACGTTACATTCAATACTCACATTACAATCACCACATTCCAATAAAAACACTTGAACCAGAAGCAATAGCTAATTCTTTCAACCTCCTTGCATTTGCATACAAAGCTATTGAAGAAAATCAAAACCAATTAATTCAATTTGCATGCTCTAATCTAAAACCAAAATCTCACATTAAATAGACTTTTTTTAAAACTATATCTATCTCAAAATCCTCACATTTTTAAATCATTTGACACTGCTAAGGTCGAAAGTCATAAAAAAATGTTAACAGAGATTTTGTTGAATGTCGTAAAGGAAGGTTGACAGAGATTCTATCGAATGTCGTAAAGGAATGTTGGCAGAAAAACTGTCGAAGGTTGTAAAAGAAGATTGACAGATCAACCGTCCAATGGTTGGTGAGAATAGTGTTATTCAAATTAAATTTAAATATATATATTTTATTTTGGTTGGTGTTAATAGGTAAATTGTTGGTGGGTGTAGACATGCCCAAATTGTTTTAGAGAGAAAAGAATGATGAAGAAGGAGAGAGACTAATAATTTTTTTGTATTTAGACTAATGGATTGATATGGTTAAACTATATGTGTCAAACCATCTAAATTTTTTGTTTCTATTGAATTACATATGCTAAGATTTAACTCTAAATTTCTCTTTTTTGAGCATGCAATATAGAAATGGAAATTAATTTAGGCAGTGTAACTGTGTTCATGTTTCATCATAGCGATCGCACGAGATATTTGGAAAGGAAAATGATTCACAAGCCCCATTACATAGGCTCCCCATGTAAGCCTCATGAGGTGACATTGATGATACTACTGATAATACCCTTGATTTCAATTTGATTAACCTCTTCGTATTAATGAGACAATTAGATAAATGTAAAACTCCTTTTATACTCTCCTAAGTCATCTATCACTTTAAAAAATCATTTCGGCCTGCCTGTTCATAATTTGCGACTAACTTCACCACCTCTAGATTCATCTCATCGCTGCCCTCTATCATATGAGATGTGATTTGACTATCTTTCAAGCCTTCCTCTGGCCTCCACTTCCTCCAACTTCCATTTCCACCGTTTTTTTTAAATTCAGATACATTCAAATGTACCTGACAAACCAATTGCATTAGTTTATGTGATATTTTTCATATGTTTTGGTGATCTGGTGTTTTGATGTTTAAATTTGAATGTATAATGTTATTGTTTAATATTTAAAGTCAGTTACATATTCATAATTTTATTGGACTTATATGCATTAATTTTCATAAGATAATTATATTCCAAACTAATCTGTATATTCATACACTTTTTTTGTACGTTAGTTACATTTATGAATATAACTGATTTGTTCTATGAATATATTGTACAAGTTAGTTACATTTACAAATGTAACTAACTTTTTTTTGTGCAATAGATCGATTTGACTATCATTTTTTAATATCTGTCGATTCATGTATGATCTTTCTTATTGTTTGTTTTTGCATATATTACAATTTGTTTCTTGAATTTGGTGTTTGATATTAAATATGACAGCTTTTGATCTGACTTTTAGTTACAATTTTTCTTTGAATATGGTGTTTGATGTTAAATATGTTTCACAGGGCCTAAAAAGGAACATGCCCTTTAAATATGAGGACTAAAACCAAAATACGAAGAAGTGAATGATCGATCACTAAATACTATAGTTTATGGGGACTTAAAAATAAAAAACCCAAATAATAAAAGCCAGTTAACTGAACTATTTGTGCAATATATTTTAAAACTAAGTTTATATGCACGAAATGTAACTGACTTTTTTATATGATCTTAATGTTTCGTCAAAATTCAGTTATATTCATCAAAAAATGGATATAGACATTGAAAAATATGGAATCCGGAGGAGGACTGAAAAGGTAGTCGAACCACCTCTCATATAATAGAGAGCGATGAAAAGAATCCAGGGGTGGTGACGCCGTTCGTCAAAGATGAGTAGGTCAGCCGAAGTGATTTTTTTAAGTGGTGGATATGTATTAGTAAAAATGGTTAGAAAGATGGATAGTATTGTACTTTGCTTTTTTATTCTTTTGTAAATGACAACTAAACAGCCAATAAAAATTTAACACCTCATGAGACATATGAGTGTAGCTTATATAATGGGGCCTGTGTAGCAAGGCTCATCTGGAAATGTCACTTCCATTGAATCTAAATAAATGGACAATATTTGGAAGGTAATTAGTGTTGTAATGTTTTTTTTTTTTTGAGGCAATGTAATCCATTTTATAATGAAACAAGTTTTTTTTTTTGAGGCAATGTAATCCATTTTATAATGAAACAACGTTGTTACAAAATTGGTTGAAATGCAGAGAGGGAAATACAGGGAGAGACGCAAGAGGATAGACGGCAGGGGTCCTAGACTAGGCATGGATGCAAGGGAGGCTGCCCACTTAACGGGTGCACGAGAAGTGCCATCGCTGGGTGTGCAGCCTATCTAAAAAATCTTTCACACTTTTATTTTTTTTAATTTTTAAATAAAATATACCACGTCTAATAAGTCAATGAATAGTATGGACTCATTCGTAGAATGTGTAAAAAGTTTCTAATGGGATATATACTTTGTTACAGTGACTGAAAGTGTTGTTACAATGACTCAAAGTGGCTAATAAAATAAAGAGTGTTGTTACACCCAATTTTTTTTAGCTTCAATTCCAGTCTTATATTCGTCGATAGAAAATTAACAAATCATATACTCAGATTAACAATGTATATGCACCGATAGAAATTTTTAACATTCACTATAAATGCACATGTGTAATTCATTAGTGTATATGTTTTGTTTTATGAAAACGCATACCTCATTAGATAACGTATACTATCTTTAAAAAATTCAAAGCATATATAGATTGGAATTATAACTTAAAACACGGTTGTACTTAACATTATTTTAAAATAAAACATATAAATGGGCCGAGTATAAGAATGCACAAACGTTCTCTCACCTCACATGGGCTTTTTTTTTTCGTTTACAAGGATGGGATTGTTGGGCTCTTGGGTTTTACAATCCACCACACTCTTGATGGGCCAAAAGTGACATTGGTACAACATTTGGGAAAAAATTAAATACAACAATATTACGCTCATTACACATAATAGGATAATGTTACTTATAGTCGAGTTTCTGGCCATAGTTCCAATCTATACATGTTTTGATTTTTTGCATAATAGTATACCTAAGGATACATGCTTTTATATAAAAAGAATGAAACATATAACTTCAATAATTTACAAGGATGCGGCTTCTCCGGGATTGGGCGCGTGAACTGGTCGGTGCAAGGGGGGTGCGCTTCAATGGGGGCACGATGGAGGTCATCACATAGGCAGGAAAGTGCGTGGTCAGTGGCAAGTTGACACCTAGTCCACTCCTGAGGCACATATGTATCAATTTATTATTTTTGTCCTTAGGTTTATTCCATATCTTTTTACCCTCAATTCAAAATTGTACTAGCTCCTTTCTATATGAAATCGGTTGGAGCTAATTTCTACATTTTCTCAAAAAAATAATAATTTACAATGATGCATTTATAAAAAATATAGTTTTTTTTTGTATAAAAGAATATATCTTGTTAATATGAATAAATAGTGTTAACGAAGTATACCAGACTGAAAAAAGAAATGTGTGTAATAGCATTCCACATGATATGGACTCACACATGCTATTGTTATAAAATAGAGATCTGAATTGCTGCACATTTAATAGTGGAATATGTTACATTTTGATTTTTTTGAAGTATATACTTACTTAGGAAGTGTATTCTTTTATAAAAAATAAAGTATATACTCATATCAATTGAATATATATATTTTTTACATTTTTGGTAATTGATTATATACAAAACAATAGAATATGCATTCTATGAGTAGAGTGACGTGATGACTATAAAAAGTGCTGCACAACAGATAGAGTGTGCCGCTGCACCTTACTCAAAGTCTTGATTGAAAATGAGTTTGTTCTTTCATTATTTTTATTTGATGGACTTGTTCTTCTAGAGAATACAAAGTTGAATAATGTAACCATGTAATCCTATCAAATCATTCATCCCAAAACATCCCATTAAGACAAAAGTTTACTATTTGACAAGGTGCCCCTTCTTCTTTCACTGTCCAAATTCTCTCATTTTTATCTTCACATAAGTCCTATTGGGTTTTGTCACATGCTATGTTTTTTTGTTCCCCTGTCAGACTCCTATGTGATTCCAGTAAATCTGTTGTTGTTGGAAGCATTTGAAGCTATGGAGCTATATATACATATTGTAAGTCTCTGTGATCAGTGTTTTGATTCTGGACCCTACATTGCAGCATCAGTCACTGTAGGAAGATATGTTACCAAGCATCCCTAGTAAAAACAAGATTCTATAAGATGACAGAAGATGACACCATTTTTCTTTTTTGGTAGATAAGGGTTTTGTTGTATCTTTTGGTTAAATATGTTTGGTTTCTGGATGCTCTAATACCATTTGTTGATAATATTTCCAGAGCATCCAGAAAAGAGAACATACAATCACATGAGAAGGCATTAAATTTACATGGTTTAGGCTAAACTTATATCCGTGAACAAAAATATAAGAGCATCCATCATTCACAAAACTTTAAAAGGACTCCCTTTAACTCCCATGGAATTTTTCCTCTAAAACTACTCCTCTCAATCAAATTCACTTTAAATAGTAATTAAGATCAAATCTTAATAAAACCTACCAATTGGGTGCTCACTTCATCATAGTCATCACTAGATCCTAGGCATAATCCATTAATATATTTACTTATATTATCAACTGAAGTAAAATCTGAACTAAAGACCCTCTAATGAAAGGTGGTTTAGTAATTACATAATTGCATTAACATTATTCATTAGAAGTGGTTGCTTAAATTTCAATAAGGTTAAATTCTGGGACATCAACTCATTTAATGAAGATTCATTCCTAACAATCAATTCTCTTTTATCACACATGTGAGGTTTATCACATGTATATTAAGTTATTTTATATGTTAATGTAACAAATCAAAACCAAAACTGATCAAATTATGACACACCTTGTTATGTTTAGTTCGTAATTTTTATAATGATGCATACAATAGTTGATTAATTAACAAATTGTGTGACCACTAAACATTTTTTGTAATAATTTTCATTTAAAAGGAACAATAGAACACTCGTTTGTGCAGTATCTCTATATGTCACAATCTCATGGTCACAAATTTTATTATTATCCAGTCTTTCGGTTCATTATTCTCTTTTGATGTTGTTAACTTAATTTAAACTCATTCAATGAATCCAAATCTAGATTTATTATACTCATCATATTTAAATTTCACAATCTATCAATCTATTAAAAATTGTGGATGGTCAACGCGAAAACGATGGTTACCAAAGTTTGACAGGGAACAATGGGACACAATTAAGTTTTAATTAGAGAATACGTACCAAGAGAACAACTTAGGTGGGTTAAATCTGATCGGTTCATCAGAATCCAACCTGTCTTTTGAATATTATGCTCAGTTTGGGGTTTCATGGGAATTCAAGTCGTGAACCTAATTTGAGTTCGGATTGAGTTATTAGGGCAATGACTTGATCCCAATGGGGCGAGTGTTAAATTTAAAAATCAATATTCTTATTGTTAATATGTAATTGACATGAAATTCACTAAATTATCTCTTGAAAGGTTGATAGAAGTACTCTATTTTTATCGAGGGGTCCTAGGTTTGAGTCTTACCCTTGTTGATATGAGAAAATTTGATAAGAAATAATAAAATAAAAAAAAATTACCAAGTAAAAAAAATTAATATGAAATTTGAACTATCAAATTTATTCTTTATCGAACGTTTGTAACACTTCTAATTCCATTTCTTTTGGTCTCTCTCCGTTGCCTCTCATTTATCTCTATTATCTCTTTGATCAAACATATTTCTCCATAGCCGTCCAACAAAATATATACCTCCTTATATGAGGTACATATATCATCAATTTTTTTTTATATTTACTAAAAATAAGTCCATTAAATTTATAATGACATTAAATACAATTTTTATCAAATATATACTTTATTATATGTGATTTATATTGAAAAAACTGTCTGTTGAATATCCATAACATTATTTAAACAATAATACTTGACTATCCCTAAAATTATTCAAAAAATAATATTTGAACTCTAATGAATATATATAAATAACATGTTGAGATTTGAGAATGTGATTTTAGAGAAGCGACAAGAGCAGGTTGGGAGGTACATGTTGAACAGTGAACTTGACAAGACACACCCAAAACAAAACCTCTTATATTTTGAAAGTGATGACCAAATGAAAACAACACTCGCACTTGTATTTGTTTTGGAGAGTATAGTATACTGTCATGGTGGACCCTCTCTCCTTTGTGTTGGGTTTGAATGTATGTTGTGTGTTTTCATGTGGAATCATACACTTTGGTAAGTGCAACATCACTGTCCCCCACCCCACCCCACCCCACCCCACCTCAGTTTTCAATTTGCTCAAAATGGGGAAGGTGGGAATTCACATTTTTGTTGTGGGATGTGCACCCACAAACTGTGTTGACAATTCACTTTGGAAACTTGCGTTTGAAAATTTTAACCCAACATTCAATGAATGTTGCATTTAGGGTCTCACTAGGGAAAGCAACTAGCATTCATTTCAAAGAAGGTCATCTTTGCGTTGGTGACTAACAGGTGGGACATTGCTTTGGAGAAGCATTATTTTAAAAATCGAATCGTTCTGAAAAAATTATTGGAATAAGGGTCATTGGTTCAACCGTCGGACCAATCGGATTTGAACGTAATATGATTATAAAAACAAGTATATTAATTATCAACACTAAATAAAAATGTGAAATATTTTATAAAAATTTTATGCAAAATTTTTATTTAACATCATAACATGATTTTAGTATACAAAATTTATTTATTTTTATTTGATTTCATATTTTATCATGTAATTAATCACAATTTATTTGAATAAAGAATCTATTAGTTTAATCAACCCGTGCTGGTTTACAAAAGCCGTCGGTTCAATTGACAGGTTGATTGGATTTTATCAGTTTTTTATATCACACAAGGTTTCAAAGGTAAACCAAAGTGGAATTCAAAGCAGGTCAAGGTTTAATCAGTTCAACCGATCGGATCGCGTCGGGTTTTAAAACACTGGGGGTAGAAGAAAACTTTTTTTACCTTCCATGTCTTCTTTTGTTGTTGTCTAGCACTTTTTCTTTCTTTTTTCTCTATGTATCATTCCTCTGTATCTCCTCATCACCATTCGGACATGGTCATGTGTATGAATATCATACGTGTCTTGGTTAAGTGCATTAGACTTAATGGGTACCATAAACAACTGACTCACCTATTTAGGGTTAAGACCCATACTTGATGGTACATTCATTAAGTTGTGCTATCAATATCATGAATATGTGTTATTATTTATGCATAAATAATAATTGAATTCGTTGCAATATAATAAATTGATAAAAGAAATGTGAAATTATTAAAACAATGTATTGATAGATATTACTCACAAAAAATCATCATTTTAAAAAATAAACCTCCATAATTTAGAGAATTTTATTACCACACACACAAAGTTTATACCATTAGATCAAGTCTTGTTGGTGGTTCTTGTTCAATATATTGAAGACTCTTGTGTGTCCAAGCTAGTTTGGGTTGTATTTCATGGGGCTCCGAACCCATTGTTTGCTACAAGGTAGTCCTACTATAAATATTATTAATAGTGGTCTGATTTACTACAGTGATTTGACACATTGGAGGCTAACCCTAACTGCTTCAAATTATGTTGACAGCTAACCCTAACTGCTTCAAATTATATTATCGAGTGCACGTGCGAGAGGTTGAGAGATCGCACGTGCCTCACAACTAGAAACCAGAAATGGGACCTCTATGCATTGAAAGCCAAAAGCACCTCCCTCAACCAATACCTGTCACTGGGTTTGGATACACATATCAATTGGGAACAATATGGAGGGAAGGACCACATCTATACCTAAATAAAATAAAATACAAAACACCCAAAGACAGAGAATGTTCTTCAATATTCAGGTCAAGATACATGGACAAGCTTGTGACTCTATTTTACACAATTTTTTTTTAACTAAATACATAAAAATACAAGTTACAGATGTATCAGAAGATGGTCCCTCGAAGGACACTTCAATTTTTTTTGCTTGCACTAATTTCAACATAATGTTAAGGTTATAAGGAGATATATAGCGGTCGGGTGCGGCGTCGACCACGGGCCGTCGATCACGGCCCATCGCATCGAACAGTTGGGTGCGATTCACATCGATCGTCGGATGCGATGGACCCGCGATCGGACGACTCACGTCGAATCCGCACCCGACCGCACGCTATCACTCGGGTATATATATATATATATATATATATATATATATATATATATATATATATATAGGGACGTGATTACGTGCGGCGAATGGCAGGTGCGGCAGCGATCACGGGTCCATCGCATCGGACGGTTGGGTGCGATTCACGTCGACCGTTGGATGCGATGGACCCGCGATCGGATGGCCCACGTTGCAGCCGCACCTGCCGTTTGCCGCACCTAATCATTTATATATATATATATAGGGAAGTGATTCGATGCGGGAATGCGGTCGTGCGGGAAGCGATCACGGGCCGTCGATCACGGGTCCATTGCATCGGACGGTCGGGTGTGATTCACATCGACCGTTGGATGTGATGGACCCGCGATCGAACGATCGACGTTGTTTTTCGTATTCCCGCATTCCCACACTGAATCACTCGACTCTATATATATATATATATATATATATATATATATATATATAAGGACGTGATTGCGTGCGGCGAACGGCAGGTGCGGCAGCGATCACGGGCCGTCGATCACGGGTCCATCGCATCGGACGGTCGGGGGCGATTCATCTCGACCGTTGAATGCGATGGACCCGCGATCGAACGGTCCACGTCGCGGCCGCACCTGCCGTTTGCCGCACGCAATCATTTTCATATATATATATATATATTCATGATTTATTCAGGTGAATGGTATCTATGATTTTGGATTCAAAGTATGGTTAAATAGCCTTGGGACTTGTGTTACTAATACTCATTGGAATGTGTGTTTCACATGCATGTACATCTTCATATGATTCTGATCGAAAAGACCGTTAACATGTCACACGGGTGATTCTATGTATTTTTACATCGACTTAGATGTTTAATTTTCAATATATTTCTTGGAGAGTTGCAAACCAAATATACAAAGATGGATTTCTCACATTGAAAAAATGAAATAAAATCCATTTCACTTACCTTACGTCGATACGAGTTTCGTCAATTTCTAAGCTTACCTTAGGGTCAATTTGTAAACGTGATTCAAACGAAGAATTTTTTCTTTTTAAAATTTTATTTCTCATAGATTTTATGAAATGAAAAATTTGACCTAAAATGTTCAAAATTAGACATAGAAATGAAGGATTCCAAACACAAATTTTATGGGTCTTCCAATAGAATGAAAGTGAGAATGAATGTCAAACTGACTTTTACTCTAATGTTCACATAAAAAAATGTTTAGATCATCTCATAATATGGACACATGCACTGCTTTAAACTAAAAGTTTGAATCTAATAGAATTTTATGTCCCGATTAATGTTGAAATTTCTCCATAATAAGACCAATACTTCTTGGTGGATGGGAGCTCCCAAAGGGACTTGATTGCAATTTTCTTGACAAAGATGATTTTTCAGTATATAAGTATCCTAAACCCACAGAGGCAAGGATTATTGTCTGGGTGTCCAGAGTAAAATTATAATTATATATCTTCATGGTAATTGGTTTAATTCACATGAAATGTGTTCATAGAAATTGTGTTTGTACATTATTTGTATATCTAAACTCGATTTTAATTCTCTTATATTTCAAATGCCACTTGACCACTTAAACCAGTTTCTATGATTAAACATGTCAATTATTTAAAAAAATTTAGTATACTGAAGTCCAATATAGGATTGAACATAGACACTAAACTATCTAATGGTATAATCAAATCTCTATCCATCCCAGGAACTACTGATGGTTGGGGCAAGGGAAAGTTATGCAGTTAATGCTTCTTACTGGGAATACAAATCAAAGGTTGCATCAACCTTTTGATCAGATTAAATGAATCATGTGATCATCATGTTCATCAAAATAAAGTCAGTCTATTATTTGAAAAGAAGACAAAGCACAATATTCCATTCTGATTAGGGAATACAGTGGTGGATTTTGGACTTCACACCTAATGTTGAGCCACTCCCACCGCCCCACGTGGGCTTCACTTATGAACATGCTATTCTATATTTCTATTATATGCCCTGTCATAAAGTCACCATCCCATTAAATACCATTGATCGGACGTCCCATCAGCATTCAATCTTGTAACTCTAATTTTTATGATATACGAAAAATCAACCGACTGCCTAAGCTATGTTTGATTACAAATATGAGATGGGAATGTGATTGTTGATCGTGTTAGATAATAAATCATGATAATTGTGTTAATTCTACTTTTAATTTGCCATAATGTACACAGTACACTAGTTTACCTAGTTTTATATCATGTGATGATTTATCTAATTCAGTCAGCATAAATTTTTTTTAAATTTTTATAAACTATGTTATTTAGTAGTCAATCTATTCTTTCTTCATATTTATTTTTAAGTCCTTAACTTCAAATGTCTATTTCATTATTAGTCCCTGCGCCAAATGCCCGTTTAATTACTGTTAGTTTGTAAAATGAAATTTTTATTTTTAAATCTCTATAAACTATGTTATTTAATGATAAGTCTTTCACTTCTTTATATTTTTTAGTCTCCAACTTCAAATGTCTTTTACTTATTAGTTCATGGACAAAATGTTTGTATGATGTTATAAGTATTTTGATATTTGAAACTTGTATACACAATGTTCGGTGAAATATGTAAAACAAAACTCCATTTGAATCGTGAAGTGTTGAGTGACAATTGCAATGTTATTCAACATTGCATATGTCTATCCAATCCGATATTGCATTCTCTTATAGTTTAACTGTCTAATTAGGCCTAATTACATAAGCAGAAGAATTTTAAATTAAAAAATTTAGATGTTATTAAAAAAATTGGTTTAGAGAGACCGATACTAAATAACATAGTTTATATGGATCGATCACTAAATAATATAGTTTAAGAGACACTTAAAAATAATAATTCTAAAGGGTACATTAGGAATTTCAACTATCCGTCAGTCCAAATAGACGGATGTACTAATAATGAAATAGCGTTTGAAATTGAAGACTTAAAAAAAAAATTATGAAGAAAGGAGAGATCGATAACTAAATAACATATTTTATAGGATTTAATAATAAAAGTCCCCTAAAAAAACATTTGTTGTATAGTCATGTTACCATATATCCCACCACATGGAATTTCTTTTCTTTTTAATATTTTTGATGGAGGAACAAGGGTGGCTAGTAAATAGTAATGCATCTATAAACAGTATAAAGATAGAACTTCAAAATATATGATGACTGACTTCATAATTTTTTCATATATATACATTCATAAAGACATAAACCCCCCAAAAAATCACACGTTTGATGAAAAAAAAAACACACACACACTGCAGTGAGGTTATTTTTTTTTATACCGCGTTACATGTGACTTTTTCTGTTTCATTATGTGAATCAGCAGATGGCAGTTCCGTAGTTTTGACCCTAAACCAGGGCCAAAACCGTCAAAAAACATCCACCATTATCGAACGGTCTACAATAACCGTACAGAGAACCTAAAACGACCAGCCTACTGGGCGGGCGGGAGTGCATCAATGATTGGCCAACAAACCAATCAGAAACCGCAACGTGGCACGCTTACGACCACCCGATCCGGGGGGCACGCGCTATGGCCGACAGGGACGATTTTTTTAGGTTTGGCTGGGGAGGAGGGGACGGCACAATCGGGTCAGAGATCCGCCGTCCACGTGTCGGTCACGGACGGTTCAGACCCTATACGGAGGTTAAGATGTACGGCTCTGATGGGGCAGTGAACCGTAGACCATGATGTGATTTTAATGGATTCTGATGGTTCGGGATTTGGGGTCCACTGTTACGAATTTGACCTCCCCCCCCCCCCCCCCCCCCCACTTCAAAAAAATTATACAGGGGTCGTACCTAGGCTACATTCGGTACATTCACATTTCAAATAATTCGTCTACAGTTATCACCCTGTACTGATAATATTCATTAAACTGCCCTTTTAAAATATTTTATACAATATGTATTTTTATTTTACCATTGCATATTACAGCTAATATCTACTTTAGCAACTTCGGCTTGCGGAGTGTCCAAAATTAATTCCACGTCCTTCAAAAAAACTCTTGAATTATTTTTCAATCTTTATAACATTTGGACTTATTTTTATACCCCAAGACTTTATTGTATATTATTTTATGGGTATTTCTGTCTAACACGGTTAAATCCACTATTATATTTTTAATTTTTAATTTTTGACCCCTCTTTCATCGTTTATGTACAGTTTGTACACTGTTAAACTTTCAGTACACAATGTTAAATATGTGAAGACATAACAAATTAAAAAAAGAGAGTAAAAGATAACCCTAATTGGATTGAAAGATATGAAAATAATACTCCAACTAATCTGGGGACCTAAAAATTAAATTCAGATGTTCCAAGAACTTAAAATTAGTTCAAGGTTCCCCTAGAGGACTTGAAATTAATTTCCCCCTTTTATTTTCTTTGGTATTGAAATTTATTTTTATTTTCTTTTTAAAGCTTATCTATTTTTTTATTTACTAATTTCTTCTTTAATTCTATTTTATTGGAAAGATATGGGTATAAATTTTTTTTTAAGAGCTAATTGTAAAAAGTTGTTTAAAAAATTTATAAACTACCAAAAAAAATCATTTTATGAATAAAGGGTCACATTACATTTTTATTTAGGAAATCAACTAATCTGTAACTTTAAAGGGCTGACCGTGTACTTTAGTTTATTATATGCCTCGTACATATAGATTTCATGTGATCAACTAGAACATCACTATGTAGATCGGAACCCCACCTAAGTAACTTTTATTTTTTTGGTGAGACATACATTATAAGAGTCCCCCCTCAATTCCCCTCTAGCATGTTTAAAGTTAACCCCCGTTTGAAACGGGGATAGTTTTTATTCTAGGGTATAGATTTATCCAAGTATAAATGAGTATAAATAAGAATAAAGTGATTTTGTGTTTGGTTGTATTTTGAATTATTCTCATTGGTAAACGTAAGAATAAATGTTTTGTTGTTTGGGTAAAATGTGAATAAAGTATGGATAAGGATTTATAAAAGGTAAAAAAGTAATGATAGTTGATTTGACAGGTGATTTATAAGAGGTGATGACAGTTGATTTGACAGTGGACCCACATATTCTTTAGGTGGAATAACCTAGGATAACTTTTATTCTAGGGGTTGATTGGAATTCCTATACCACTTTACCAAGGTTTATTTTGACATAATTTATCCGGGGTAAACAAACACCCCCAAATACTTATTCGGGGTTATCCGGGGTTATCCGCGGGGTTATACTCGTTCCAAACCGGGGGGGGGGGGGGGTTAGAGTTGGTTCTAGTATAACTGTATATATAAAATTTATCCCAACGAAATGTTGAAATAAAAACAAAGAAGATGACATAAGAGCTATGCGTTAGACAACAACTATAGTTTTACTGTATAAACAATATAAAATGACAGAAGAACTGCATCACACTTGTGACAAAATGTTAGAAAGCGACATATATCCGAAATATTGTTCTCAATTTTTTTTTCCTTAAAACTTTAATATTAAACTTCCCAATAATAAAGCAAGGGTCGATTAAAACTTAGGTTTTAGTTTACATAAAATAGAAAAATTCATATAACCCCATAATTTTTCTTAAAATCTATATAACTACTAAAAACACCTATGTAAATCCAAATAACCAATTGAATTAAATTTCTGTTGATAGATGAAGAATATTCTATTTAGTTAACCCTGACTGAAAATATAGTATACAAAAAATATAGTTAACCCTGACTGAAAATATAGTATAGATAAATGATGATTTTATCTATCCTGATATAGTTTTATAATATGTTTAAAATGATAAAATCATTATTTACTAAGAATTTTTGTATTTTTAATTTATTATAGAAGTTTTTTATTATGTTTTTTTTTTTTTTTAATCATCAGGGTTAACTCATTTGTCAACCGAAGTTTGACTGAGGGGGTTCTTTGGATTTTTCCTTTATAATAATGCTATTATATATACTATAATCGTATCAATACTACTACTAATAGTAACAATGGCGTGGAAGGGTCAACACCGTCATTTCCCCAACCAAATCAATCCCAAGATATCTCACGCGATCATATGTACGTCAAAAACAAAACCACTCCGTCCTCTCTCTCGCTCGCTCAATCTCACCCAAATCAAAATCCCCAAATAAAAAACAGAGAGAAATCGAGAGAGAGAGAGAGAGACGACTGACCTTTGAAAGGCAAAACCCTAGTTAGGCGATGCAGGACCTCCAATCGATCTCCTCCGCCGCCACCGGTCGACTGAGGCCGGGCCACCACCACCACCATCACCACCCCCACCTCGGCCACGCGAACCAGCCTTTGAAGTGCCCGCGCTGCGACTCCCCGAACACGAAGTTCTGCTACTACAACAACTACAACCTCTCCCAGCCCCGCCACTTCTGCAAGTCCTGCCGCCGCTACTGGACCAAGGGCGGCGTCCTCCGCAACGTCCCCGTCGGCGGCGGCTCCCGCAAGTCATCCTCCAAGCGAAACCCCTCTCCGAAATCAGCCTCGTCGAAGCCGCCTCCGCCGCCGCCGCCAATGGACGACGACGATCGCCACCGCAGGTCCTCCGCCTCCAGCAGCGACAGCTCCACCCTCACCGCCGCCGATCAATCCCTCCCCGCGGAGCCTCCGCAGCCTCCGGCGTTGACGATCTTGCCGGATACGACGACCGGGGGAGGAGGGTTCCGGGGGCTGATGATGTCGGCGACGAATCAAGGGTTTGGATTCTCCGATGTCCCTCCGTTCCGGTTTCAGGAGGAGATGAAGATGCCGGAGCTCCTTCATGGGGGGTACATCAATCAAACGGTGCAGATCGATCTCCCGCCGCCGTTGGGACCGGAGATCGCCGGATTGACGTCCGGAATGGACTGGCCGACGACGGTGGAGTCGGAGGTCTACGATCTGCACGGCGCCGTCGATCAGGTGTACTTCGATCCGTCGTACCTCCCCTGAATTTGACGTCCTTTTTAAACCCTAAATTTTAAATTAAAAAAAAACGTGTAAAATTTTTATTTTCGTCGAAGAACAACTGACCTCTTTTTATTTTTGGGGATTTTTTTTTTTTTGTGATTGATTTTTATTTTATAATATATATATTAGAACTTTGTGTTCACTTATAAACTCGGTTTATTTTTTATTAATTAATTCTTAAGAATTGATTTTTGGCGCGTCCACGTGGACGGTGGAGATTGGGATACATGTCGGTATGTCACGATGATGGGTTTTTTATGGGGGGGACCACGGAATTGATGGTCGGTGATGGGACGCGGAGCCGTGCCGATTTGCCGTATCTTATCGTCGTCCGCCCCCATGCGGAGTTGCGTCACTGCTGACGTGGACTCCTGGTCCACTGATTAGGAGCGTGATTTTAGTTAATAAAGTGTACGGATCAGCGCTAATCCGTACATTATTAAAAATACATGACGGGATCCGATCATGCTGCTAGCATCACTCCTGTCTTCCTCGAAATGCATGAATTGAAATTTACAACTTATAAATCTTTTTACATAGTCAATTATTGAATACAAATGTTTTAAGTTGTACGTTCGATTTATAGGTTGTGCAATTTGATTTATTAAATGTGTAGTTTGATTTAGAGATTGTATAATTCGATATTGATGGTACTGATGTTATCTTGTTGGATTAGCTCTGGATTCATATATAAAAATAATAATTTGGAATCCTTATAAAAATCTTCACATTTTCTGTCTCAAACGATCTATTAGAATTGGATTTAGTCACACAAAACAATGATGAATGTAACTCCTATGGTTTTGAATTCTATTATCAATCATTCAATTATATGTCCACCTGAAGCCATCGTTTTGTATGAAAAAAAATGAGGGTTGAATAATGCGACAATGGCCAAATAACCTGTTTGGCTAGCCTATCCGTGTCTTGTATAACTCAAAAAGAGAAATATAAGTAAAAATTAGTGATGACAGAATAAGAAAGTGCGACTAAACAAAAATTATCCTGATAGCTATTTATCACACAATACAAAGCTATGCTATGTCTCACCCCAAACGCCAAACGGGTGTGCTAAATGTTTTTGAACTATTCTTGCTTCAGAGGATGAGAGAGGCAGCTATACATCTTGATAGTTTAGCTCCTTCAGAGGATGGATCGCTTTTTAAGGCCCGTTTAGATCTACGGTCGAGTGGTGTTGGCGGTGCAAAAACTAAAAAGTTTTCACCGCGAATCAAAACAAAAACCGGTGTTGGGTGTTTGTGAAACATTTCATGCGTTTTTTTCACAAAAAAAAATTGACACTTTTGAAAGTTGTAAAAACAATGCTTATTAGACTTCGGGTTTTAAGGGTGACTTTTAGAAAAGCTATGTCTGGATCTCAGATCCAAATGAGACCTTAATCTCATTTAGATGTGGGTTGATTGAACCTATCAGTTTGATCACCCGTATTTGAATTAGGAAGGAACGCCATCCCACACAACGAACTTATGTAATTCCAAGAACCAACATTAACTAGTTGATAATGACCTGACATTATGGAGATGTTATGGACACAAATCACAATGAATTATGGAAACAATGTATGTCATGAATCTCAAGAAAGCGTTCACATTCAATAAATATCTAACTTGAGCATCTAAGTAACTTTACAAGTACCATCACCTGTTCCTCGCTCGTGGACTCGCAACGCAATTGTCATTCTCATCGTAAATTGTCCAAGTTGTTCAAAGGACAATCTATCTCCGTTTGCCATGTGGAGAATAAGATTTATGCTCTCACATCTTGTTTTCCAAAACAAACTACTTGCCCTAACTAATAGAAGGTTGATATACTCGGCCCGTTTTGCAATTCAGTCTGCAATCTCACAAACTATAATAACACAACATATGTTGCACTATCATAGTATTTGAGGTTATAGTATATGATACAAATTTTTTTTAGGCTACACAAGGGGCTAAACATATCATTTTCCTAGCTTAATATATAAAAAAACAGTGTCCATCAATTTTTGCTAACTTAAGGTCCGTTTGGTTGCGCGTTTGGGCGGATTCCGCTTTTTAAAAAACTGAAAATCCCCAAACGCGTTAACCAAACGGGTCGGATTCTAACAGAATAAAAAACTGGATTCTTTTAATTTTTCTCTCGAAATCCGTGTTTTTAAAATCTAAAAAAGAACGATTTTTTGTCGGAATCGATTTTTTTAATTGAAAATCAACTTTTTCTATCAAACATTAAACTCCTTCCAAATATTGATTCCTGAATTAAAAAAAAACATCTCAATAAAGTTAAGGTCTAAAATCTTCTTAAAAAGCAGCTTTATTTCAAAATTTACTTTTCAATCTGTGTTTCCAAACAGAACCTTAATGCATAAGCAAATAGTGTCCATCAATTGACATCTCTTGTGTCCTTTTTACAATGGGATTGAAGAAACAAGAGCCACACGACCCACACATCCTTATATAATGCTATCAATCCCTCTCACACACTGTTTGTTGTCAGTTATCAACTACTTGTTAATTAATTTTTCCAAAATAAATTAATCATAAAAATTGTTATCAATCAACTCTTTTTTTTAATAGTTCCATTCAATCATTGTTTTTATAAAAATTATTTTTCTGACTTTTAACACATAAAACTACAATATGAAACAAAAGGCTAACAATTTAAAACTGATTATTTTATAGAAGCCAATGGACATTTGATTCCAAATGAGGCCAACATCAAAATACTTTTTGGACACTCACCTCCTATATGGTAAAGAAAAAAGAATTAGGGTGTTGGAAGGGATTTATCACTGCAATAACAAATTATCAATCATGAAACCTTATGTCATACAAATGAAACTCATATGTGTAGCAATCAATCCCAGCTCTGTAAACAATGTGTTTCCCTCAAATTCCTTTGTTTCACCCTCCAAAAGGAACAAAACTTATATACAAGGAAATTAATTTAAAATTTTCAATAAAGGACAACTATCCTAACATAGATCAAATCTCACAATCCAAAATTCGAAAGATGACTACCATTTGATGTTTTTTTTCAAATAGTCATATCAATAGGGCACTAATAGGCAAACGCTTGTGTAGACACCACATCGTCTAACTCAGAAAAGTATATATTATGCCAGTAAATACACGATCATGAAAAACATTTAAAAATACATTAGTTCACTTTTTGTGAAAACATATATTCAAAAAAAATTAAAACATGTTCGGCCTGCAAAAGTGACTGCATGAATGACTAAGTGTAACATTTCCATATCAATAGAATTGCGTTGCTTATTGCTTGCATTTCAATTCACATCCCCCCACCCCAAAAAAAAACACACATAATTCACATCACTAGAAATTTATACCTCCCTCACCACACACACCAAAGATTCCAAACTGGAAATCGAATAACCAATTGATATAAAATTTTCACATTGAAAATCAAATTCAAGATGACGCAAACTCACCAAATTCAAATAAAACTTCTCAAAATCTGCAGCAGAGAAGTCTGTCCCTCCAACCCCGGTGCTTCCTAACATGTCTCCGGTCCGCTTTTGCCATCTTTACTGGGCTGCTGTTCCATTCAGAATGCATTCTGTAGATGAAACCAAACCAAAGAAGTCTTTATTTAATCAAGCATCAGAACTTATTCACAAGGATGTTGTTGCACTCGAACAATTATGCAGGCATTCTTGCACCTAAGTAGTATATGAAATCACTTAATGCATTATATACTCTACTGTATCATGTATGCTTTCAATTCATTCTGGTATGTAAATTTTTTGTTTGCACTCTTTTAGCGAAGTATATATTTCAAAAAATAAAATAAAAATCAATTGAGTGCAATATGTGAAAGTGACAACATGAATGACTAAGTATAATATTTTCCTTTAAACAAATAGACAACAACATGTGCTCTCTTTCATTTCCAAAGGTTGCAAAGAAAGTAGCTAATACAATGGATTGGGCTCAGAAATTCACAGAAAAGGAACCATGAAAAAGATTGTTGTCCAAGAATATGATTTGTAGATGACAGTCTGAAACCACAACATTTTGCAATACATAATTTGCTAATGTAGAGTATCTTCTGATCCTATACATAGCTATGATTGATCGATGCATCATAAAATGCTTCTCAACCTATGGTACTGTTGGTGAAAGTAAATTTGAGAAGCTAAGAATCCACACATATTTGAACTGGAAAATGCGTGGTTTAGAACGAAAGCAAAGCATAACAAGAGAGCCTGATAAAAGGATCAAAAGCATACATTGGGAAAGCATTAGTTTATCGAAAAAGTCATAGTGATTAATGAATAATTTTCCCCCCCCCTCATATCTGTCTATATTATGAGGACTAACTGGTTAGGGAGCACGCTTGGTTAACGCATTGTCCGAATCCAAAATTATCATGGGAGTTTATTTATCCATAAAACATATTGGTATATAGAGGGCGACAACAATTAGGTCAAATTTTAAATTATGAAAAATATGGTAAACATCCAAGTTAAACAGGTGCTCAGATCTCGAGGATCCTAAACTCACATTTCGACGAACAAAAGTTTGTTCAGCCCATACGTACAAGAGGTATCCAATTGTTGAACTTTCTTTAACATTCGGAAAAATTCAGGATTAAGGTTGGCACTTAGCATGCAGTGTCTACAAAACATGGTATTGCTATTCTACTAACAAGAAATCATCAAGGCATATAAAGCTGTCAAATGCATCCATCCATGCATTTGGCACAAATTGGACCATATAATGTGTAATTTAAAACTAAAGGAGACACTGGACTTACACAGGGAATGCGAAGGAGCGGGCACTAGTGGTACTGCTATCCGATCGAAGAGAGATGCTACCAGAGAACGGTATCTGTCCTGAGTATGTTATATGACCAGATGGTGCTCCAGAAACCCTATCTCCATGACCATGGGTGTATAAACTCCGCGAAGAAACACTTGGGACATCAGATACAGTCTCTTCAGTTCCAACTACTTTTGGAGCCTCACCGGACTGTTGATCAGTAGTGTCTATGCTTCTTTCTCGGACGTTGGCTTCATGTGGTCCAGATTCCATATCAAAAGGATTGCTTCCACCCTCTACTTTACTAGAACGTGCATTTGTGGAATCATCGGTTTTGGCCATCTCTTCAGTTGAAGGTCCAACAATGGCTGTTGAGTCCACCTCTCCAATAGAAACCTGTGGTCTTAACATCAGCACAATGTATAAAATGCCTCATATAATCAGCTCATATTCATAAACATTCTGGATATTTTATAGAAATGGTGAACGTTCTTAAGATGATGTTTGCAAACTTAATAAAAATGACCCACATCAGATTGTGAGCGATTTTATGACGGGTGGCACTCTGAGAAAGAAGACTATGATAACACGAATCAAGTTAGAGAAAAAAAAACATGTTTTAAAATATATATTGGGCAAAATTTAGGGAAATTTAAGTTTCCTTACTAGCCAATGTCAACCTTCTTTCTGGATCCCCTCTCGAAGGAACTATCAAAAAAAAAAATCTAATCCCATTCCTAGTTAGTTATGAATTTTTTTTTCTTGAATGATAATATATATATATATATATATATATAATAACCCAACCCTAGTCAGGAAAGTGCAATATTTTTTTTGTGGTAAGTGTTTTTTAGTTTTCATGTTTAAATTTTATCCTATCAGCTTGAGTAAGACTCAAAATCAAGACTCCTTTATGAAGAGTGAATATCTCTATCAACCTGCTAAGAGGTGGTTGATGAAAAGAGCAATCTTGATGTTGAATGGCATGCATGTATATTTATTTATAAGATGTAACATATACAACCAAATTTGCATACTTGTATATATGATTTCATAATGATGATTACGTGAACAAAAACATCAATATCTTTCTCAGCTAGGTACCTGATCAGATGGCTGTTGAAGATTGTTTTCATCAAAACCAGGCATACTAGAGAACACGCCGATCATGTCTGACTCCCACGGAGGAAGAATTTTTTCAACGATAATGTTCTCATCGGAAATAATCGAATCATCTAGGAAGGGGTTTAACTTCTCCCTATTTTCTTCCCAACTAGTGGGGTCGCACTGCAAAATAGCATCTTTAATGGCATCCAAGGCAGGTTGGTCCTCTGAAGCAAGAGCTTCTACTCCACCACTCATTCCACTTCCACAATGTTCATCCATCTCAGAATGCATGATTCCATGTTCTCCATTGTGGTTTACTTTATCGGTATCTGACAAGATTTTGTCAGGAGAGCGCACTCCTTCATCAATGCATATATCCTTCACAGCATGATGAATGCCCTCTTCGAAACCAACGATCGTTTCTCGCAGTTTGACATTTGTGACAGTTTTATCAGTGAATGAATCTGTTTCATTTTCATCCAAATCAGAATCATCTGTGATGATATCTTGTGGAGCTATTGCATGAGACCTCTCATCTATATCTATGTCCTCACTTCTTCTCTCTACATCAAAAGGGGATGCAGTTTCATAATCCAATTCTCTCCTGATGTTATCATTTTCCTTCAGAATTTTGGGCTCCAAGCCATTTTCGCTGCATTCGACTGTCTTGGATGTGGGCTCATGCACAGGAGAAGAATGGAAATGAGTTGTTTCACTATCTGCATAAACACATTTTTTTTTAAAACTGACTGAACTTCACACATTTAGCATTGAAACAGGAAGACCACATTACAGTTAAACATAATTATATGGCATTCATGCTTTATATGACAATATGACATAATATTTTGGAAATTTTTAATGGATTTAAAAAAGGTAACTCATATGCTCGCATGATAAAGATGAGAATCTTTAGGACATGTTGATTAGAGTGAAGTACCGATTCTCATGATTCAAAACAGCGCGCTTCGAGCAAAGCAATCTGTAGTAACAATGAACTCAGCAAAACTTTGCAATTCAACCATTCTACCTGTCATTGAGACACATATAACTCAGATTGTAACAATCAAGTTCAAGGTGAAACGAAAAATTCGATGTTGAACTTAGCTTCAATGTGTATCCCAAATGCTCGGACACATATATAACACCAATAACTGCGTGTTCATATACAGAACATAGCAATATGGTTGGGTGCATTAAAATCTAAAACAGTAATGGCTAACAAAATCTATACTGACTTACTACCGGAACATTCGATATTGAACAATGTAATAATGAAAAGAAACAGATACATTGAACAATATCGAACCATCAACATTGAAATCCAATGTTAAACATACCAACACCTTCATAGTCCATTAAAGTTGATACCTAATCTAATTCATCTTATACTGTTATTCAGCAAATATAGTTCATGTTAGCTGAATGTTAGATTATCTGAACCATAACGAAGATCTTGTATCATGGTAAAAAAGAAAAGAAAAACTAAACTTTGGAGCACCAACACTTTTCCAACATATTCAATAAAAAAAATAATTTTTACAAAATCAAGGACTTCCAATAGATCTTTTTTATTCTCTTTTGCTAAGTATTGTCTTAATTTGGGCTTCCGCAGATCAGCAAAAAGGAACACATTAAACCACAAAAAAAATGACAAAAATATTTACTCAAAACCAAAAATCACATCCAAACAAATTGTACCCCCCTTAAAAGGGGAAAAAGGAACATAAACAATCAGTAGAATCCAAAGAACATAATAAAACCAAAAGCTCTGACCTTTCAATCTTCTCTTCTCTTTCTATTCAAATTCCATTTGCTTTTTCCTGCAACAAAACACAACAAATAAGCAATTAAAACTGAAAAAATAAAATAAAACCCATCTAAAATCACTACAAGATAACATTAAAAATCAATCCTCATAAATCAAATCCTCCACTCCTTGAAGAGATAGAGTGGAAGAGTAAGATATGTGAAAGCCAATATATATTTTTGTCAAGTCACTAGAAGTAGCATTTATTTGAAGGAACCAATACAGCTAGAGAGGGGCAGGTCACAGAATTAAATACATATTGACACTGTTAAATAAATATACCTAGATAAAAAAAGGATCCAATCAACACATATCACATGTGAACTTGTGATCAACAAGAAAAGATACAATGAACCAAAACCAAAATGGGAACTTTTTAAATGGATTCAAATGTCTTAAAAATCCAATTTTTGTTATCAGAATTTTAAAAAGATTTAAGAATCTCAAAACAGCTCTACTGAATCATAATTTTATTTTGTACTTGCAATAAAAGATAAAACCAGCAAGGATTTCTCCGATATGGGTCATTCAAAATCAAATTTTTTGGGGCCAAATTTGAATAAAAAACATACCTTGAAACAAAAAGTCATCTCCCTCTCAAACCAAACTTAAAAATAGATTTTGATTGTATTTTGAAAAAAAAAAACTAGAACTTTCAGTGAGAGCTCCAGCTACAAATCTTCTAAAAAATCGAGTTTTTGTAATCAGAATTTCAAATCCCAAAAAATATATATTTTGATTAACCGAAAAAAAAAAAGATAAACCCATCAAGGATTTCGCTTGTTCTATCTTTCAAAATCGGTTTTTTTTCGAATCCACTAAAAAAAACTCACCTTGAAAGGTTGTTCTGTCTCTGATGAATGTGTGAACAACCATACAGAGAACATATATGTCACCACTCCAATGGGAACTCTCTTTCAATTTTTTTAGGAAGGCCAAATAAAAAAATTTGTTGAACAAGATCGATTTGGGTTTTTATTTTTTTTCAATAATGTATTTTTTATTTTTTTTTAAATAATTTTTTTTAATTCGATTCGGACCTTCTCGAGCACTGCCTCTTCGCGTTGACATTGTATTTCAATATTTTATATATATTTAAAAAAGCAAAACCGTCATAATGAGTCCGTGTAATGGGTCCGTATTGGGGTACGTTATGGCGTGGCAAGCTGTCATGTGAAGTGCAGAGTGACAGGAGAGAAGAACTGCTTTTGCTTTAGAATGACATATATGCCCCCCTTGTTGATGTTGTTGTTAGGCTTTGTTTAGTGGAAAGATTGTGTAATTAAGTGGACTTTGGAAGGTATTTAGAGGGTGTATTATATATTGAAAGAGTGCTTCAACCTTTTGAGCTTTGGTTGGAAGTTGGAACATCAGCGTGACGCAATGGTGACATCAAAATATTATTTTCTACTTCTCATCATAATTTTTTGAATTGTTATTTAAGTATATGTTTTGATTTTTTAAAAAAATTTAAATATTAAAGTTTGTATTTTAAAAAAAAATTATATATCCTCATGAAGAATTGAATGGATCCATATATAAAAAAAATTTAACGATGTATTATTTCGTTGGTGTGGATTATCTGTGCAAATTTTTTTTTAACATTGTGAAATACATTAGTGCATGACTGCAACTTGGATGGTTTAGGTTTTAGTTGACTTCAATCTGAATCCAACCTTGAAAATATCCAATTTAAAATATAATAACCTCAATCTGAATTCAATATGATGAACCCAAATTTTTTGTCCATATTCGAGTTGAATACAGCTTAAATCGGATCAACATGTATATTCAAACATATTTTTTTTAATAACAACCTAAACAAATTCAGACATGAATATTGAAATACAAAAAATTAATAATTCAATAATCAATTTTAATTTTACTTTAGATCTACCGAGGAGTTGACACATGTTCAATTTTAAAATAAATATTAATTATGTGTTAAACATGTTACATAACACGTGAAAAATTGACATAAATTGATGAGATTACATTGACTTAATCCACCACCCGGAAGGTAGATCCATATTTGAATCTACCATGATTCAATTTGAATGCGACATGTAACAACAGACTTAGGTGTGGAAAATAACAAAATAAGAAGGGAAATTCGAATGAAAACTTTGCTCTTCACCATGGCATGATAAGTTTTTTTTTTTTTTTTTGTGTATATAAATGGATGTGAATGAGTAGGTGAACATCTAACTTTTCTGACTGGTGGGCCAGATTAATTATTTAATGCTGTCAACTGAGGCAAAAGTTTTTTGCCACCATATCTGATGGAGAGATGAGAGATCCATTTGTTTCCTTCAAAGGAGGAGAAATTGATTGCTGCTTGCATTAGAAGGCATTGATGATAATCCATTTCAATTCTTTTTTCTTTTTCTTTTTTTTGTGCAATTTTTTTTTATGTGAATTTGTGCAATTAAATATATGCAATGACATTTTCAAGGTTGAATTCAGATTGAAGCCTTTATTTTTATTTTTTTGTAATTTGTTATAGTCTGATGCACTTTTGATAGATATGATGTAACTACTATAAAAATGCAATGACAAAAGAAAATTCTTTTTTACCCACCGAAAAAAATATATGCAATGAAATGTACCCATTTTTACATAATGTATGCACTTTGAAAAAAATTAAAATATATGTACATTACATTTTAAAGGTGTATATTATATTTTTCCTTGTCAAAAAATACAGTTGTATTACTAATTTTTTAGACATTATATCCTCATAATGCTTATTTTAACAATGATAATTGATTTTTAATTTAATCATTGCTCATATCAAACGACCCATTTCTGGTTTTCAAAAACCAACAATTCAATTAGTAGATTGATCCGTTTTTAAATTTTAAGTAAATTGTTGCTTCTATCGGATTTTGAGGGTTAATTGGTCTGAAAAAAATGTTATCATGTGGTAATAAATATGTTGCTTATTAATTAACACAAATCTTGAATATTAAAAAATAAACAATATTATCTATAACACTTTGAATACAAAATATGATTTATTATTGAGTATACAGTTATTTCGGCACAAGTGAGTTTAAATAATGATAAAGTGATTTTGTGTTTGGTTGTGTTTTGAATTATTATTGTTGGAAAACGTAATAATAATTTTTTGTTGTTTGGGTAAAATATGAATAAAGTATAGTTAATGATTTATAAAATGTGAAAAAATGATAATAGCTAATTTGACATATAATTTATAAGAGGTGGTGACAGATATTCTATGGGTGAAATAATTTAGAATAACTTTAATTCCAAGGGATGGTTGAAATCCATATACCATTTTATACCAATTTATTTTGACACATGTTATACCAGGAGAATCCCCGCATCCAAATAAAAAAAACAAATATTTTGCTTTATTCTCACTTAATCTCAATGCTATTCCATATCCAAACGACTTGACAGCTTTTAGAACTTTTGTCTCAACTAATGGTTACCAGCTGGTTCTTAAATTTTAAGTCTGTTTTTACTTATTTATCAGATGTTGAAGGTTAATCAGATTGAAAACCAGATCAGTCGATGGTTCAGGTAGTTGAACATTGGTCTGGTCTGGTTTTAAGACATTAGTACTAATAACTGAAAGGAATAAAATCTTTCATAAAGAAGGCCAAGGAGGCATGCCCAACTTAAATGGATGCTTAATAAGTTAATTAAACATGAAACCATTGAATGTCAACTTGTCAAACCCACAATTTAAAAATGTAAATGACCATACAACAACAGAAGTTTTTGAGTAGAAAATTAAAGATCATTGTCATGAGAAAAGAATGATTTGGTGTTTGAGGAAACTTTTTGGAGGCTTTTAATATTGATTGGAATAATGTCTGGGTCATTACTTCAGGCCATTAAATTGATGGTCAAATAAATCTCATGCGATCATGCACAGATCTCCATGCGCAAATAATTAAATGATTTTCTTGTCCTCGATCAATTAATTTGTGTGTTAATAATCACATAGTGTCTATGTTTCTCAGATCAGGATGCATCAAATAAGTTGTTTATCTTAATCGAGTAAAAGTACCTTAATATTATCACTTAATTTAGGCCAGTTTTGAAAAACCATGAAAGTACTCCTCGTTGACAGATTGATAGAGGTATCTATCTTCATTAAGATGTTTTAAGTTTGAATCATTTTTCTGTTAATAAAATAACATTAACCAAGAAAAATATACTTTAAGAACATAATCAATAAACCATAAAACAACATGCATCCATCATTAAGAAAAGTTCATTGTTATACACAGGTTTACAGTCTCACATGCTTGGTATGACAGTATAACAGAATATATGTATAATTGTTTCTAATTCTATAACGAATCCATATATACAATTTATTGAACTATGAACTTTATTATATAAAAATATCATGTAACAAGTAATTGCATTTTAATTAGGTAGATACATTTGAAGATTGTATGAGGGGCTCAAGGTGGGGCTGCCTCATTTTTCTTACAAAAATGAATAATTTGTCACTTGAAATTATTAGAGTACTATATTTTATGCTCAACTAGTACATCTCTCTACTATCATGATGTGATTCAATATAATCAAACATAAATTAAAATTATTTTAGTAGCATGATTAAATTGATATTTACTTAATTTTATAAAAGTATCTATATATTTTTCCTTATTTTAAGTATCTAAATTTAATTTAAAATATGCACATGTTGTCTTTGTATTATAATAGCACATTCTTCTTAATATATAAACAAATTTGTATTTTTTTATTTAATGATCATCTAGTTTTTACATAATTACAATTATTTATTTATATGTAATTTAGAATGTAATACCACGTGGCACGTACATTACAATTAGTATTTTATTTTATAAAAATATTCGTCATATGTGATATACATTATAAAAAAAATCAAGATCTACACGTGACACAGTAATCAGAACTGTGTGTAACATTACTATTTCAAGTTTTTTTCAAGTAATAATTAATTAATTAATTTAATAATAATAGAATCTTCATGAAATGTCCATTGATTGTAATGTCCAACAAAAACAGGTCCAATTAATACGACAAAACACGAGATTTGGTTGAGGAGATCCATGCTTAAGCAGTGACAATTAACTTAATTAACAGGATTTCTATTTGGGATTATTAAATGCCCTCCCATTATATGTTGTTACATGTAACGTGGGATCCAATGTGATTGGTGAGTCCTTCCATGCACATTATCTTAAATATTGAAAATATTTTATTTGAGGAAGCCTGTCTCTTTATTATTGTTATTATTATAATATATTAATTATTATTGTATCAATCATGTGAAATAATGTTACGATCATGGAAACCTGACATCTACAATAAAATGCACAGATATATACACATATTATATGTATTATATTTGGTAGCTAGGTCACGTTTTCATGTGTTTGTTGACATAAACCAAATGAATTTCTTCAAATCCAAAATAAATAATACCAGATGTTTTGAACTACATATACCGTAGGTCACTAGAGCATACATTATTAGTAGCCTAACAGGATAAGATGGCATAATGCATGTCATTTAATAAGAAAATTATTTCATTTTTTCCCCTACTTTCCTTGTCTGCTAGCTTGAGACACTGCTTGTCAAAGTCAGAATGAAATAAGTAATTTGTCTCATCTAATTATCTTATAGTATATTTATTAAAAAATTGAGTGATGTTATTAAAAAAATTGATCTCTCTTCCCATTCATTTTGTATGGTATCCAGACAGAAGTCTTTTTATTTCTCATTCTCATGGAATATTTATCGGAATGAATTCTTGAAAACGAGAAATTCTCTTTATGAATCAAAATTATCAAATGATTATTATTGCAACCAATTTTAATCAAGTGAAATATAGACTTTCACAAAAAATAATATATATATATATATGAATGAATATAATGTATATATATTTTTATATTTTTCATTATAAAATATATGCTAATACATATATTTCATGTACTCAGTTAGATGATGTGGCGTCTCAACGCAAAAGCGTAGTGATCATCTGACTCTTTTTCTTCTTGATACAACATAAATAATAACTGTATATATATATGTCATCAGAAAATAACTAGTACTATTAACTGTTCCAGTATGAGTGTAATACCCATTTTGTTCAAAAAGATTTTTAATAAGCTGGTAATAGCTGTTACAGTATCACATGAATATGTTTAATTTTTAATAGATTGCTTGTTTTATCTAAAAAAAACACTTGAAAGTTAGACATATGTTTATGAAGCTTGGAATGTCAATGCAGTGAAAAATAAACCACACAATGTGCATGCATGTCATGACCTTGTTACAAAATAATAATAAAAAAGTCTTCTCTTTGGCTTTGCATTCTAGAAGCCACTAGTTAAATACACGCGCAGATGAGTGTGTTTAAAAAATTATTGTAAGTCTAAATAAATGAAACCAAGTGATATTATAATTTCAGCACAAAATCAATCAAGAAAAAAAAAAGAAAAAATTTTAATTTCAAAAACACAATTTCTTTAATTAAGAAATCAATCTAATCAGAGTCACACAACCCATCCAAAAAGAAAATCCAGTCAGTAACAAACAACAATCTGACAAATAGAGATCAAATAATCAAACCTGACAAATATAAAACTTGGACTTCTGTGAAAAGGAAGGACATACCATCATATCAAATTCTAAACTTCCAAAAAAAAATAAAAAATAAACAATATAATCAATAAAAAAATATCATAATAAAAAGTACTTATTTTCACATCTAAATAAATAGTGATATGTATAGATTTATAATCAATCCAAAAATAAAAGACAGAACAAATTTTAAATTCAAAAGAAAAATTTTCATTAATAACTTTATGGGTTGAAATTGATCCAATTCCTTTTGTAATTTTGTCTATATATAACACCCTTATAAAGTGTTACAATGAGGATAAAGAATTCAATCAATTTTTATTCTCTTGTGAGCTCTAATAAAGTTTAAGATCTCATGTTTTGAGATGAGCAGCCTTGTTATAAATCTAGAAATCTGGATTAGGGATTGATTTGTAACATAGATAAGGTCTAATTGTGAAACTGGAAGAATCTGGGGACCGATGTGAAAATAGCCCCGCTAAAAGAGAAAATTGGTTGAATTTTGTTAGGGACCTGGGTATAAATAAATAGAGATCGGATTGTGAAACCAGTAGAATCAGGGGGCCGTTCTTCAAATAGCCTAGAAAATGGACAACATGGCCGTTTTTTTGTCAGGGACCTGGATATAAATATCAGGGACCATTTGTAATAGAGATATGAGCCTTCTTGGGAAACAGATAGAACCTGGGGGCTGATTTGTAAAGAGCCCACGAGAGGACAAAAATTGATCGAATTTGTCCTCATTATCACACTTTATAGAGCGTTTTTTTTTTTGGTAAATTGTTATTTTTATTATGGTTAAATCTTCCCCTATCAGCAGACAGGAAGACTCGAACTAAGGTATAGTTTGACAACTTATCTAAAGTACTTCTACAAGAAGTTCCTTATCGAAGAAGTTACTTATAAAGAAGGAACTTCTTGTTTTTGGAGTAGAAATTGTTTGGAAACACATATTGATGAATATTTTCAAAAAGTATTTTTCTAATAGAAATCACAGAAATTGTATAAAATACCATTGACCCTATTTTACACAATTATTTTAATAGATAAATATAAATAAATAAATATAATCAACTATATAGTCAAATGATCAAAACACACGTATAACTATAATAATAATATTTGCCTACAACATATTAATAATAAAATTATATAAAAGAATATTATTAAAATAATAATAATCTTATTAAAATCAATATAGTATGATCAATTTAAAAGGGGATACAATATAACATTATCACTTTTTAATTTTAAAATTAAAACCTATAATAAAAATCTTATAAAAAGACTGAGATAAAAATTGCACTTTGTTCAAATGTTGCTCTATATATCTCTTGAAATCCCCATAAAGCTTGTTATGGGTTTATATAACAAATTTATATCTAATTTTATATTCGTTTATTATATATTCGTGTGTGTGTGTGGGGTTTGTTATCCGGTGTGTGGTTTATTATATATTCATTTGTTATACATTCGTCTCTGTGTGTTATATATTTGGTGTGTGTGTGTTATATATTCGTGTTATTGTGTGTGTGGGGTTTGTTATGGGTTTGTTATTCATTTTAATATATAGTTTGTTATGGGTGCATTTGTTTTATATTTGTTTGTTATATATATATATATAGTTTGATATATATAGTACATACTTTTAGGTTTTAGGTTATATATTCACACACACAATAACACGAATATATAGTTTTAGGTTTTAGGTTATATACATAGTTTGTTACATATTTGTTATACATAGTTTGTTATATATATATATATATATATATATATATATATATATATATATATATATATATAAATATAAAAAGGGGAAATTTTTTGGGTGAGCTTGTTATATATACATCACATATTTGTTATATATATATATAAATAAGAGGGGAAAATTTTTGTGTGAGTTTGTTATATATAGTATATCTCGATCAATGTCACATGGAGATGTGAGAAAAAAATTGTTATTTATAGTACTTAAATGGTTTTTTAGAAATTTATAAAATTTATAAAGGTATTTTTGTCAAAATATCAATTTTTTTTAACTTCTGCAAAAGTGAAAAAACTCCTTTTACAGAAGGAGTTATTTTCTCCTTCTCGAAAAAGGAGTTTTTCTCCTTCTACAGAAGGAGAAGTGATAGTTATCAAGTTCTCAAACGCAATCACTTCTCTTTCTACAGAAGGAGAAGTCGTCTAGAAGTATTTCTGAGCAGTTACCAAACGCTACCTAAGTCCCCTTATTAAAGATGGAGTACCTTTCTTATCCTGCTTTATAGAGTGTTATAGATATGGAAGACCACACTTTTTTTTGGTTCGCCGAGACATGCGGGGAGGGGGAAAAAAACATATTAGAGAAAGAATTATATATTATATGTTTATGGATTAAAAAAAGAAGTTTGTTTAATTTACACAAATTTTTATAGTTGAGCTTTGGGTTGGCCATGGGGTAGGCGGGGGCAGGACCTGTCCGTGGGCCCTGCCCCGAGTGGGCTAAGGTCTGGGCCGGCTTTGTGGTCCGGATCAGTTGTTTATATTTTATGTTTTTTTATATTTAACCTAAAAAACCTAAAATAAAAAAATAACAAAAGAGTTGAACATTTTGAATAAAAAAAACTTAGAACAATTTTATTTATCATTTGCACAACTCTATCCTTTATCATTTTTATGGAATCGATTTTTTCCAAATTAATGGAAAAAAAAATACTGTACACCAAAAATCCAAAATTATATTTTGGGAAAAGCTATGATAAGTATATATGTTATAAAAAATACATGACAATGGTGCTACCCAGGATCGAACTGGGGACCTTTTGCGTGTAAAGCAAACGTGATAACCACTACACCACAGCACCAAGTTGTTGGTTGATGATTTTAATAATTTTATATTCCAAGTGATAATTAATTAAAAAAAATAATTTGACCTCCTAGAACATGTATATGGATTTTTTTTTTGTACTAAAGTGGCCCTCCTATATGAGGGCTTATATACTACTTTTCTCAAAAGATTTCCTTATATAGTTACATCCCTATCTTGTATATCTGTAAAATTTGATTTTACAATATTTATACACTGGTAACAGTGTCAAAAACTGGCTGTATCCATTTTCGAATACAATCATCTTCCAAGCCTGCCTTCCGAGAATCTCAGGTGCTCAAACTGCTGTTCATCGAACCTTACAAAAAATATTGGGTTCCCTCGAACTTTGTAGGAGTCAAATATATATAATCTATAAGCACTTTTGAATGAATTTGTTTGTGAAGGACCAGGCCCTTGGTCTTGCTAGGCCTGAATTATAAGTTGTGAATCCATGCAGATTACCAAGCACTTTATGCAACAATTAACATGCATAGCTCAATAGCTTCTATTTCTGCACGCAATGGAGATGTCCATGGCCTAGACTTCAAACCTGCACATATATTACTTGTAAATGGTATGTTATCAAACCTGCACATATGGGATTTGCATTCAATGAAGAGACTGCATGTAATACTTTATTATAAGAAAGATAAATATTGCGAACCGAGCTTTGGTTAAGTCAACTAATGAGAATATGCCACCAAAGCACAAGAAAACCAGTTTAAATGAAAGCAACCACAATTTGACTGATATTTACACAAATTCATTACATGCACCACTTAAAATACATGATGTCCCAGTTCTTTTGGCCTTGGGACCCTCCTGCAAAAATAAAATAAATTTAAATCACATTGTGATTTCAATCTATTATTTGATTTTTGGTACAAGTAATGTTTATTTGAATAGTTGGATCAGACAAGATCTTAGCTAACTTAAACAATAATCTCAAGTATAACTGTATAAGAAAAAAACTGCATGTAGCATCAACAATGTCAGAAAGTTTATTGAATGGAGTGAAAACAAAGTTGACATTAATAAAATAAAAAAAAGTTACATAATCCCACCACTCATTTGAATGGGTGCTTAAAACCAAGAATATGCAGATTCATTTCTAACTCTATTGCAAGCACAACCTATCACCTCTAACTAGTGTACATCAGGCATTAATAAAAGCAATGCCCAAAGAGAGACATCAATGGAGCAGGCACATCAGCTTTCATGGCTACAACGAATGCATAAACATCAAAATTTAGAAAAGAAGCACAAAAAAACAGATTTTAGGGCCTGATACAAACTGTAACAAAATAAAATAAAACATAAAACATAATCCTCATCAACTTCTACTACAAAACATGTCTAGATGTCCCCCAAATTGAGAGTAGTTGCCACAAAAACTAAAAAATATCAGGTATTTCAAGTCCCCTGGTATCTACCACCAGAATGTCAAGAGAAGCACATTGTGTGAGATACCGAGATCCGAGTACCCATCGGTTCGAAACTTTGGGAGAGTATGTCAAGCTTTCAACGTGCACGTGAGGAGGCCAACTACTGCCTTGCTCCAAGTCCGGTTGCCCTTTCGACTGCAGAGACATCTCTGAGTTAACAAACAGTAGTTTAATATGCAATGTAGGATCAATCAACATCCAAAACTCCAGGTTTTGCACAAATCATTTGATGAGAAAAAAAGAGAGACAGACAGACCAAGACAGGTTTTCTCAGTATATGAATTCAATAAGACCCTATTCCACAGAATAAGAATACAACAGGTTAGTCCACACAGAGAGAATGACCAGTGGGTTGGTACATCATAAATCAAGACGCAAATTTTTTACCTGGACAGTCATACATCAACCCACAACATCAATATCATGTCCATCCCAACAGCTTGGGACATTCTGCCTGGTAACTTACTATAAGATAAATGGCATTGATATAGTCAGACAATTGAAAATGTGAATTAAAATGTTACATGTCTGGCTTGAGGTTTTAACAATCATCAGTCTGCCAATCCTCTGCAGAGGATCAAGGGGTACATGTTTCTGGCATACAGGGTCTAATGTTGAATCCAACTCACTTATTAGTCCTATTGCATGTCATCGTTGCACAAATTCTTCCTTTGTTACTGAACGAACAAAATGCAAAGCAATGAAGAGAGAAATTAATATGGGCATGTCGCTCACTGAGTAACATAAATAACCATGCCACTCATCAAATATTAGGTCAGAAACTTTTAAAATGAATGTATGACAGCATTTGCCTGATTTTATCCATACCCAACCATACCATGAGAAAATTTAATTGAGTTAAATGATAGATTTGTATCGGCAGGCTGACATGACAAAGGAATAAAAAAAAAAGCATTGCAAGAATCATGAAGGGAAAAGTATCAAATAATCAACAATACATTACCACCCCCTCCCCCCCAAAAAAAGAAACCACGCATGCGGGCAAACCATAAAACTCCCAACACCACACAGACGTGTGCATTCGAGGATGGCTCCTGCAACTAAAATCACATTAGGCCGAATGGCCGAACGATCAGGAACATGTCCTCGGTTATGTTTACAAGAATCACATTTTAAATAAGAGGGAAAGATTTATTTTTCCAACCCTACAAATCCTAGATTCTTAATTAGTTAATCATTTGCCCTACATGCTCCACACACACAAAAAAAAATTACACAATCCATGTCTTACTGAAATAAACGAATGTCATCTATACCCTCCATCCTCATCAAATGGGAAGGGAGGCTCCATAAACATAACAAATCATCTTTGGTTTTGTCCCTTTAAGGATTTTCGTGGACCAAATCAATTTCCTAGACAAATTCAGGCACTCCAACTTCCACATAATTACAAAATCTGTAGAATAATGCTAAATCATGTAAAACTGATGGGCAACTGATACCAATGCAGAAAATCTAAGTAACAGTCACAATCCTAAATACTTGGATGTTAGGTGTAGCAGATCTCTTGCAAGCAGGACCCACACAATGTCTTTAACATTTAAACATGCATTGTCAAAAGTAGTGTGTAAGAAATAACATACAATGTCTTAACATTTAAACATGTATTGTCAGAAGTAGTGTGTAAGAAACATAGTTCAAAGTGCGGCCGCACGTACCGGTACGTGCGGCCGCACGTGCTGATGTGCCCCCCTCAGCGCACATCAACACCCAAGTGCTGTCAAAGTGCGATCATGTGCGGCCATGTGCGGTCATGTGCGGGGCATATGCGGCCATGTGCGGTCAGCCGTTCGAATCCAGTTCGAACGAGAATCAAACGGCCCTTCAGGCGTTCGAACCCAGTTCGAACGGGATTCAAACGGACCTTACGCGTTCGAACCCAGTTCGAACGGGATTCAAACGGTCCTTTGGCGTTCGAATTCCGTTCGAACGAGGTTCAAACGCCCATATACTAATTTTTTTTTTTTAAAAAAAATATACAATGTGCGGCCGCATGTACTGTATGCAGACCCCACCGCACATGGGGTCCGCACATGCTTTTTAAACTATTGTAAGAAATAACATTAGGATACATATATGGGGAACAAGGATATGATTTTAAAGAAGAAATAACTTCTATTTGTAATAAGCTGGTGCGTATTGTTATAGCAAAACAGCAAAATCTTTAGGAATCTCTGACTTCTAATAAAAAAAAATTGAGGATCATGAACCACACTAAAACCTCACAGAGAACTGCTAACCTCATCAAATTCTGGTTGGAGATGACAACAAATAATTTATCAATGGGGCTTTCAATTCACTAAAATGGGGATTTTTAGGGAGTAGAAATCTGCAGAATATTTTGTTTTCCTACTCTATTCTGGAGCAGTAACGCCCCTCCTTTATGCTGGGCGCTTTTCTCTTCTATCAATGACATGATGTGCTTATCACCCAACTTCCCACAAAGAGTAATAAATAAAATTAGTTTGACACCCTATACTCTATGAAAGCACAGAATATTAACATTACAGAATTCCAACACAAATGAGTAGAAGAAATTTCTTGATAGATACATGCATATTATATACACACACACACAATATAGTTTCATAAGTTTTGTGATCCAGTGAATATGAAAAAAAAAGGAATAAAGGATGACCAGGAAACATGTCACCCCAATCTCCAGCCATTCTGTATGATTATGGTTAAATGCAAGAGATGGCAATGCACTGCAACTGTTATACTCTGATCTGCCTGTCACTTTTTTGGTGAAAAGATCTGTCTTTTACTCTAAAGGAAGATAAAACTTAATGTCTAGATTTTACACACAAACGTAGAATCAAGGACAGAATCTGAAATCAACTGGAAAAAGGACCTAAAAAACTACATGCATGCTCACCCATTGTGCTAAACTGCAAAAAAATCACCCAAGAATTTGCAGTGCCTTTCATATTTTTGCATCAACTTACAAACTGAATTTTTATATCATTTATTCCATAAATCATAATTTCCATATCAGAGAAAAATGAAGTAGTAGATACCTTTATAAAAAAAACTTGAAGCTCGTATGAATTACACAAAATGGTGGCATCAGATAAATATCAGGATATATTACCACCAACAGGAAATATAAGTATGAACGATAAATAAACTGAGGTAGCTTGGGTGTGTCTCATGGAACACAAAGACAATGCTAGTAAAAAGAAAGCACCATAGAGCATGAAAAAAGGAGGAAAGAAAGGCTTCAAATACATTGACATATTGATAAAAGAATAAAAAGGCTAATGAACCAATAAGTTATTATGGCTCGGACAGGAAATGCTTGGTAATATGCAATCAGGTGACTGGAGTGTCTAGTGAAACACGAAGACCGTGCTAGTAAGAAGAAAGCACCATAAATCAGGATAAAAGAAAAAGGGACATGACATAGATGTATACAGAAAAAAAAAAGCGGGTGCTAAAGAATGATAAGGTAATATGCACGGACAGGAAATGCTAGAAAAACAACAGATCATGATACAATAATATAAGGAAATTACAATATAATACAGTCTTAGAATGATAAGGTAATACGCACTCAGACAGGAAATGCTAGAAAAACAAAAGATCATGATACAATAATATAAGGAAATTACAATATAATATGGTCTTATTTTAACAGATAAATAACAAGATTTCTGTCATTTTATTTCCCCTTGTGTGGATTACAAGATCCTATTTATTTGGAGCTCATTCGGAAAGCTTTGAGTAAGCTATCCTGGAGGATGTAACTTTGCTCAATTGTTTGTGAGTTTTCCTTGCTGGGGAGACAGGATATCCCCCCCCCCCCCCCCCCCGTTCAGAGGTTAGGCCTTTATCTTCTTCCCCTACAGTATTTGTAGGAGCATCCACTATGATTAATATATTATAGATCTTTTTTTTTTTATAAAAGGGTAGGCGGATGCCAAGATTGTATTCAAAGCATTGCCCGGAAGGGGAAAGTACAAATATTTTGGGCGGTAGTAGAGGAGGGCTCTACCTACCTGCCCATAAAAGTACATGAACTACTCTTGAATACAAATTTTTCCTCCCACACAATCTACCCTCGTGGCTCCCGCCAAGGTAGTGCCCCACATTTTGATGAACTGAATGCACATTTCCCAAATATTCTCCGCATAGACTCTCGCCCCCCTGAACACCGCTTGATTTCGGGTGAGCCAGATGGCCCAAGCCACCGTGGGGACAAAAGTTTGGGACGCCTTCGCTTTGTGACCACGATCTCTCCAGGCTGCCATTGCCTTTCCCGCTTCCCACATGCCTTGAAGGGAAGTGAATGAGTTTGAAATTCCAGTAGCCTCACGGAGCTGTCCCCATATTCGCGAAGCTATAGGGTAAGAAAACATCAGATGTTCCGTCGTCTCTTCTTGATCACCGCACATCGAGCATGTAATATATTATAGATCATGACTCATAAGCTCCCAAATTTTCTAAAAGACTAAGATTTCCACTACTCGTGTTTACGATTTTATCATCCAAGACTGCATACACTATATATTGCCTTGGACAAAGAGTGGGGCAAGATGACTACACGGTCAGACATGTTTTTTTTAATGAATGGTTGGCATTAAAACTGAATTTTATTCAAATTAGGGAATGCCCCGAAGCGTACATAAATAGATAAAAAAAAGGGTACCAGGCCCTAAAAAACACAACAAAATGGAAGGTAGAGGAGATATCTACAAATACAGCCCGATGGATGCCCAAAGGAGGTTCTACTCCTCAATAAGCAGAACGCCCCTAGCAAACAACAACACCCTACTAGCCTCTTAAGAAAAAAGAAACTAGCCCCTTATAAGACGCATCGACTTTCTCAACGTACACCTTGGTCTCCCCTACAAATGAGGTGATTTCGAGATAAGTGGCCGCCGTGATGAAAGGCTGAGAAACCTTGGCCTTGACGCTCTTGTCACCCCTAGCTTTGAGACGACATCCCACCTCCCATAAGCTGTCCAACAACACCGAAATTGATATCAAGCCCGGTTGCTTCCTTGAGTCACATCCATGTTTGTTGGGTGCCACCGGATAGTGAATAAGGAAATGAGTCATTGTTTTCTTTTTGCTGTTGCAAACCAGGCAGACAGGATCCTCACGTGGCACATTTTAGCCTATAAATCTTTGCAAGCAATTTTCCTTGATATATCAACCACAAGAAGACTTTGACCCGGTAGATATGGTATCATAACTTTGATTTATAGTACTTCTGATGAAAATAAAGGGAAAAAAATCTACTCGTATGAATATATAAGAACATTGAAAATGTGAGCATGCCAGTATAATTTAAAATAAAGAACAACCTCATTTGCTGCAAGAATAAAAAATTGAAACCAAATTCATACTCAACTCAACGGAGACTAATAACCACCTTTGTGTTTTGTGTCCTTATGCTGAACGCTACAAAACACAAACTCCGAATCAAGATTAAATTAATTATTTGTAAAGCAACAATATGGAAAATGGGCTGTTGTGAGTGACTACCCAGTCTTATATAGGTCATCAGTTCAAAACTACCTACTGCATAGGGAGCAGATTGTACTCAATCCACCACTTACAAAATGGTTTGTTTATCAAATTTGATATTAATATCTAATAGTAATTTGTACCACCCATGATCTTCATGCAAATATCATGTCCTAGATTTTAAAAAAAAAGCCAAAATAACCGAAAACACTCACGAAAACTTAAAAAAAAGAGAAGTGAGTAATGCCCTGCCTTGCCGACGCTCAGGCCCTTGAAATGAATTGCAGCTCCTAAACACTATAGGGTTACTTTTTCTTTTAATTGAATTTCATTCTTGTAGGGTTCCTACCAACTTTAAAAAAAAATAAATAAAATAAAATGAAAAATGACTTCATTCTTTAATTCTTCCATTCAATCTTCAAGTTGATTTTACCCAAATACGCCCCAAATGTACAAAAACCAAGTCTGATCCCTGTCACAACTCGGTGGGTTGCAACTAATGTTGGAAAATAACCATGAAACTAACATATAGATGCATCAAGTGAAGAAGTTAACACACAATAGATGAAACAATATAAGTAGTGGAAAGGAAAATAAAGATGAGTAAACTTAGAGAGAAAAGGGACCTTACTAATTCCTCTCAGCAAGGTTGGCATGGCCATGCATCTTCAGTAGGAGATGTAGACCCAGACAATGGAGCCAGTCAAAAGTTGACGCCCAAGCACGATAAAGCTGATCCACTCTCCCAAATTCACTCAGACGGCAGTCGCCGCCTCTTCGAATAATCAGCATCCCGAGACCTCCCACGCTGATGCTCCTCCTCTAATACCCTTGGCTTGCTTCTAGATCTCCCAGATGATCGCCCCCTATCCAACTCATCATCATGATCACCCTCACGCTCCCTGTGCCTATAGTGATGATCCCCATGTCTGTCCCTTTCATCCCGGTACCGTTCCCTATCCCTTTCTCTCTCTCGTTCACGCTCTCGTTCCCTATCCCTGTCTCTGTCCCTTTCTCGTTCCCTTTCCCTTTCTCGATCATCACGGTGAGGCCTCCTCTCTGCCCAATCATGACCCACATCTTTCTCCCTATCATCTCGTGGGTACCTCCTCTCAGAAGCAGGTGTCTCTCTCCCTGCATTAGACCACCCACCCCCACCACCCACTTTCTCATGGCTCGGCTCACCATACTGATGATCAGAAGCTGCATCCTCCCCATAGCTCGACTCCCCGGCCCTCCCCCCTCCACCACCCTCATCACCACCACCCCAACCGCCTCCCATTCCTGGGTCCGTCCACATCCCCATTCCTGACCCATCCATCCCCGGTGCCGGCATCATCCCCATACCCCTCCCAAAGAACGCAGGGTTCACGTGTGGTGCCACCCCCGCCAGACCCATCCCTCCAGCAGTGGCAGGAGGAAAAGATGCCATTAGACCAGGGAACGTAGGCCCACCAGGCCCCCCACCAGGAAACCCACCATAGCCAGCCATCCTCCCCATGTGAGCCGCAGCTGCCGCAGCTCCATATGTCGGATCAAATCCCATCGCTTGTGGTGGCATCACAGGTGGCACACCAGGCCCTCCAAACCCACCCCCGCCGGCAGACCCATTTCCCATAATACCCCTCCCACCCGCCCCGACACGATTCCGCATTGGACCACCCATCTGCCCCCTCCCCCTGCCCCAACCGCCGGGGCCCCTCCCATAATTCCCTCCTGTAGGGATAGCCCCACCTCCACCACGCCCGGCATCAGCACCGCCAACCCGATTCCCCTGCTGGACCTGTGATCCACCCTGCGAAGAGAGACCCTGGTTCTTGCCCAGACGAGCCTCACCCATCCGGCGGATATTGAAGGGGGACGCAAAGGCCACCACGCAAGGCCGCCCATTGAACAAATGCCCATTCATGCCTTCTTTGCAGGCAGTGGCCGCGGCCGGGTCAAAGAAGTCAACTTGACAGTACCCCTTGGACTTCCCACTCGCCTTCTCGTCGAAGAATTTCACCTCCTTCACCTGCCCGTACTTGCAGAGCTCGTTCTCAAGGTCCGCATCCGTGGTCCACCAATGGAGATCCCCCACAAACAGTGTGGTCCCGCCTCCGCCTCCGCCTCCACCATTAACGTTGTAGGCGCTCTGCGGCTGCGGTGGCTGTGGCTGTGGCTGTGGCTGCGGTGGCGGCAGCTGCTGCTGCTGTTGCTGCTGCACACCTTGCCTCGCGAAACCCTCGTTCAAATGACCAAACTGCCCCTGATTCTCACCATATCTAACAGATGGCCCGGACGGTTGCCCTAGCTCGACCCTAAGCCCGCCGCCGCCGGGGCCGCCGGCCGGTGCAGCGGAGGGAGGCATCATCGGAGGGAACGGCTGCGCCGGAGCTCTCACGCCGACATACGGGACGCCTTGACCAACGCCGGGGATGGATGCCCTCTCCGCCGTGACCGACGAAGGCGGAGGCTGTGGAGGAGCCCTCTGGTCCTCCACAGGCGGCGGCGCCTCCCTCTCTCCGCCTCCGCCGAAGCCGGGATGGTTGGGCCTCTGGAGGGACTGGAGGAAGCCTTCGCCGACGTTGACGTCGTTGTAGAGGTCGTCGTAGTCGTCGTCCTCCTCCTCGCCGAGGAAGCCCTCGTCGGCTGCGGCGGAGATCCGGTGATCTCCTCCGTCGAAGTCGCCGACATCGTCTTCCATGTCTGATTGAATCTCTAAAAAGAGAGAACGAAAGCCCTAAAAAGCGAGGAGATCTTGAGATTGGGGAGGGTTTGCGTCTGATACTCTGGCAGATCACTTTAAGTGCGCAAACTCAAGCTTACGTGGTTTGGCAATGGTTTACATGGGTCTGACGGCTGCCTGGGCCTGGACTTTTCCAGAGGAGGGTAGTTTGGTCATTTCGGACAATAAAAAAAAGGATGGTCTTGTATTTTAGATTAAATAGTGAGTACAATTACGTCATTTTGTTTGGCTATATCTCTCTCGCCATCTTTGAAACAGAGGTTGAAATTTAAGCGTCCAATCCACCGTCGATTCTCAAATCTGACGGTTAAGATTCGAAGCAGACTCGTTCACAAGCACGAGTGATGCACAATCTTAAATTTGAGTAAAATTAGATGATAATTATTTAGTTTTTTTTTTATTTTTTGCTTGGTTGATAATTATTTAGTTATGCCTTCATGGTTTCTTTTCCATAAATATCACTTTAATTATGGATATTTTCATAAAATTCTTTTCTTCATCATTTGATAAAACCCCCCACTTTCTTTTGTGGTACATATAAAACCCCCTCTTTTTATTTCTTCTCGATCTTTCTCACACTTTTACGTTGAAAGTTTTTTTTTTTTTGAAGAAAAGGTAGATATTTACTACCTGATTTCATTACTGATATCGAATTACAAACTTTGAACGGGAATGGAGAGGAAGGAGGGGAATAAAATAGACAAAACAATGCAAATAAATTAAGAAAACATCAACAACAACCACCACGACCGGCATCCCGGGTAGAAGAGTCATCTAAGCCCAAGGAATACCGATGCACCCCATGCTACGTTGTCCCACTCCCTCCCACGCCAAGGCTCCCGCCCCCTCCGATAATTTTACGTTGGAAGTTGAACAGAAATTGAATTGAAAGAGAGAGCTATCACAGCATGTATCTTTTTAATTAAGTGATATCAATATTCTTATTGGATGGATCCCTTGCAAACTTATTTTTCAGATACAATAAAATCTTGTTATATATACATCCTGGCAATAGTGAAGTCTAAAACAAATCTTTCAGATGTTTTATTCACCCAATATATAATATGTTAGAAACATTTTAAATGTTTTGTGGAGAGAAAGTATTTTCTCTATTGGTTTTTGTTGCTTGGAAACATAGCCTTATATTGGTTAAATTGTTTAACCACAACTTCCTTATAAGAAAGAAAGTTGCTACATGGGTAGGGTCTCAAGGGGGGCAAGGACTTGTGGATTGCATTTCCATTTTGCCTTTTGGTTTCTGGTCGCTGGTCGACCTGGGCCCTGGTCGTTGGTCACCTGGTCAAGAACAGATGAAAGAGGTAAAGAGGATCTTCACCAATCTGTAACAGTCGTGGACTGTAACCGCCGTGATTAAGGCGACGCGATCTGTAACCGCTGTAATTAAGGCGACGCGTGATTGGGGGTGGATGTTTGCGAAACGTACCATCTGTTTTGTCAAAACGGCTCTCTTCTTCCATCGCCTATATAAAACAGGCTATAGGAGGACTGCAGAATATGCAATCTCAACTCTCTCTTGTTTCAGAAAAGTTTTGTTTTTTTGTTCTTTTGGCGATTATTCAAGTCTGCAACCGGTTCACATTGCCTTCTTCCTGGGAGCAGATCGTCGAGTACCCTGTGCGATTGAGGGGGTGATTCTGTTCTTAAGACAGCGTTCTACGTGTCTCCATTCAGATCATCTTTGAATCCCTTTATGTTTTGATCTGCTGATTGATCTATTGCATGCTTGTTTGATCTGATTTCGAAAAAAAAAATTCCAACATAATACGTGTCCACAAGAGCGTGGTTGGTATGGAGAGCAAGAAATGAGGCAGTCTTTAAAATGATCAAGAATCTATATTGAAGACATATAGGAGTCATCCTAGAGCTGCTTCCAAAGTAGGGGTGATGGATTGTGGAGGTGCAGGAGTTGCATATACGCCGTGGATGATTTAACCATTGAAGTGTAAGATCAGGTGTGGATACCTTGGCATGTCTCTAATCGGGAGGTCGTCGATATAGGTTTTTTCTTTTTTCATCTTTGTATTTTTTTAACTTTTTCTCATCCTGTATCTTCCTTTCATATTTATAAGTTAGATTCAAATTAAAATCGGGTAACAAATTTATCTTTCTTTGAAAAGAAATTAAAATGTTTTACTGAAAAATGACAAATGCAAGGCTAACAAGTTTTAGAAAATAAAAATAAAAACAAAAACAAGAAATTTTTTTTATAGTAGAATTGTGACCCTCTTGTATAATCTTAAGCCATTAGTTGCATGCAGTCATAACTAGAATCCATTCAAATTCAGATCTCCTATAAAAATTAACATATTTAACTATTCAATCTCATCTTGAACAAATAGCTTTCTGATTAGTTTATCATATACCATGGTTATTTTTAATCTATTGGATCTTAAACACGTAACACATTGCATAAAACATTGTATACTTATTTAATGCACTATTCAAAATCCTTGATTTTGGATAAAATGAAGATTTAGTGATATATAATGAATAATATTTAAATCTTTCTTTAAAATTGATAATCTTTTCATTATTTAAAATTAACATATATATATATTGAGAATGATCCATCTTCACATACGGGATCTGTGGCGCAATGGTAGCGCGTCTGACTCCAGATCAGAAGGTTGCGTGTTCGATTCACGTCAGGTTCATCTTTTTGTCTTCTTTGAATTTTGGCATTCATTGATGTTCATTGATAAAGATATATTGGTTTTATTCTCTTGTCCGCAGTTCACATGTTTCTTTTTTCCTTTAATTTTCTGGTCTGCAAGTCATATGTTTTGTTTGGTAAATAGAAAGATCCCCTTCAATTGGAGACTTTATGTCATTCAGATATGGACAGCCCACTGTGGTTATCAAACAAACATGAATAAAAATTTGATTTGAGTTTAATTGAAGTAAATTTTGAAGGTCTCCCAAAAAAAAAAAAATTAGGGAAAAATCCAAATAACCCAATGTAAACGGCCTTGAAATACATATATCTCATTGATTTTTTCTAAATTCCATATAGCATCCCTAAAAACATCTATGTAAATAACTCTCTGAGTTAAACTTTCATTGACAAATGATAAATATTCTACGAATATTCTATTTGGTTAACTCTGACTGAAAACATAGTAAATCAAAACCCCCTTACAATTTGTTAAAAATACGAAAAATCATTTGAAAATGATAATTTTACCCCCTTCGAATAGACTATAAACTCTATCCAGAAGAGTAAAATCATCATGTACATATGATTTTTTACACTTTTAACACATTATTGATGCTTTTGGTATATTATATTTTTTAGCAAGGGTTAACCAGACAGAATATTCATAGAATAATCATAATCTGTTAACAAAAATTTAACTCAGAGAGCTATTTAGATTTATATAGATGTTTTTAGGGGGTTACATGAACTTTAAGAAAGGGGTTCTAAGGATTTCAGGCAGTTTACAAGGGGTTATTTGGATTTTTTCCTTTTTTTAATAAGTTTCTAGTCACTTAAGTGTGGAGTTCATTAGACCAAAAAAGATTAAGAATCAATTATTCAACCATTGAGTTAATTAGAATTAAATGAGATATTATCAAGGCACAAATCTACTAAATTTTATTGTTAACTAAACACAATTACAAAACAAAAATAATATTAATGAGTGTTAAATCTTGATACTTTTTAAAGTTTTTATATATGATAGCATGATTTTATTATATAAAATCTATGTTTGACTAAATTTAATAGTTTAACAAAATATAATTTTTATGCATAAAGCTTAATCATGATGTATTAAATTTTAGTATGATATTTAATTAAATTATAACATAAAATATAGAAATAAATATTTTTCTTTTTCAGCTGTATAAAGGTGGAACGAAAGGGTAAGACTGGAAGTCCTAAGATCTCTTATGAGTTTCAACTTTTGTGATTTTATTATATAATTTAAGAATCATCCCATTTAATCAACGTGTAGCATGTTCTAAAAAACCATCGATTCAATGATTGGTTTTTCGAACTAGAATTCATATCCATTGAAGTTTATTCAACCAGTTGGATCAAACATCTTTTTATAACACCTCTTCTCCTTTAATGATCTAACAAATCATCCATAAAACTATATAGAAAACTAGAAGGAGAATTCCATATTTGAATTGCCAACTTCTTGTAAGCATACTTCCTCTAGTTTTTTAAAGAATTCTTTTTTCATAATTAAAAGTTGTATTTTATTTTCTTTAAATGATTGAACCATTTGGGGAGTTTTGAAAAAGTTTGGATTAAATATGATTGAAACCTCCACATTGAATAGGTAAATTATTTTAACAACTTGCTCTTGCATCACACATTGCACAAGATAGATTAAAAGAGCTCTGAAATTTAGACCAATATTTTTTACTACACACGTTTATGCGCAACAATAATATGATATTTCATGGTCTGGTGTTATAAAGGTAATTTTTATTCTCTTATTTTTGGTTACTAAAACTTTCTGAGTTTCTTGTACTGTAGGTAGGCCTGTCAACGGGTCGGGTGTAGACCCGGACTCGACCTGACCCGGACCCGATTACACGTGTAATATACCCGATCCGATTTGGATCCGACCCGAGTTGGACCCGACCCGGCGGACCCGAACAAACAAACGGGTCGGGTCCGGGTCCACCCCGCCCCGACCCGTTGGACCCGAGACCCGATTGTTTTATTAATATATGCTCATATATTATAAGACTATTAATATTAGTTGATACATAATTTTATTTCTTACTTAACTTATGTTTGTATCCATAAGTTCATAAATCATAATCATAATCATAACATTTTTTTCGTTATATTGATGTTGCAACTTGTAAGAACTTGATTGTTTAATATGTAATAAACTTAGTAATGTATTGTCGTCGGTTTGTTTTGGACAATTAACTTATTAACTTTTGAATTTGTATAATTAATTAGTTTGTTGCATAATTTATGTTTATTATTTTAGTTAATATGTTAGTGTTTATTGTTTTGAATGTTTGTATAATTAGTTATCTTTATTGTTTATGTTAATTTGTTTTTTATGTTAGTGGTTATTGTTTTGGATATTGTTTAATAATTCATTTACTTCTTTTGAATTGTATAAAATTATGTTCAAACATAGTCTAATTAATAATAATGTTTTATTACAAAAATTTTCAAATAGAATGATAAGACACACAAATACATGAGTTCTTTTCTTTTTCTTTTTTTTGCCAACCATCCGGGTCGGGTCGGACCCGGACCCGACCTAGACCCGACGGGTCCGAGTCCACATTTCTCCGGACCTGGCGGGTCCTAGATTGGACCCAGACTCGTCGGATCTTACCACGGGTCGGGTACGGGTCTACCCCGACCTGACCCATTGACAGGGCTTACTGTAGGGATGTAAAATAGTATTTACAATCCTTTAGGCTGGTTTCGCCAAAAATAAAAAATAAAATATGTGGGGTTGTTTTTTCAAATAACTCCGAATCACAAACAAATGACAGTTTAGTCCACACACTTAATAATTAATATTTCCTTATTGGGTTATTTAGTTTTCACCCCCTTGAAAAAACAAGCATGTTATAAAAAAACTCCTTCAAAAAATTGAGTTTATTATTAACCCCTTGTAAAGTTATTACATCTTATTAAAAAATCCAACCATTTCGGGTTATTTATTTTCTACCCCTTCTAAATAGGTAAATTATTAAAAATCCCCCTAAAAAAACATTGTTATTTTAAGACCCCTACAAATTGTAGCTGCCTTTATAAAAAATTTAGTTATATCTCATGTTATAGAAACCATTAAAAAATTATTGATACGAAATTAGAATGAACAATTTCTTCAATAGATTAAACGTGTGATTCTTATGAAGATAATCTGCATTTAAATGGTCTTAAAATAATAATGTGTATTTGGAGGAGTTTTTAAATAATTTATTTATTTAGAAGGGGGTAAAAATCAAACTTTAAATTTGAATATAATTCACTAGTTTTACAGGAGGTGGAAACTAAAAAACATTTCCTTGTTTTATAGTCCTCCCTCCTGATGTACCACGGCTTGGCGGTCTACAACTCTATGTCGATGTTGAAGATGAGTAACGGCATCATGAACACCATGAAGACCAAGAACCGCAATTACTACTTCACCGTGTTGCTATGTTTGTGGGAAGCCCGGACACTTTGCTAAGGACCGTTGTCACCGCAAGGACCAGAAATCTGAAAACTCCTCTCACTCCGATTCTCCTCCCCAAGTCAACATGGTGACCTTAGAAGGAAAGCCTGTTGGATCCATTGATAGGTTTATAACTATTTCTCCTGAAATAAATGTTGTGAGCATTTTCACTTATTGGTGGATTGATACTGGGGCTAACACTCATGTTTGTTATTCTCCTTCTTCCTTTTCTAAATATCAGCATTCCGATGGAAGAAGGGTGATGATGGGTGACTCTGGCGTTACAACATCAAGGGATCTGGACGAGTTGACTTAAAATTTACTTTTGGGAAGGTCCTAACTCTTCGAGAAGTGCAGCATGTATCAAACATCAGGAGGAATTTAGTTAGTGGAACTTTGTTAATCCAAGCGGGTTATAAGTTAGTTTTTTAATTGAATAAGGTTTTAATAACTAGATTTGACTCCTTCATTGGGAAATGATATTTGTGTGATGATTTATTTAAATTATGATTTATTTAAATTATGCACTGTTGACTCTTTTGATTGCAAAAATAATAATAAAACTCATGTTGTTTTTATAACTGAATCATGTGATGTTTGACATGCTAGGCTAGGTCATTTTAATCATAACTCTATGAGAAAATTGATGAGCATGAAATTAATTCCTAAAGGTCAATTTGATAACTCTAAGAGGCGTGATATTTGTGTGCAATCTAAACTGCCTAAGAAACCTTTTAGAATTGTTAACAGAGATTCTGGTATTTTTGAATTAATACACACTGATATATGTGATTTGAATGGAATATTGTGTAACGCCCCCGAACCCACGACTTCGTTTTGAAGCGTAGAATCCGGGTGCGTTATCTTAGTTCCTCGAATCTCAGAGTTCTATTTTTTTTTTCTTTTCCTTTATCCAGTTATAGAATAAAATAATGATAAAATAAACTTCATTCTTGAGAATAATAAAACATCAAATATTCCACAATGCTCTCAATTTGATCTGGATATAACTTATATAAAAATACACAACTTCATACAAATATGGTTACTAGGGAGACGGGCCAACTACATGCCAAATAAATGATCAACACCTTCTACAAGAGTCTAGTGCTCCGAAAATCATTATACGAGCTTCAACCTCCAATGCCTTAACGAGATCGACGACCACCAACAACTAATCTGAAAGGTTGGGAAAATGAGGGGTGAGCAACCACACGCTCAGTGAATGGACCTATGGCGTCCCGTTAATACATTTATAATCAAAATATAATAGTCATAAAATGTTCACGCAGACATGTAATATATTAAGAGAGAAAATATATAAGAAGGCCACGAAGACATGCAATAATATATATATATATACACACACAATCCTATCCAACATGATGCATGCAAAACCACGAACACGCATGTCCGTCTTTGCAGCACCTAGCTCGCGGGGCCTTCCACAGGCATGGCCACGTAGACATAGCTACAAAGACTTGAGTCCTACGTCCTCGGACCTTGCCACGTAGACGTACGCCCATCTAGATGTTGGCCACCAAGACCGAGCCACCTAGACGATGCAATGCATGCATAATCAACCATTTGTTCAAAACATATGCATGCGATAAAAATATGGTCTCCAAATATATATTTTATATATGTAAAACAACGCATTAAAATCATGACGACATGTTCAAGTACTTCATACCCCAAATAACAATTATATATTTTAAAGTAACCATGATGCAGAATAATATAACATAGAGATAGTTTCAAAAACTATATATGAGACTAGACCCACTCACATTCGGTCCACGCAAGCATCAACGATACACACTCGCACGTTGATAACCTAGCATAACAATTATACAATAATATATCAGAAACAATCAATCACGACCCAAACAACTGACAACCAACTTATAACAACACTATGCCCAATAATCCCAAAAGCCCATATCTTATAGACCTACAATCAACAACTCACTTCAAAGTCCTAATGAAAATCCCAACTTCGAATAAATATTAGAATACTCATATACTCACAATGATCCGATCCGATAATCAATATCCATTTATTCCATAAGACTCATATGATCGATCAATCCTCGAATAAATATTTGAACAAATCCAATAAGGTTCAATTATAATTCCATGATCGAGTAACTCAAATCCAATCAATTTACATCCAAATAACAATAATATCCAATTAATATTCATTGATCCCACTAAACCAAATTATCGATTTAAGATTCTATTTAAGTTCTCAAGATCAATAAAATCATCAAAACCTGCAAAACAAACTTATACTTCATTAAACATCAATTTGGGATCTTCTAAATCTCTAAAATTCATCAAACTTGGTCATCAAGTTAAATATTTGAATTCTAATAAACTACACAGAAATATTTCAAAATTCATAATTTTCTACCCGTAACTCCGAATTAGACAATTCATGATTCGTTGGAAAGCTCTTTTCAAAATTTATTTCTGTTCGTCAAATACATTTTTCCCAGAAACGACTCTATCATAGTCAAAAACACGATTTACGTCCAAGCATAAAATCTACCTGAAAATAGTCATTAAATCCCAAAACTAATAAATCTAATTTGATCTTAAGAATTCATTCGAGATTCATTGAAATATAATCAAATAATCAACTAATTAAATTCGATCAAACCCTAACCCTAATCCATCAAACTTCTTCCCCAAACAATTAATCGACACATTCATATCCTAAACAACAAAAATAAATTGAAGCACTAAACAACAAAAATCATTAGAAGCATGATTTCTCACCTTAGATCCGGTTACACCACCCACCATCTCCATCTAGGGTTAGGTCATCACCACCCTTCACACCTTCTGAAATTTTGATGAAAACCCTAACCCAAACATGTTATTTAAAGGGGTTTACTGAAATTACAAAACGACCCCTGAAGTGTTCCAGGTTTACAATGGGGTCACTATCCGATTTACAAACAGATCCCTATCCGATTTACAAATAGATCCCTGAAGGTTAATAAAAGGTATTCTGGATTCGCAACTAGATCCCTGGGCCCAATAACTTAACACAAAATCCTAAAAATCTAACTTCCCAAACTCCGAATCTTGCCAAATTTCAATCAAAGTATCTTGACACTATAAAGATCTACAAAAATATAAAATAAATATTTCAAAATCAATTTATAATTATCATAATTATCATAATTATAAATCAAATTGGACTCATTTGGGCCCACCGCCAAGTCTAAAAAAATGAAATATAAAAAATCAAATTTAAAATTTTCATTTATATATTTAAAATAAATATATAATGCCGAAAAATACCGAAACGTTACATATTGACTAGAGATAGCATGAGATATTTTGTGACTTTTATCGATGATCATTTTAGATATTGCTATGTTTATTTGCTTAAATCTAAAGATGAACAGTTTGATAAATTCAAGATCTATAAAAATCAGTTTGAAAATCAATTAGAAAAGTCTATTGAAAGGGTAAGTTCTGATAGAGGTGGTGAATACACTTCAAATGAATTGAATTTATTTTGTGAACAAAATGGTATTATTCATGAAATGACTGCTCCCTATGCACCACAATCCAATGGTATTGCTGAAAGAAAAAATAGGATTTTAATTGATATGGTTAATTCTTTATTTGCTCAATCTGGTGTTAGCAATAAATTTTGGGGTGATGCTTTATTTACTGCCAATTTTATTTTGAATAAAATTTCTTTTAAGCATGTTGATAAAACCCCTCATGAATTATGGTTTAGTAGGCAACCTTGCATGAAATATTTAAAAGTTTGGAACTATTTGGCCAATGTTAAAATTCCTGAAATCAGGAAAAAAAACTTGATCCTAAAACAGTAGATTGCATATTTTTGGGATATGTAGAATATAGTCATGCAAATAAATTTCTTATTATTAAATTTAAAATTCCTAATTTTTTAGTAAATAATATTTTTGAGACCAGACCTGAAGATGTTATTTATTATGAGTCTATTTTTCCTATGAAAGAAAAAATAATTAGACCTGTTGGTGAAAATTCTTTTCATGTTGCATCTACATCTGCATCTTCTTCTTAATACCTTATTTATGATGAATCTGAATTTAATGATAATCTTGGGAGAGATAAAAGAATTAGAACTGAGAAGAATTTTGGTTCTGATCTTGTAGAAGATGATCCTAAGACTTACCAAGAGGCTATGAATTTCATTGATGTTGGTTTCTGGAAGAAGTCATAAAAAACGAAATTGAAAGCATAATGAACAGCAACATTTGGATTTTATGTAATTTACCTTCTGGATGTAAATCTATTGGTTGTAAATGGGTATTTAGAAATAAATTGAAACCTGATGGATCTATAGATAAATTTAAAGCAAGATTAGTTACAAAGGGTTTTAGTAAAAAAGAAGGTGTAGATTTCTTTGACACTTACTCACCTGTTTAAAAAATTTCTTCCATTAGAGTCTTGATTGCCTTAGCTGCCATATATAAGCTCGAGGTCCATCAAATGCACGTCAAGACTGTCTTTTTGAATGGTGATTTTGATGAAGAGATATATATGGATCAACCTGAAGGCTTTATGATTCTAGGACAAGAAAAATTAGTGTGCAAACTGGTTAAGTCATTATATAGACTTAAACAGACACCTAAACAATGGAATGAAAAATTTCATAAAATTGTTTTATCTGCTGGTTTTGTGAGTAATGCATCTGATAGTTGCATTTTGTGATGCATGGCCCAGACCCAAGAGTCCCAAGAGGCCCATGGATTGGGTGAGGGTGAGTGTGTTTAGTCCCACATCGCCTAATGGGAGGAGATAGTTTGTGCTTATATGTGAGCACAGCTCTTACACACCAAGACGCGTTTTAAACCTGTGAGCCCATTAGGGGCAAAGCGGACAATTTCTTGTTGTGTAAGCCTGGGGCGTTACAATTGGTATCAGAGCCTGTCCATTACGCGATGGTGGGTGTGGGTGGCCCCACACGAGGACGTGTGGCCTATTAGGGGGGGTGATTGTGATGTCTGGCCCAGGCCCAAGAGTCCCAAGAGGCCCATGGATTGGGTGAGGGTGAGGGTGTTTAGTCCCACATTGCCTAATGGGAGGAGATAGTCTGTGCTTATATGTGAGCACAGCTCTTACACACCAAGACGCGTTTTAAACCCATGAGCCCATTTAGGGGCAAAGCGGACAATTTCTTGTTGTGTAAGCCTGGGGCGTTACACATTTACAATAGAATGAAATATGATGCATGTGTTATTCTATGTTTATATGTAGATGATATCTTTATATTTGGAACGAACATATTAATCATTAATGAGACTAAGAATTTCTTATGTAGTAAATTTGACATGAAAGACTTTGATCCTGCAAATGTAATTTTGGGTATAGAATTAACTAGATTGCATGATGGCATCTCTATTTCTCAGTCTCATTATGTTGAAATTTTTTGAATATTATGATTGTAATAATGTTTCTACACCATATGATCCCAATTTCCATTTAAAGGTAAATGTAAGGGATCATGTCCAACAACCTAGGTGTGCTCAAATCATTGGTAGCTTAATGTATTTAACTAACTGTTCTAGGCCTGACATCTATTATGCTGTAGGAAGACTGAGTAGATACAATAGTAATCTTAATGTAGACCACTGGAAAGCCTTATGTAGAGTCTTTAGATATCTTAAAGGCACAATTAAATATTGTTTGCACTATTCTGGTTATTCATTTGTTTTAGAAGGATACACTGATGCGAACTGGATCTCTGATTCTGATCAGATCAAGTCCACCAGTGGATATGTTTTTGTTCTACGAGGTGTTGCTGTATCATGAAAGTCTGCTAAACAAATTGTTAGAGCAAAGTCCACCATGGAAGTCGAGTTCATTGCCTTAGATGTTGCTGGTGAGCAAGCTGAATGGCTTAGAAACTTGCTTTTAGATTTACCTATTGTTAGAAGACCTCTTCTACCTGTATCAATTCATTGCGATAATAAGGCAACCATAAATAAAGCCAAACAGTCTAAGGACAAACCTGGAAAGAGATTCATGAGACTTAGGTATCAGAATGTAAGGGATTATGTCTTGCATGGAGTGATCTCACTTGAATTTGTTAGATCAGTAAGTAGTATAGCAAATCCCCTTACTAAAGGACTACCGAGGAGGCTAGTTTTATCAGCATCGAGAGGGATGGGGTTGAAGCCTATGAAGTAGCACCAGAGTAGATACCCTACCATATCAATTGGAGATCCCCATGAGAAATGTTCAAAGGGACAAACAAAGTTGTTGAGTGACTATGTAAACGCACTAAATCTAAAATCATCCCTATGGTGCCAGTGCTTTAACTGTGATGGTTTAGGAAGAGCTAAAAGCTCTGAATGAATTCAAGGTCTTTAAAACAGGGTGTAGGACCACACAATATACCCATGGAGAATTCTACTATAAGAGTGTGATCATGGGTCCGCGATCTATGAGAACACAAGCTGATCTCTAGAGCACTCTTGAAACTAGATATGCATAATGATTGTAATGCGCACACCGACTTGAAATCTGGTCTAGTACTTGAGCTATGTTGTGTGACTAATTGAAATCTGAACAAAAGGGTCTAATTTAAGACCTAGTTCACCACGTCCCTTCAGATGGAAGTCAGTCAACACTAAGTGGAGGTTTAAAGCCCTAAGCTACCTCTACCGAATGCATAGTAAAACATCGCCATATTTTATTTTCTTTAAAAACTTTGAATCTTGAGGGGGATTGTTAGAAACTTTTGAATGAAAGTTTTGGGTTTCCCCCCATTTTGTTTTCAAAATGTTTCAAATAAGTTTCAAAAGTTTTAAAATGTTTTGGAGAGAAAATGTGTTCCCTCTATTTGGTTTTATTGGTTTGGGACTCTAAAACATAATCTTATATTGGTTATTTTATTTTTTCTATCCTCCTTATAGGGAAGAGAATCGGTGCATGGGTAGGGTCCCAAGGAAGGGAAATGACTTGTGGATTGCATTTGCATTTTGTATTTTGCATTTTGCAATGTGTAACTGCCTTGATGATTAAGGCGTTGCGTGATTGAGGCCGGACGTTTGCGAAACGTTCCATCCGTTTTTCAAACGGCTCTCTTCTTCCATTACCTATAAAAACAGGCTGGGTGGTTGTATCCGGGGATTAGACCGGTTCACATTGTCTTCTTCTTGCTGCACCAGAGGAAAAGATCAGCGAGGCTGGGTGGTTGTATTCGGGGATCAGATCGTCCAGTACCCTGTGCCATTGAGGGGGTGATTCTGTTCTTAAGACAGCGTACAATGTGCCTCCATCCACGCCATCTTTGAAACTCATTGTCTTTTGCTCTGTTTTTTTATCCACTGGATGCTAGTTTAATCTGATTTCGAGAAAGGCTTTTCCAACAGTACCCAATTGAGCTACATTTTTTTCTTTTTAGGCCATATAAAGGTGGACCGAAAGTGTAAGATGGAATGCCTAAGATCTCTTGTGAGTTTGGCTATTGTTATTGATTTGAATATAGTTTATATTAAGAACCGATCCGTTTAATTAACATGTAGCATATTGTCAAAAACTATTAATTCAATTGGTGGATTGATTGATTTTATCAATGATTTTGTTACCAAGTTTTGAGGGTGAATTGAACCATAATTCATATTGGTTGAAACTCTCATTCAACCGGTTGGATCAAATCTGTTTTTAAAATAACTCTTCTCCATTAACGATCTAACAAATCTTCCACAAAACTAGAAAACTAGTAGGGGAATTTTATATTTGAATTGGAAACTTCTTGTAAGCATACTTCAACTGGATTTTTGAAAATTTTCTTTTTTATAACTGAAAGTTATTTCTTATTTTCTTCGAATGATTGAACCATTTGGGGCGATTGGAAAATTTTGAACTTAATATGATTATTAGAATCTCCACACCAAAGCACATTTCAAGATGCCGGCTTAAGGTGGTGGTCTCATAAATTAATAATATTTTTTTTTTCTTTCATAAAGTGATTGGAAAGAATGGTTAGAAATTCTATTATAAATAGAACATTGGGTATTATTTGATGATATATACAACATAACGAAGAGATGTTGATTCAAATGGCCTCCTTTATATGCTTTTGTTACAGATCGGAAAACAAAGTGTGGAACTCAAACTGGGTTGTCAAAGTGAATCTCTTTTCCCATGGTTGTCAGCTAGCTAGCTCTGTATGGGTTAATGATGACCCTGGTCTAACATTAGTTATATGTCTAACAGGCCGACCCTAACAAATTGAATTTTTTAAATGGGCCTTAAATGAAATTTTAAAGTGGAGCCCTATATTATATATTTTAAAAATCTAGATTGTTTTAATCTTGTACATTATCAATATTACTAAATAGATACACAATATTATATAATAATTTAAATTAAAACATTATACAATATCATATGCACTTAATAAAATAAAATAAAATAAATTTTAAAAATTGAAATATCCATTAAATTATAGTTGGAGAGATTTAGGAAAAAAAGAAATTTTAGGAGAATACGAAACAGATAGAGAAAATTTATTAAGAATAATTAATTAAAGTAACACATCTCACCATACATTTTATTAAAGTCCACTAAATGAATGACTCTTAGGGGCCCTTGTTGGGTGGGGGCGCTAGACAATTGCCTTGGTGGCCTTGCCCTAGAACCGGCTCTGATATCTAACATTATTAGATATCTCTTTTACCTCTATCTCCTGGTGGGTTTTCATGTTGTTTTCTGCTCTCTTTTTTGGGCATTCATTTCCTTTGAAATATAATTAAGGGCGCACAAGTACCATTTCGTCAAAAAAGAAGAAGAAGTTATATATAGTTTATTTTGAATAAAAGTGATTTTAACAACCATGTAGCCCATCAGGCCCAGCCCTCAAAAAAAAATGTTAGATATAGCCTGTTTTCACTCCAAATATAGTTCTTCATGCACTTTTTTAAAAGATGAAGTTACATGGACTCATTTATAGACAATGCAAAAAAAAATAAAAAAAAAATAACAAGACATATAACTCATTACATTGCGTGCATGTAACTAATGAGGTATATGACACATCACTAGGTAGGTCATAGGGAGTTTTTCCCATGGTATGTCGCCACTGACAATCCTAATACCTGTTGCTTCTACTCATGCCTGTTGTGGTTAGTGAAGGAAGTCATGTGGCCATTAGAACTTGTTTCATCAAAAGGAACCTAATCAGATGAGAAAGAGGGGACCATTATCCCCAGTATTTGAAGCTGTTTTTATTTTTTATTTTGAACTTTTGTAATATCTTTAATTAGTTTCTGATGCCTTGCCTCTGTCCACAAGGCATAAGAGCACATGTGGTGTTAAATGTGTTGTAGATCAGTAGATGATATTATATTTATGGTCACCAACTAAGCTGGATGCATTAATTGAGCCCTTATTCATTGATGCTCAATTGTTATCAGAACCTCTTGTAATAATAGCCTGAGAGAGACACCTGTGTGTGGTGCCTGTGAATGTATCACTACATGACATTCAGTGACTTTTATTGTAATATATATGGTATATCCTATCTGTTTCCCGCAGACTAGATTTGATTCATTCTAGGATTTAATTCATTCGAGGATTAACTGAAAAATTAGTTAGTATGTTTTAATCTACGTATTGGATAATAATTTGTTACAATTAGGTGATGGACCAATCCGATTGGTTTTGATGATATGTACAGATCAGTCATATTATGTCATTAAATAATGTGTATGGACCAATCAAATTGCTATTAGAGGATCTCTTTTGAGATGCAAAAAGACATCAAGTTTAAATATTTTATTTTGCTAGTGTGAAAGAAGCAATTCAAATCATTCTGATTTTTAATAATTTTAGTTTTTTATATAATCTCTCTCCCATTTTTTTTTAATACCTACCCAAACTTCCCCCTCTCAAGATGCATACTTCAATGTGGATAAAAATAGTTTATCATAATTTATATCCTTCTACAATTAAAGACCAAAAATATAATGTATCATTTCAACTATTATTTATTTACATATTGCATGTATCCTCTGGTGCATAGCATTGTTTGAATAGATGCCTATAATATTGAAATTTATATTGGTATTCTACTTAACAAGAGTTGAAAATTTGAGTGCACATATATAATAGCATACAAATGATTCGAGTCCGAGACCTATCAGATTACATTGATGTATATATCTTTTAACTAATAGCGAGCTAGTGTTTAATATCTCTCTATCTTCTATCTGGACATTGTCTATTTACTTTGTTATACTATATATATTCATAGTTTATCTAAAAAAAAAAAACTGAATGCGTAATAATAGTGATTGTGTAGCATATGTTAGTCATTCAAATCAATTTTGACTGCAATCTCATCAATGTCTTTGCATCATTCATTAATTGTATTAAGCTTTTTCATGTGAGAAAGAACTCCAGTGTTCTTTTGAAAAATCTTGGATGCACGGGATCACATAAAAACCTTGCATATTAGATAATTAGTTTGATATATTCAAATTCAAAATCCATAGACAACAAATGCACCAGAGAAAAAAACCCAACCCATTGATGTATCTATAATATATGTTTATCATGCTGGTCCAATATTACTTCCCCAATAAGACTTATATGTTAAACAAATGGTACTTTAATCCAGGAATTCATTTTCAATGCTTGTTGTTTGGATATCTCTTGTCACAATGTTGGACTCAGTAAGAAATAATTAAATTATTACATTAGAAGGTCATATCGGACAACTACATCGCATCTGTAGTTTTACCCTTGAGTAACATTAGATATATATTTCATAATACATAACTATTTCAAAACAGTTAATAATATCAGTAGAATATAACATTTTATGTTTGATTATATTTTTAGTTGTTCTCATTAGAAGCATAATAATAAAAATTTTGTTGTTTGGTTGATCATAGATAACTTGTGGATAAAATGTAAAAAAAATGTGGATACTAATATATAAAATGTGAAAAAATAATTAGACGTGTAAGATTTTTTTATTAGTGAAATAACACAATTCTATGGGGTCTGAAATATCAATATCATTTTATTTTCACTTACCCTGATATAACTATACCATTTATTTTTTTACAAACAAACATATTTTTTAAATTTATTCACTCCTATTCAAACCTAATTCACATTTACTCTTCGCCAAAATATTGAAAAATAGGATCCGAAGCAGCTGATGAAAGAGACAAAACACATGCAATGCAAAAACTGTTTTTTTAAAATAAAATAAAAATTAATTATTGATGGCTCTCTCGTAAGATACATAGACAACAGTAATTAAGTGTCGGCAAACACGTCTAATCATGTGTTTATATCATAAACTACTCATTAAAGTCAAAGGAAAAAGAATTATTTAAATCAATCTAAACCTAATTAACATGCAAAATAAACCACATTAGCATTTTTTTTAAGGATTCTTCTAACGTTTGAGGCTTTGAACAACATCAGTAGCTTGGATTTCACTTTCAAAGGTACCATAAATCATTAAAGCATCGTCTGGTTTATCATAAACAAATGATATTCATTAATCATCAAAGAATGAGTTGGTTTGATATAAACAAAGGTTTAGTTGGGGGGGGGGGGGGGGGGGCAAAACCTAATTGTATTTTTGTAGTCAAGTACATGTGGGGGCACTCTTTTACATATTCTATTCAAATCATTGATGTCATATAGATCATATTTGTTGGAGCTTTGATTTGCATATTATAGAGATTATATTTTTGTAAATTATAGATTTTATCTCATAAACAGTGGACAAGTTTTTTTGTAGCTGTGAAAAGCAGCCAATAGTAGCAAATGTTATTAGGAAAAGCTTTAAAATGCTTTTTTGTTGTGTAATTGTCTAAAATATTGTGGGCGTGAAAATTTGATCATGTGTTTGTATATAAAAAGGCACAATTAATGTTATTTTTGGTATAAATTTTGGGCATTTATGTCAAAGTTGAAAATTCATATAGTTTCACATAAGTTATATAATCGATCCATAAAACACATTTGATTCATTTTTTAGATTGTGATTTTTTAAAATTAATTTTAACTTAAATAATCTTCAATAAATTCAAACAAATATGCCATCATGATATTTATTTTAAGATAAAAATAAGAATCTACAACTTATAAATTTAATCACACATGTAGTTCAGAAATATTATCTATCATGTAATCGAGGTTTATGAAAAGCAAGCCAATAACTCTAGTTAATGTGAATCAAACTCCAAATGAGTTCAATTCAAATCATATATGACTATTTTTAGTATTATACTTTTTAAGGAATTACAAAAAGTATGAGACACATCCAAAGTCTGCGTTTTAAGCATATTTTTTTCATTCTTAATATACCCATCACATGGCGTGGGCTGTGGGGTATAAAATCAATCATGAGAAAATGACTTATCCTACAATTTCAATCTTTTTGGTCGGTTTGGGCCACATTTAGATCTAAGGGTGCATTTGGTTGCGTGACTGTGCTGGGATTGCGATTGCAGGAAGCTGCGTTTACAATCGTGCAACCAAACAGTTTTGTAATCGCAGTTTTAAACTCGCGATTGCTGGCAAATAGTGTCCAAAAGCTGCGATTTCAAAAAGTTGAGAAAGTGAGCTTCCTGCAGAATCAGATTTGCAATCGCAGATTTCTACAGAATCAATTTTGCAATCGCACAACCAAACGCACCCTTAGACACTATTTAGATCTGTGTTGGGACGGAATACAAATTTCAGTTCAAATGACATTCAAAAGTTTTTTTCACAAATGTCATTATTTCAATTTTTTTTCATGTTCTATTTGTTCTTTCTCCAATGTTTCAAAACCAATGGTTTTTTAAACGCATGTTAGATTTTTCAAAATTAAGAGTTTGAAACACATATCCAATTGGTGTCTAAATAAGATGGTAACATGATATTTTCAAAATCTTATTTGGAATCTCAATTTTTGAAAATAATTTGTATTCCTAAATAAGATGAGGCTGTAAAAACAAAAAATATATTTGAATGTGTCTGAAAATTATTAATTTTATCATCCAAACACGAATTCAAATATGATCTAAAAACACAAGAAAATATTAGACTCAGTCACATTACCAACCAAAACTCAGGCCTTACATGCTTTAAATTTTTTTTAAATAACAAACATCGTCTAATGAGATATATGGTTTGATAAAAAATGCACATCGCTCCATTTCGAATTAAATGAATACATTTTTAATAAGTGTAAAAAAATATTTAATGAAGCATGTACAACATCTAATGAGATATATGCTTCATTATATTTTTAACGTGGTATATAGAACTGTGTTTTAAATTGAAAAAAAAATTAAGTGTAATAGCACTCGAAAACAAATGTACATTATCATGGATGCCTGCCAAGTGCCAACCCTGCATAGGCTATCCACATCAACATCCACCAAGCATAAATAACATATATATTCCCAATATACACCCATAGCATTACAACCCACTTCCAAAATGCCCCCATCTGTCAGTCTCCAAAACCTTTTTCTCACGCTCAATAGTGAAAATCAAAAGGCATTCATTCAAAGGAAGAATCAAACACTAATCAATCAGTTAAAGCTGCCCCTTTTTATTATCTAAAGCACCACAAGCCTTCCCAACCGTCCATTCAATAGGCCCATCCATCAATCGACGGTTGATAGCGACTGTCGGTGGAGGGGCCGATGGCGTACGCACCAACGCCAGATCTTTGTACACGTGGCAAGATCGCGGTGGGATCCAGCCTGTCTCGAGCGTGAGTGGTTCCCACAACTAACCATGGTTAGGTTGGGGCTTGATAAATTAAAAAAGGCCTTTTGTTTGTGAAATTTACGAAAGTGCCACTGTTTAATGTAGACCGAGTTTAGCTTTTCAAGGCTTCCGTTTTTTTCGATCAAAAGATGCCAAATCCACGTGGCACCTTCAACGGCTAATCTTTGTTTTTTTCTCTTTTTTAACTTTTAAAAAGTTTTATCACCACCGACATGTTGACCTTTAGTCGAATTACTAATTTACCCTCCGTTTAGAAAGAAAGAAAAAAATTTCAACTAATGTTAACCAGTTAAAAAACATTGTTTTACATTAACCTGTAAACATAATATTATGAAAGTTACATGTGAGAGTGTGTGTAGATAAAGTTTTAATTGTAGAGAAAAAAAAACATGCTTGCATGTTCCAATCCACAGTTCAGCTTGTTGTGTTGTGTTGTGTTTTTTTTTTTTTTTTTGGACATAAAACAAAATAGATGAGTTAGGATCCTATGTGGTATGGACATATGGACACGAAGATCTTTCTATCAGATCCAATCAAAAGCGATCGAAGGCGACGGTGGAGGGTGTAATTTTTGTTTGGGTGGACATGCATTGTGTTTTGTAAATATCACATGAATTGGGGAAAACAACATAAAAATGTGTTTGTTAAATAAATATTTATTGATTGGTTCTCACAAAGAATTTCTATGTTCTAAATATAAAAAAAATACAGACTCCATACACCCTTGAATAATACCTAGGGCGTTGATACACTTAGAACCTTTTACAATCCTTTTTTTGCAATCATCATATAAAAAAAAATAAAAAAGCCATGCATTCAATACCTATATATATACATCATTTTTATGCATTCAATACTATATAAAATAATGTATTTCATTATATAAATATATACTTTAAAAAAGTGTGTAGATTAAAGAGTCGGATTCAATAATGTTTGATACCATCAGTTCAGTATTGAACTGCACAGAAAATAACACAATACCTGACAATTAGTTGTACAGTTTGATTAATAAGCGGTATAATTCGATTCACAAAACTATACAGTTTAACACTTATGATATTAATAGTATCAAAACCTGACTAGATGCGGACCCGCAAACTAAACTTTGAGACATCATTTACAAAACAAAACAGAATCTAAAATCCCCCCCACATGTAATTCCACCAAAAAACCAGCCCCCATTGAACAACCCACACAAAGAAACAAAGCCACCCACCAAAAAAAAAAAAAAAACACTCCAGATCTCAACCATTTACATACTGCTTCCCCACTCCCCTTCAAAACTCTCTCTCTCTCAAACTCTCCCCATCTCATCTCCACCAACCACACCCAACAATGCAGGCCATGAAGAACCACCTCTTCTTGGCAGCAACACTACTACTGCTCATGTCGGCGGCGGCCCCATTAACAGACGCCGCGGACACGCCGGGGACGCACAACATAACGAAGATCCTTGCCCAGTTCCCACAGTTCTCGACGTTCAACCACTATCTCACAACGACCCACCTCGCTGTCGAGATCAACCAGAGGCAGACCATAACGGTCCTCGCCGTCGACAACGCCGGCATGGCTTCCCTACTGGCCAAAAAACTCCCCCTCTACACCATAAAGAACGTCCTCTCCCTCCACGTCCTCGTCGACTACTTCGGTGCCAAGAAGCTCCACCAGATCACCGACGGCACGCCCTCGTCTCATCCATGTTCCAGGTACTCTTCTACTTCTTCTTTCTGAAAAATGTGTTGTTGATATGACATGTGTGACACATGCTAGCCAGATCTCATTAATTTTATCAGTCTTTTAAAATAACAAATTTAATGAATTGATCATCATTTTTGTATTGTAATATAAATTGATGTATGTTTGTGTCATCTCACATGAGAATTTTAATATTTTTACTTTATACTCTTTATCAAAATTGAAATTTGAGTACATTTTTATAGGTGAATAATTTTTGGGGATCATGTTGTACTCTAGTATACTATGTCTCGTATATATATTTTTAAAATTTTCTTATATATCATCTGAACCTATTTATATCAAGGTAAAATAGTCATTCCTGCACTCACTTTTTTGCTGTTGTAATTCATCTAAATTATTTTGAAATGTATTTATTGCCTGATGAAATATGAATTTCACTAATAAGTAAATTAGAAGAGTTTTGAAATGACTGCATGAACGACTGAGTGTATCAGCATCCTATCTTCTTCTTTTTTCTAACCCTGATTGTGTTTCGGCCCCTCTCACAGGCGACCGGAGCGGCTCCAGGGACCTCCGGCTTTGTGAACATCACGGATCTATCGCCGGGCACGTCGGATTCGGAGCACAGGACAGCGGGTCTCTCGACGCCAGATTTGTGAAATCGGTGGTCGAGCACCCCTACAAGATCTCTGTCATCCAGATCAGCACCACCCTGGTCTCGCCGGAAGCGCAGGCGCCGACACCGGCACCGAGCCAACTGAATTTCACGACTCTGATGTCCAAGCAAGGGTGCAAGAAGTTCGCCGACCTGATTTTAGCGGCGCCAGATGTGGAGAAGACATTCGAGAGCGACATCGGTGGCGGACTCACCATATTCTGTCCGGCGGACATCGATGTCACGGCGTTCATGCCCAAGTTCAAGAATCTCACCAAAGACCAACAGGTACTTCACTCTCTTTTAGAGTCACAAGACTAATTATAAGAAGAACGTTATATATTCAATCTATTTTACCGTCCGTAAGTCACTGCATTAATTGTATCAAATATTATGATTTTTTACGCATTCTATAAATGCACATACAATTAATTGAATTTTGTGTTTTATTTTTTTTTATAAAAATGTATAATTATACTATTTTTTAAATAATAAAAATGAATGTGTACTGCGTTTATTACTGAAAATAGAGCTGACTCTGATATTTTCCCATATTAAAAATTCGCATGACTTGGTCATGAAAATTTTCAAATTTTTTGTACTGGATATTTTTTACTTGCCAAAGGGTCCTTCTTGATAAGGGGGCACGTGCATATTAATAAAAGAAAATGAGAATAATTGAAGACACCCCATGTGCCTCTTAATAAGAAGTTTCTGTGGAATTTTTTGTTTTCTGTTTCTTTTGTGTACTGCGTCATTTAAATGAGATCTTATTTAACTGTAATATTCAGAAATTTGCGCGGCTAGCATATGTGTGGGAGACCGATCTTTAAAAAGAAAAGAAAATTTTATTTTTATTTTTAAAACTCTATTATTCTATTTTAGGTATATAAATATTATTTATTATTTTTCTTATCATATCTTTGACTTTTTTTTTTTTTAATCCAAAAATGATCTTCAATTACCATTTTAACTGTCTGCCAATAAAGGGACCATATGATTTTCTTTTCCAGTATGAATTTCTTCAAACATAGTGGAAGGGTCTATGTGTGCAGAAATCAAATGAGTTGTACAACATGATGGTCCCTGGATTCCACATGGAACAGCTCAGCATACATGGAAAAACCATTAATAATGACAAACAATTTCAAAACCCTGTGTGTTTGTTCAGAAACAACTTGCTCTTTCATCACACATTGAATAAGATAGATTGGAAGTGTTTGAAATTTAGACCAATTTTTTTAACCAAACAGGTTTAAGCCCAACATCAATATGATATTTCATCTTTATCACTTTTGGATCTGGTGTTAGAAAGATTCGATGCTTATTTTCTTATTTTTAGGTGTCAAATTACTAAAGAGGAAAACAATAGGGATGTAAAAGAGTATTACAGTTCATTAGGCTAGTTTTTTGAGTTTTTATTTCATAGTCTGCTCTGGATCCGTGATGGTCCACATTTTTATAATACTAATGGTTGTTAATTCGGTGCATATTGTCTGGAAAAAAAAAAGATTGAGGGGGTGTTTTCAAATAACTCCAAATCATAAAAAATGATAATTTAGTCCACTTAATAATATTTCCTTGTTTTACAGTCCTCCCTCTTGATGTACCACGGTGTGGCAGTCTACAACTCAATGTCGATGTTGAAGACGAGCAATGGCATCATGAACACCCTCGCCACTGTCATGACGGCGAAAAATCGTGAGTACAACTTCACCGTGCAGAACGACGGCACAACCGTAACCCTAAAAACGAAGATTGTCACTGCCAGCATCACTGGAACCTTATTCGATGAGCAACCCCTAGCGATATACATCATCAATAAGGTCCTTCAGCCTAGGGAGTTATTCAAGAAAGCCGAGGCCTTGACCCCCGCACCTTCACCTGCCCCGGCCGCCTCTGCCCCATCCGCGGATGCCTCGGCCTCCCCGGTCGCGGCAGAGCCCGATTCAGCGCCTGATGCCAAGGCGGCGGACGCGAGTGGGTCAGTGATGGGGAGGAGAATTGGGGGTGGTGTGGTGGTTGGGTTGACTTTGATGTTGGGTATGGTCATGTAGTAGTGGTTTGGGGGGTTTGAGTGGAATTTTTTTAAAATGTTTGCATTTTTTGTTAAATGGGTTTGATTGGAGGGGAAAATAATGGGGTGGCTTCACTCTGTCTTTGTTTAAATTTTTGTGGTTCATATACTATTTATTGTGTATGTTGGATTTTGAGTGTTGTTAATATTTGAAACTGTAAGGATTGCTTGATTTCTTCTTTGTTCATGTCTGCATGGGAGGTAGAAAGTTTAAACTTTTATGAATGTTCTAAAAAAAATTGTTGATTGGATCCTCCTAACAATTTGTTCTTTGAACTATTTATTTACCATCTCCAGTGGTATCTGTTTAATTTAATTAATTTATCATATTTTTTGTAACCCAAAAACTAACAGTAGTCTCCATCTTCATGTCTAATATAAAGTTTTGTTAATTCTCATGTTGATGATCATTTCATAAAATTTATGAATGATCTCTATTACACAGTTCTATTTATAACTTTGAGTGAATTTTCACATGTTATCCAACAAGTTTTATTTACAAAACAAAATACACAACTTGTCACATTTTTATAAATGAATCTACACAAATCATCAGACAAAATACTCTTCATAAAAGCATATGCTTTGTTGCACTAAGGATTCAAAGTTCTAAACAAAAGCTCATCATCATGAGAATTGCACGCAGAAAAATTTAATACTTGAGGATTGAGATCACATATTATGAAAAGATCCCCATTCAAAACTTACAAAGAAGTACCACAAAAACCATTTATTCCCAACACCCTCCACCCACACTTATTCAACACCACACACACACCACACAGAGAGAGAGAGAGACTGACTCTCACAGCAACCACACAACAAACACCCCCCACGCACCCTCTCCACCGCCCGATCGGCATCCGACAACAGCCGGATCAACAACCAATCAAAGGCGCGGCTGGAAGAAGTAGATGTCATCAAGCCTATCATTGCTCGGCGAGTTCCCTCCATAAACAATCAACCCCTCCTTCCCATCCCGCACCGCCCCCGCGTACGCGCACCACCCGCGCGCGCCCGGGTGATGCTCCCCCTTATCCCCCTCCACCGCTCTCGCCCACACCCGCATCTCCGTGTCCAGCACATACGCCTCCCCCGAAAACCTCCCCGCGCCAAGATGCCCCTCCTCGCTCGGGTCCACCTCCCCACCAAACACCACCACGTGCCTCCCCACGCGCGCCGCGCAAAACACGCTGCGCGCGCTCGGCCTCTCCCCGCCCGTCTCGACCCGCTCCCACGTCCGCTTCTCGACGTCGTACGCGTGCACGTCGTCCACCTCCTCCCCCGCGAACCCGTACACGACCCACACCTTCCCCTCCACCACCACCAGCCCCGTCCCGCCCCGCCCGCGACACGCCTCGCCCGGCGCGGGACACGCGTCCCACGCGCGCGCGACCGTGTCGTACGCCCAGAGGTCGTTGAGCCTCCCCGAGACGCCGCACCCGCCGAAGACGTAGACGCGCCTCTCGTCCGCGGCCATCGAGTGGTAGCTGCGGTTGGGTGGGCCGTCGCCGGGGATTCGGGTCCAGGTGTTTGTTAGGGTGTCGAAGGCGTAGAATTCGTCGAGTTCTTGGTGGTCCGCGTCGCGTCCGCCGAATACGTAGAGGGTCGTGCCCACTGAGGCCATGGTGACGCCCACGCGCGGGGCGGGGACGTCACCGGTGGCGGTGGGGATGGACCATGTCGAGGTCTCGAGGTCGAAGATGTGGAGGTTGTTGTCCACCGGCACGCGGGGGGTGAATTCGCCACCGAAGGCGTAGGCCTTGTCGCCGACTACAGTTATGGCGTGGGAGCTACGTGCCCCTGGGCCGGTCCCCTTCTGGGAGAACTGGCTCAGAGAGGCATTGGCATTTCAGTGCGCAGACAACACATCAATCATGTTCACTTTAAAATCTATTTTTCATCCAAATAATGTATTCTTCCTGGTTGAATTACTCTATATCTAATTAAGAATTAAGTATAAGAATTATGATTCAGTGATTTAATTTTTATGAAGCACATTTTAGACTAATTCTATCACATTTGGATCCAGTGTCTTATCACCTTTGATTATTGTTTGTGTCAAATTGTATCTAAACCTACAAAATGATTATCGAGGATTTAGATCAAGTTCTTGTCCAAGTTCGATAACCTTGAGAAATTCAAAATTTGTTTACACCCATTTAATTATTTCTAGGTTTGGACATGAATAATGAATGAGATAATTTCCCCTCAAAGTTAACAGAAAGCTCAATTGTATGATTTTTTTTCTGTATAATGACCCCAGTAGACTATTGTCCCTTGCTGTTACTGGTTAGAAAAATTAGACCTAACATAGATCCAAACTGACTATGGAAACAAAAGTCCACGAGAACCAGCCTTTAAGACTGTATACTATTTTTTTTAATCTTGCACTTGATCAGAATTGAATCGCAATCCCCAAAAGAGAAGTTGTCGTCCCTCTATGCTCTACCTCCCGGCATGAGACCTTCCAGACAAAAACTTTAAAAATTACTTGAGATGTTGTGTGAAAATAATTGGCTTCCACTAAATCTAATCACTTCAAACCTAATGATTTAAAGAAAACCTCTGAGGCTCGTGGGGTAACCGAGGAGGGGATAGTGTGCCTCCATGGTTCGATAGCTCCTTGAACCCGCGGTGCCCCGTTGATGCATTTTGCTCGTTTATGCTATGGTATTTATATTTAATTCTGATCTCCTCCCATTCAGAATTTGTAATTCGAGTTCAGAAATAAAATCGGATAGCAAACATCTACATTTTTCAAGAAAAATGATTTAAAGAAAAAAAATTGGAGTCCCCTTTGTGCAATTGGCACGGTAGAGTTTGATCTCCTGATCTTTTCTTTAAAAGACAAGGGTGCTAACCAGCTAACTAAAGTTCAATTTACCAAATCTAATAGTTTTAATCCATCTAAATTATTGTTTTTTATATGAATTGTAGACATTTCTATTTAAATAGTAAGTCAAAATAAACAATGTCTGAATTAAGAGTGAGAGGAATTAAAAAATATATATATATAACACATGAAAAAACAAGATACATGAGCCCCTCCCGCGGAGACCCCGGTAGATAAGATATCTAACCCATCTATATTATTACGGAGGAGTGTGATTTCTTGTCCAAGTTCTATAAACTTCAGAGAAAATAAAAATTTCCTGTACGCCCATTTGAACTACTAAAGTTGATAGGTTTGGACATCAATAATGATTAATGAATGTATGAGAGTTTTTCCACCGAGACGTATTGTTTAATGAAAAGCTTATATGCAAGTTGATCAATAAGACAACACTACAACATGTATTAAATCATGAACATCATATATGTAATTTATTGTCTACTGAAATTTGCCATAAACTACAGAAGGAAACAGGTGGGAGAGGCACACATGGTGGAGGTACATGTGCTTCGTGACACAAGCAAGGCAGTACAAGTTAGGTAGTACAACTAATTTATATTTTATGTTGAAATAAATATCAACCATTTTTCTTATTATTTTTTAATTAAAAAAAATTTTTTTTTTTCCTTTTTTTGGTATAACATAAAAATCATCTTTGACATTTGATTCACAGTGTATAAATTGAAGATAAGAGATAATGTAAATACATGTGTACTATCACAAACCAAGCATGTCTATTTTCCATAAATAAAAAAAAAAACCAAGCATGTCTATCAGATTTATAAATTAAATGTTATTTCTTTTAATATCTGAGCTTATTCTACCCTTATGCTGTTAGTCAAATGGGGGTGAAGTGCTTAACTTGTATTTGGTGGTATTTTTGCTGTGGTCTTAAACATCCAAAAGTAATTCCTGGATAAACTCTATGAATCGATTCCAATTGTCTCAAAAAATTTCTCGTCTGATTCAATCTCAAATTGGGGAGGGAGGAAAAAAAATCTACTACAAAAGCTAACTCATCAAGGAAATAAGTCTAACAAAACTTAACTCATCAAGAAAATAAGTCTAACAGAACTTCTTTCCAATCCTTCAAAAACAGTTGGGAAGAGAATGAAAGAATTAGAAGGGTTGAGAGACAGAGAGAGAGAGATGAACCTTTGTCCATTTGCCTCCAAAAGCAGCCATGGCTGATAGGGAACTTCTCTGGAGCTTCTTCTGTGTGAAGAGTAGAAACACAGATGGTGGTTGTCTCTGATTCCTTTCGAGTGTTGGATCATGAGTCTAACCTTAGAAGAAGAAGATATTTATTAATACCCATCACATTAACCTAAACTACAAGTGCGCCCCACATCATGTTTTGTTTTGTTTTTTTATATAATAAAGGTTATTAGTATTATTATATCTCTTGTCCTGATTAGCAATGCAACTTAGGCGTTGCTTAGATTCGTGTATATGCGAATTCTACAGTAGAACATCAAACGCAAATTCAAACTGGATAATAATAAACCTCGCGTTGTCAATGTTTTTCACGTTTTATTCATTAAAAGCATCGCGTTTCAAACTCTCAGGAAACAATGCTTTTTAAATGCGGGTTCACTCTTTCTAAAACGAGCGTTTGGAACTCAATTTTAAACGAATCATAGACAGGTTAAATCTGAACCAATAGGAATCAAGTCAATTTTTGGATGGGTTTGATATAAGATTTTAGCATCGGAATTCTATTCGAATCCGAACAATCTGAATCTAATTCAAGTTGAAGTTGGATTGAAAGGGACTGAGCGTGATACATGGAACAAACATAAGATCATTATATTAGCCAATAGGAAAAATACCAGGCAGCAAAAAAAAAAGTTTCAGAGAGAATATCTACACTTTAATTAGTGATTTAGTATCAAAGGGAGAATAACTTTGATATACTCTGGCCCCAAAAATAATCTAGAAATCATTTTTGGGTCATATACGCCGCTTATTGGAGGTCACATGCACTTAAAAAATATAATTTTTTTTTAGCAAAATGTAAATAATCTCAAACAAAGACTACATAGGATTTTTAAGATTATATTTGGGGTGATGCACATTTCTAATTTTAATATGGATACTATATGTAACACATGAGCATTGATATATATACTCTGTTTATTTTATAACTTTGTATGCCGCCCCATAAACTACAATAGCAGTATACAGGTTCTAACACAGTACATGAAGTTAAAATAAATAAAAAATTGTGTGTGTGTGTATATATATATATATATATATATATATATATATATATATATATATATATATATATATCTTAGTATATATTTCATTTCGTAGAATAATATGTATTTCAATAGATGAGCATATAATTTAAAAAAAAAACAGTGTGTACCGCGGATGGGATGCACGTGGTTCATTTTACAGTCTTGTACGTGTTTTTATTTTTTTTAAAATCTTATATTTCATCAAATGATGTATACTTTTACAAAAAGTGAAATATATACTCATGTGAATTGAAATGTATCATTTATAAAAAAAATGTAAAAGTTTTTTAATGAGATATATATCTCGTTACAGCGAGTAAAGAGAGCTAATGAAATATATAAGACAGTATTTGAGTTACTTGGATGACTCGTAGATATCTCAGCAAACAGAGTGTCTAGACTGCTAAGCCTTCTAGATCGGGCTCATGGATTTGGCCAAAAATCCTCGCCTCAAGGTCTTGGATCAAACCTAAGGTGAAATACCTGCTATTCTCGGGTGAATCATTCTCCATTTGGGAGGACCCGTGGATTAGGGGAGGCTCTCTCTTGGACCTATGCCCAACGTCCCAAGTGCATAGAACTGCAGCACCAGATTTAAATGTTGCATCATTAATCTCCAATGGAGTTTGGTCTAAGCCTATCTGGTGGGATCCTCAATGGGATTCTGCTTGGGCTAGTATTTGTGAATTAGATTGTGGAGGTCCGGGGAGGGACACCTTGATTTGGCCAACTAGTATTTCTGGCACACTAACCTCTTCTAAAGCCTGTGAATTCATTCGCGATAAGAGTGACAAGCTGAAGTGGACCAAATAGATCTGGCAGCAATTCCAAGCTCCTAAATTCTCAGCTTGCGCATGGCTGGCATTGCAAGGAAGAACTCCTACGCTTGAACTACTACAAAGCAAGGGCCTTGTGAGGGACACTACAGGCTCCCTGTGCAAGACTGGTTCGGAATCTATCACCCACCTATTCTTACACTGCTCGTTCTCAGCCTTTCTATGGGCTGATGTCTTCCAGAAAATGGGGACTAAAAGGGTCAAACATCCCACTCTTCATGGCTTTGTGGAATGGCTAGACAATTCATTTCAGGTGGGGGCGCCGAGGACAGTAATGCAAGTAGTTTTTGTGGTGGTTCTTTGGTGGATATGGAAGGAACGCTGCCAACGAAGATTTCGAGCTAAAGAAACTCACAAGTTAGAGGTTCTACGCTGATCACTCAAACAGTTCAGCTCAATTTTCAAGGCGAACACCTGAAAGAGGTGGACATCCCTGCTATCCAGAGACTTGCAGAGAACTGGGGTATTGTCATCCGACATTAGAAGATGAGATAACTGAGGTCGCCTGGCGCCCACCGGATTGGGGATGGACCAAATCCAACTCAGATGGCTCGCTCACAGTGGACAGGGCAGGCTATGGTGCAATTCTGCCCAACCAAGATGAAGGGATTATTGTGGCTGCTGCGGTGCAGGAGAAGCTCGCCTGCTCGATAAACTTGTTAGAGTACAGAGGTATCCTTCAAGGTCTAAACAGCGCCAAGGAAATTGGAGTCCCAAAAATTCACATTGAGAGTGACTCAACCACAGCCTTAGCATGGGTCCAAGGCAAGGGATGTCTCCCTTGGCAGGCATTCCGGGATAAAAATGTAATGATCCTTCTTTTGGCAGAATTCGAAGCATGGAAAGCAACCCATGTTCCCCGAGAAGGCAACCAAGTCGCGGATCTCCTTGCTGCTTGGAGAAACTCCCCGGGTTCCACTATCATTGCTCCCCATCAAACATGGCAAGAATTACAGAAGCTGATTGCCCAAGATGCCAGTGGGACTTCATACTCTCGCAGGCGGAAAAAATGACAACTGATTTGCTACTTGAGGCTGAATTTATTCTCTTGGGTTAATTTAGTCAGATGCCTTACCACTTTTTGTATAGTTTAGTCAGCTTTTCTGTTAAACATTTTGTTGCTGTAATTGTCATTGCTTGTAACTACTCCATATAGTAATGAAATGAAATTCTTTTTTACCCACAAAAAAAAAACTTTGATAAATAAAAAACAGAACTATGAGTCAACTAATATTAATAGTCTTATAATATATGAACATATACTAATAAAATAGTTGGGTCTCGAGTTAAACAGATCGGGGCATGGTAGATCTGCACTTGACCCGTTTGTATATTCGGGTCCACCGGATCAGGTTTAAATCGGATCGGATATATTACACGTGTAATCGGGTTCGGATCGGGTAAAGGTTTGAACCCAACCCGTTGACAGGCTTAGTAGCCGATGAAGAAGTGAAAGCAAGAAATTCAGGATCCTTTGCAAACCCATACATCTCCGCCTCCTCCAAGCACGCCCAGACCTCGACCCCGTCGCCGCCTCTCGCGCCCATCAACACGAAGCAGTTCTTCAGCCCGATCGGTGGCACCACCACCCACGCCGGCCCTCCCCATCCGAAGTCCCATCTCATAAAACGGGAACCTGCACCAACTCGTGAACAAGTACCACTCCACCCCCTCCTCTGCCTCCGCCGCTCCTGCCACCGCCATCACCTCCATCAACTCCTCATGCGTCGCCTCGTTCAACCATCTTATGGCCTCCCTCAGCCTCCCCTCCAGGAATCCTTGCTCGTGTTCCTCCCCTACCTTGCTCGTGTTCACAGTCGCGCGCATCGCGCACTGCCACAGGAGCGCGATCACCTCCTCCACCTTCAGCATCTCCAACTGTCACGCGCGTATCGTAGCTCGAGAACAATGAGCTGGCCGATTTGCATGATCGATGGATCGGCCAGGAACGAGTCGAGGTCGTGCTCGACTCGGGCAGTGGTGAATTCTATGCCCTCGCCGTTGAATTCGACGTACATTTTGTCGCTCGACGGGCATTTCTTGATCATAGTAACAAATTCAGGATCAAAATAAATGTATCCATTGTATAAATCTGGACGAATAGCTAGAGACAATTTATGAAACTCCATTATAAAGAAATAATGAAACACAATAAGAAAACAGTGTTTCACCGACGTCATCACCATCGTCGCAAAAAGTAGAAAAGGCTATCTCTGAAGAATCAGTAAAAGGCGCTAAACAGTACTAGTCGCTAAAAACAGTGTTTTACCGTCGCCATCACCATCGTCGCAAAACGTAAAAAATGCCATCACTAAAGAATGTAGGTAACAGGGGCGTATGCAGAGGTTGGTTGGGCCGGGCTATAGCCCGACCCAATTTTTATAAATTTTTTTATATAATAATATTTATATTTTATAATGTTTTGAAATTATTTTAAATAAAAATTTTGAATTTAATATCTTGTGTCACTATAACGTTGTGAAAGTATTACATCAAATCTCTTTTTTAGTCACAATTCCAATTCATATATGTTTTGATTTAAAAAAAAAATAATATACCTCATCAATATTTTTTTTTGGAAAATGTGGAGTATATACTCTAATTAATTGCTTAGATTTAAAAAAGAAAAAAAATATTTGTGGTATATACCTCGTTAATATTGGTATATAATGTTATAGAAGTATATGAGACTGGAATTACAACTGCAAAGAGGACTGCTCATTTAAATAATGGGTGTTAGTTTGTTACACTCAGATTTTTAATTACAATCCAAAATACAGTTTTATATACCTAGTTAAAAATCTAGTGAAGCATATACTTTATTAAACGATATATATAGCTAATTAAATATGTTCTTATACTTACTAAGAATAGGTTCATTCAATTCGAAATGGAGCGATATACATTTTTTTATCAAATCATAAGATAGAATATAGTTCCAAGGATATTTAAATCAGTGGCTATACCAAAAAAATATTAGTATTAAATTTTCCTTAGAAAATACTAGTTAAATATACGCGCAAATGCGCGTGTTTAAAAAGTTATTGGAAGCCAAATAAATGAAACCAAGTGATATTGCAATTTCATCACAAAATCAATATATATATAAAAAATTCAAATTTAAAAGCATGATTTCCTCAATCAAGAAATCAATCTAACCAAAGATTCTGGAGAAGGTCAATGTCTTCTTGTGGCTCATGTACCGGGAGCGCGTGGTTATGAAGGTGTATAGATCTCGATGGGCGCCCGAGGCGGCGACAAAGTGTGCTCGATGTTTGGCGGCCCCGGATACTGTCATACACCTTTTCGGCACATGTCAGGTCGTGAGGGACTTTTGGGCTCAGGTGGGAAGGCTGACGGGGTTGCGCACGACATTTGACTCCTTGGACGAGCTGTGGGCGGCGGGGAAAGACCTGAAGCAACCTAATGATAATAGCCTGGCCGCGGTTATCTCGCAATCCATTGTTCCGGCGGGGGCATGGACAATTTAGAGGACCAAAAACGAGACGGTCTTCAACGAGGCACGGGTGTACCAAGAGAACATGTGGGACATGTTCAGTGTGTGCTTACGAGATTGGGGATGGTTTATAGCCAAGGCTAAGGACGCCCAACTGGGTGAGGGGGGCCTGTGGATTGTGGGGTGAATGGGCAGTGTGGTGAGGCATCTCGCCGGTTAGATAGCTCTTTTAACCCAAGGTGACGGCGTGCCCTCTTTAGACCTGTTTTTTTTCCTACTATGTCTTTACTTTCATTGTTGTTCTATCTATTCTCTCCCCTTTTCAGTGAGTCCCGCTGTCCGCACCGGTATCACGCTGCTGCCTGTCCACGCTTTCCGTGCCTCAGCGTTCCGGAAGGGGCACGCCCTCGGGAGCCCGTTCCCGGTGTCCCGGGACGTGTTCCCGTTCGGGACCCAAGTGTCCCGGGATCAGCCCCGGTGGGGCGCCCGATTCGGGCTCCGTTGCTCCGTCCCCCACCCGGGTCTCTCCCGGGTGGGGAGCCCTCCATACGGAGGGGTGGGGGGAAGGACTGACGGACTTTCGAGTTCAGCAATGAAATCGGATAGCAAACATTTACCTTTTTCACAAAAAACAGCTACACATCCCACCCAAAAAGTAAACTCAGTCAATAACAACAACCTAAGATAAAAAAAAAAAAAGAGATCAAATAAACCAAACCTGACAAATATAATACTTGGGCGGGCATCTGCAAAAAGGAGGGACATACCATCCTACCAAATTCCAAATTTCCAGCAAAAAAATACCATAAAAAAAAAGAGTATTTATTTTCACATCCAAAAAAATAGTTATATGTATAGATTTAATTAACAAAAGACAGAACAAATTTTAAATTCAAAAGCAACATTTACATCAATAACTTTATGGGTTGAAATGGATCCAATTCTTTTTGTAATTTTAATACTTATTAAATGAGACAAAAATTAATTTCATGAAATTTAAAATTTAAGATCTCATGTTTTGAGATGTCATGAATCTAAAAATTTGGATCAGGGATCTGTTTGTAACACAGATAGGGTCTGATTGTGAAATTGATAGAATCTAGGGGCCGATATGAAAATAGCCTAGCAAAAAGACAAAATTGATCGAGTTTTGTTAGGGACCTGGGTATAAATGTATAGGGGTCGGACCGGTAGAATCGGGGGACCGTTCTTCAAATAGCCCAGAAAAAGGACAACATGACCATTTTTTAGGAATCTGGATATAAATATCAGGGACATATTTATAATAGAGATAGAAGCCTTCTTGTAAACCTGATAGAACCTGGGAGTCTATTTACAAAGAGCCTACAAGAGGACAAACATTGGCCGAATTCTTTGTCCTCGTTGTAACACTTTATAAGAGTGTTACATATATACAAATGAGTGGCTCTACGGATATCTAAATAAGTGGATATTTAAATAAGTGACTTTACCAAAAAAAAAAAAAAAAATCAGTGGGTCTGTCTAAATAGCTAGCTTGTTACCTAACGGTATTAAAATATTCAATTTTCTTTGGAAGTGTATACTATTATATTGATTTATTTATGACCGTGAACGACCTCATTTGGATCTTTATAGAGCTTCATCCCCCTTCAATCATTCAGTTGAACTTACTGCATTCTAAAAAGAGAGAAGATAGAGAGAGTTGTTGAATTGAAGTTCTACAGAGAAACTGAGTGGATCTCCAGGCACTGTAAGAAACTGGGATTAATTTTTAAAATTATACAGAATCCAATAAATCATTCAAGTAAGATGATATCCGCATCCTGAATATAATCACACTGTTCAATGAATAATAATCAGTTGATGGGTATAGGAGGTATCCAATCGCCGAACTTTTATTCAAACGCACAATATGTATCCAACTCACTTGTTTTTTTCCTCTTAAATGAATGCATCGAGTATATAGATCAATTGAACAATTTGAATTCTAAGTTTGATCAATTTTTGGATCTTCAAAAAACAAGGGGCATCTAGTCCTTTTTTAATGTGTAGTTAGAATTAATCATGTATCTGATTAGTTAAGATGACGGTAGGGATTAAAACAATATTTTTTTTAAAAAGTAGGGACTTGTAGCGATTTTTCACTTTTACATGGGCTAAACTAATATTGAGAGAGTTATATGGATTTTTCCCAAAATAAATAAATAAATAAGTGGTTCGTATACGTACGGTGATATAATATTCAATTTTCTTTGAAGATTAATGACAGTTGACCTCATTTGGATCGCAGACTTACAGATATTTCTCCCCCTTCAATCAATCAGTTGAACTCACTGTATTCTATATATATATATATATATATATATATATAGAGAGAGAGAGAGAGAGAGAGAGAGAGAGAGCAGAGAAACTTGTTGAAGCTCTAAAGAGACTTGTTGAGGCTCTATAGACAGAGACACAGAGGATCTCCAGGGGCACTGTAAGTAATCTTTGTTTGATCATTTTTGGCTCTTCAAAAAACAAGGGGCATCTAGTCTTTTTTTTCTGGAGAACCGTTTTTTTTTAAATGGTGATAATTTTTTATATAAAAATTTTATTTCTATAATATTAGTACCATTGGAAAGATGTCATAGGTACGTTTCAAATGAGTTTAATATTGAATATATTTAACATATATTTAAAAATCATTATTTAATAATACATTTTATTTTTTATTAACATTAATATTGATTTTAAAATTTTCAATATTTATCAACCATGTATACTGCATAAAAAAAATTAAGAGGGACAAATTGAAGTTTTATAAAAAATTATTATATAAAAATATAATAGAGATTGTGGTTAGAGTTGATAAATGAATAGTGATGATCTAAACTTACTTTTTAAATTTTTTAATGTTTTATGAGACTTTATTTTAGAGATCTCCGTTGAAGATGCTCTTACACAATCAACAAATCAAAATATACACAGAAAGAGCAGAGGGGGCAAGAGATTGTCTCGGCTCTTTTCTTTTTTTTTTCTTTTTTAGTTGGCATGGAATGACCAAACCACCTTTTATAGTTTGTATTGGATTTATGGGTCTTTTTGCAAATAGTTTTGTTTTTTCATTGGTTGGTTATGATCCTAGAGGAGGATAAGTTATCTTATTTTATGGGAGAATTTTTTTTTCAATTTTGCGCTTATTCACATCTGACAAAATTGGGATAAAAGAGGGAATAAATGTTATTTTAACCTTTAAATTGAGCAAAATATTCTTCCTTTCAATTCAAAGGACAGCCAACCCCAATTGACATTGATTGTTTTTTTTTGGGAAAAATCATATAAACCCCTGAAATCTTGCTAAATCCATATAACCCCCTGCAATCTTCATATATCCATATAACCCCCTGTAATCATACCCAAAATCCATATAACCCTCTCCGTCAGCCGAGTTAACGGTGAAATTGAAAAAAATCCATATAACCCCTGTAAACTGACCTAAATCCATATAACCCCCTGCAATTTTCATATATCCATATAATCCCCTGCAATCTTCATATATCCATATAACCCCCTGTAATCTTGAAAAAAATTCATATAACCCTATGTAATCTAAAAAAAATATTTCTAAAAATTATAGGGGGTTATATAGATTTTTTCTAAAATTATAGGGGGTTATATGGATATATGAAGATTGCAGAGGTTATATGAATTTTTTTCAATTTCGCCGTTAACTCGGCTAACGGAAGGCGGACGGAGGGGGTTATATGAATTTTGGGTTTGATTCAGGGGATTATATGGATATATGAATATTGCAAGGGGTTATATGGATTTAGGCCAGATTTAGGGGGTTATATAAATTTTAGGCAAGTTGTCATCTAACCATTTATTCCCCCTATCTAGCATCTTATGATCACTTACCCCTTGTCAAACTAGCTAATTAATACTCAATCATGAAATTTGATAGGATTTAAAACTAAATAGGAAGAACTAATTAACTTATTCCTAATGTGAAAGATTTTGAGGATACTTTTCGTACTGCAAGTAAGGGTTCTATTGAGAATGATAAACATACATTTGTAAGACTCGAGATAAGTACAATATAGATACAAAGATATAAATTGTTTTCTACATGTAATATTATCATTAGTATGTAAAACATACACAAATATCAATATGGTATGAAGATGATGACAACAACTGGGACTAATTTTTAAAATTACACAGAATACGATAAACCATTCAAGTGAGATGATCATCCTGAATATAAACACACATTCAATTAATAATAATCAGCTGATGGGTATGGGAGGTATCCAATCGCCGAATTTTTGTTCAAATGCACAATATATATATTAAACTTACTTGTTTTTTCCTCTTAAATGAATGCATTGAGTCTATAGATCAATTGAACAATTTGAATTCTAAGTTGGATCGAAATTTCATCTTCAGTGAGAGACACAAACTCAGTAGTACAACTGACCATTGTTTTGAAAATTTTCCAAGGCAAACACATGGCGGAGGCTGTCGTGGGATCGTTGATCCTCAAGATTAGCGCTGCCTTGGCGGCCGAAGCTGCCAATACGCTTTCCACGATATCAAAAGAGGAAGCATCGCTATTGCTATCTGTACGAAGCGACATGAGAGATATTAAGAGTGAGCTGGAGATGATGCAGGCATTCATCAGGCACGCAGATCATTTGAGCGAAGGTGATCACCCCGCTTCTGTTTGGGTGAACCAAGTGAGAGAGGCAGCACATGATATCGAAGACATCATCGATGAATTCACTTATTTTGTCGGAGATAAAAGGAAGAGTGGTATCTGGAGTTCTGTCGCTAAAACTCTACGTCTCTCAAGGAACATCAGTTCTAGGCATGGTACTTATTGTCTATCCAATGCAATTGAATTAGCAGTTTTCGATTACAGTCAAATTTACATGTTTATTTGGTTTAATATGCACATCCTATGGTTTAACAGGTATTGCCAAGCAATTGCAAGAGATCAAAAGCAAGATAAAGGGCATCTCTGATAGAAGAATTCGGTATGACGTCAAGGGACCAGGAGAAGGACCAAGCAACAATGATGCTAGAGAAAAACAGCTGTTTCGAGCAGACTATTCTCGATTTCTTCAAGAAGATTTTGATGTTGTTGGGGTGGAGAATAGCAAAAAACATTTAATTGATTGGCTGACAGAGGAGGAGGCAGAGCGCAAGGAAATCTCAGTATGGGGAATGGGTGGCCTTGGCAAAACCACGCTCACGGCTCGTGTTTACATGAGTGAAGAAACCGTGAAACACTTTGATTGTCGAGCATGGATAACCGTCTCCAAAACCTATGAAATCGATGATGTGTTAAGAAGCATAATCAAAGAACTCTTCAATGAGAAGGAGGAGATGATACCACAAAACATTGGTGTGATGAGCACAGGAAGCCTCACTCATGCGATTCGTAGATACTTGCAACCGAAGAGGTACCTCATTGTCTTTGATGATGTGTGGAATGTGGATGTGCGAGATAAAATCTGCGTTGCATTGCCGAAGAATAAATGTAAAAGTAGGCTAATGTTCACAACTAGAAACCATGAAATAGCCTCCTCACTAGCATCACCAAATCGCGTCTTCCAACTTCAATCTTTACACTACGATCAGGCATGGGATCTCTTTTGTAAAAATGCATTCCAAGGTGATCTTCAGGGCATCTGTCCTCCAGAGTTGAAGGATTCAGCAACAACTATTGTAAAAAAATGTGATGGATTGCCTCTCGCAATTGTTACTCTAGCCGGTGTCATGTGTTCAAAAGAAAAGTCGACAACCCAGTGGAATAGTGTCACCAATAGCCTCAATTGGATGATCAGTAACAACCAACAGCTTGAAAAGATATCAAATATTTTGATGCTTAGCTTTCATGATCTTCCACATTACCTGAAGACTTGTTTCTTGTATTGTAGTGCGTTTCCTGAAGATTATCCAATCAAAAGAAAAAGAATAATTAGGTTATGGGTAGCAGAAGGATTTGTCGAAGCAAGGAAAGGAATGACAATGGAAGACACGGCGGAGGAGTATCTTAATGAACTCGTCCACAGAAGCATGCTTCACGTTGCGCGAGCAAACACATGGGGAAGGATAAAAGAGTTTCGCATGCATGATGTTGTAAGAGAAGTAGCGATATGCATGTCAAAGAAGCAAAATTTCTGCATGATGCTTGAAGAACAACCGACTGCCACAGCCCGTCGACTATCAATTCTTAAAGCCAACAATACCGTCCACACCGCATTGGGTAAAATGCCTCACCTTCGTTCTCTTCTGGTGTTTGCGACCGATGATTCTATATCCATAACTCTAAACAAAATGGCAGAATTGGGTTTTAGATTGCTAAGGGTGTTGGATCTACAGGGTGCACCAATTGATAGCCTACCTGATGCAGTGAATAATTTGTTCAACTTGAGCTATCTGAACTTAAGGCGCACAAAAGTGAAGGTGCTTCCCAATTCTCTGGGAAGGCTTCAAAACCTCCAAACTTTGGACCTACAATTCAGTGGTGTGGAGGAGTTACCAAGTGGGATACAACTACGCAGTCTACGACACTTGTTCTCTACCGTATCGGTTGGAGGTGGTTTGCGGGGTTTGAAAGATTTGCAGACTCTGAAAGGTATTATATCTAGTGGTGAGGTTGTAGAACAGGTGGGGGAACTGACACAGCTGAGGTCCTTCGCGATCACAAAGGTGATGGAGTCTGATGGGGCGACACTATGTTCCTCGATAAAGAGGATGAGATTTCTTCACCATTTGGATGTTCAAGCAGTGGATGAAGGTGAAGGTTCACTAGAATTGGAATCTTTAGGTCCACCTCCATCACTTCAAAAGCTCTCTTTGAAAGGGCGTTTGCAGAGGTTGCCCCGCTGGTTTCGCTCTCTTACAAACCTCAAAGTACTTATACTACGATCATCTGGACTGAGAGAAGATCCCCTCCACTTCCTCCAAAAGTTGCCCAACTTGGTGTACCTTGAGCTTCGCAAGGCATATAATGGCAAGAAATTGAACTTTCAGAAGAATGCATTTCCTTCACTCAAAACACTACTCTTCTTTGAGCTGAACCAACTCAATCAGATAACAATAGAGGGTGGAGCCATGCCTAGCCTTCAAAGGTTAAATCTTGTTAGATGCGGAGAGTTGAAGATGTTGCCATTGGGAATTGATTGCCTTGCCACACTTCACCAGCTATATTTAGTATTCATGCCAGAGGAGCTCTTGGAAAGGATGCGCGAACAAGGAGATGATCGCCCAAAGATCAGACAAATCCCAATTGTCAAACACATCGCATGGAGAAAAGGCAAATGTGTTGAGGAATTTTTTTCGTGAACCTTGCGACCGCATCGCCCATTGATGTTAGCCATATAGAGAGGTACACTTCATTCTCTTTATTAGTACTCAATTTGATTCTTTGACATCCTCTTTTCATTGGAGCAAATAGGTTAGTGAACATTGAAACTGATGTCACCTGTTCATGTTAAAATGCATTCATTTATTTCATCTCGATTTCTCCTGTTTTGCAAAAAAAAATCTATTTGCAAGTTATTCGCTTGTCAAAGCAATTCCTGCATGTTGATTGCAAAAAGTACAACCAATCAGTATCCTCTACATACAAGTTTTTCAAGGGAACAAAATAATGTAGACTGTAATCTTTGTATTAGTTTGAGAAATGTCTTTTATGAGTTATTAGTCTCTACAAGTCATGATCTTGCCACTTGAATTATAAGCCACTCACAATCACGAACCACGTATCACACTCATTCGTCAATGAAAGATGTTCCAAATGTCTCATAATGTTCTCACTTCAATTCACAAATGCACAAATGATGCTCGCATTAGAGAGTCTGAGGACAAAGAGATGAGATTTAATTCATTTGTATCATGAGTTATTTATTATAAGTTGCCTATGGTTTTGCAGGCTTGGTTGAATTGTTATGTATAATGCATCAGAAGTGAAAGTAGTTCTCACGAGCAGGTAATGAACACCAAAGGAACATGAATACAAGGAACATGAAGTTGCTGCTGCTGGTCTTCAAATGAGATCAATCTGGATTGAATTTTATGGAAGAAATCTGTATTTACAATAAAGAGAAAATAAATAAATAAATGAGTCCTGTTTGCTTGAGTTTCTTCTGTACTTTGTTTCTCATGATTTCCCAAACTTGACATTCACTCAAACTGTCCTGATATTTGAAGGTCTCCTTTAATATGTGCTCTGTATATTGCATTCCTGGACTGAATGGAGAAAACTTCATGAACAAGATTAATGAATATGGATATGATGCTCTACATGGTTCTCAGGTTATGGGAGATCAAATCCGGAATAAGACACCCCCCCCCCCCGATAATTTATGCTAACTAGAGTTCATATAACATAAATCTTCTTGAAATGGTTTAAACAAGATGGTCCATTCAGACTTTTTAATCAACATATATCTTATCCCACTGATGAAGGATAATGTTCATGCATTGTCCAATTTATTTTTTTCCATTGAGATTGTACTTCCCAACAACAATAGTTAAATATCCTCATTTAAGTAATAAGCGTTGTTAACCCCATATATTTCATTAGCCACCTATACCCAATATAACAAGGTACATGCCTATAAATACAAATGACTCATTAGAGATGTACTTTAGTTTTTACAAAAATACATAATAGCACTCCATATAACAATGTCATGCATATCTAAGGCACCATTACACTCATCCTTGTTTGCAATCTTGTGTGCATCTCCAATGAGATATTGAGATACATAATTCGTTAAACAAGATATGTAATTTTACTTTTTCGATAATGGGTTCAAGCATGTGATTTGTATATATCACAGACATGGTAATACAACAATGCTAAATTGCTTCTAAAAGATGTCTTACAAATCCACACAAACACAAAGTTTCACATCTCTTATTCCATGTCTTAGCACTCGCTGCCTGGACAAATTACAAATCAGTTTCGGCACAGATTGGAAAAAACAAAAAACAAAAAACAAACACAACCTCTGGAACACAAACATGATACAACACGACATATTCTGATGATTCACCCTTCCAAAAATATGCCACAAAAAAACCTCTTCACAATTCGCCCTATGATCCAAAAACCCGCGTCTCCTATTCTTTAGTCATTTGAATTTCATCAAAGCTCTCACTGGGACTAGTGAATTTCATGCAATCCCAGGCTAACCATCCTGCCTTGTTATTAATATAGAGATGGATGGATGGATGGATGGATGAAGCAAATATAATTACAAACATACATCGCTTCGTTAGAGGCATCTTCATTTTCCGGGTGATGCAAACCGTAACCTGTCTCTCTTCCTATTCAGACCCATGTCCTTTGGTGATGATGTCTTCCCACCACCAACACCAGCTTGCCTCATCATCTCTGCAGATAGATATGTGGTACGATCATCTTTCATGGAAATAAGGTCACTTGGGTAGCGTTTGGAAACAATTTTGAAAAAGAGAATTTCGCTTAAGCCCCGTTTGGATCTACATTTGGACAGATTCTACGTTTAAAAAGTGGAAGATTCCCAAATGCAGCGGATCCAAACGCATTTTCAGTGTTCCCCCTCTTGCTTTAAAACACAAAACGATTGAAAAACTAACAAAACAATGCTTTTCAAAAACTTAGTTTGAAAGGGAATTTAAGAATATCACATTTCAACCGCACATCCAAACACGGCCTTAAAGTGGTGAAATTAGCTTTTGAGTTTTGAGGAAGCATATATTTGTTGGATTCTTGAAAAAAGAATTTCTATAACAAAAGTTGTATTAGGTTCATGACCTGTATGGGCCACAAAAAGTCTATATTTTTCTCTTAAAAAAAAAGACAAAAAAAAGTAGTTTTTCGTATCCAACGAAAAAAAGTTGTCTTTCGCTTTCTTCAATAGCCGCAACTTAGGATCATAGAAAACAAGTTTGAATTAGTATGATTCCTACAAAATGCAGAATCTCTGAAGGCTAACCAAAATTATTTCAAACGCTACCCTAGGCGATCAATGGCAAGTTTGTAAGTAGGAACTCACTTCCTAACCAAGCCAAAAAAAATGATTAGAAGTGCAAATACCCCAATTTCCATTGATTTTGTTGTGACTTGCCTTCACCTCTAAGGAAGTCAACGGAATTTAGGAATTCTTGCTTCTATTAAATGGTTCGGTCATTGTAACTAGACACTAGCAAGTGAGCTACTTCCTTGGAAGTTCCACTTGCAAAAACCAGTTAAATGCTACCAAATGAATGCAAAATAAAAAAAAAATAAAAAAGCAGGTCTGAGACAAAAACAGTCAGAACACACTTCACAGTATCGAGCAGCAAAGCAAAAGATTATGGAATTGATGAATCATAGTATTGACATCAGAGCATGTAATCATTAAGGTGTATACGACTCACCTCGTTCTCTCTCAAGCTCTTGGTCCAGCTCTTCTTTCCACTTCCTCCGCCTCTCGGTAAAACTTGCACTGATCCTCCACAAGCAACAAAGTTAGGAAAAATCAAGGCCAAATATGCCTGATATATCAGAAAATAGCCAAATACATTCTCCGAGAGAAGAAACGCAAGTAAATCAATAATTTGTGAGGCATGAAAAGAAAAAAATTGGAGAGGGGCAGACATGCATGGTCAGGTCCATGGTACTGTTTACAACAAGCAATCTGTGGCAAATAGGGAAGTAACAAATCATGGCAACAATAAACTAAAATATTATGTTAATGTCCGCAGAAATGAGGCAAATAAATACATAAGAATTAACAGGTTCAAATACCCAGAAAATATAACAAACCTTGGGCTGGTTTTTTCTTGTTCAGCTTCTGGAATAAGCCCCCTCCATTCATTGAGCTGTGGTGATGGAATCTCTCTCAATATTTGACTGTTCTCTCCCCCAATGTTGGAAACACGCCTACTACAATTCCCAGGGCTCCCAGTGTTAGCATTATCGAGCAATGTACCCGAAACTCCACTTGTTACCCTGCTTGGTGATAACTTGCTTTTGGGGGGTAATTTTGCAGTGGTTGTAATCTTTTCCTCACGAGCATTCCCAGCAACGAGAGGAGGAGTTGAGGAATTCAAGGTGTTATAGAACTCTTCATATAAAGGTGTCTGGAGCTTCTTCAGATCTAGAGCCTGACATGGAATGTAATATTTAAACGGTTGTGAAACCACTACAGAACACAGGACATAATACCAATACAACAGAAATGCATAATGAGATGTATCAGAGAAGATGCAAATGTCCATTTTAAAAATATTTACATCACAAGTAAGAAAACTCAATACCTTCTCATCCAAAAAAGCCCTAATCTTTGACTCTGTGACTTCATCATCATCCTCACAAGCTGGCCCACAAGGAAATGTGAAATCATTCTCCCCACTTCCAGGTGTCACGGAACTTCTAGCAGCACCATACTCCCCCAAGCCCATTCCTCTTTGTTCAGGACTTAAATCAAACTTGCATGGCCAGCCATCCAAAGGCTCAGACATGGGGTTAAAACTCTAAATGAATAGAACAAACTGGAAATTATTCATCTGCGGAAACCTTTGCTATATAGCATAAAGTGGAACCCTTAATAAAATGAAATGAAAGCATGACAATCAAATCTTACTGACATTGACCTGTAATTCATCTTTGTCGGCATACTGACACATATCATCATATGAATCCCTTCCCCATGTCGCTCCAGATTTCGCAAGCTTCTCAAAATAAGTCGATGAACAACTCCCTTCTCCAGTGTTGGGCAAATCTTTTAAGCCACTGCAAATTGATGTGGGCCTCATAATTAAATCAAGATTACATTGTGATTATCAAGAAAGCCTTCCAATACTGATACATGTAATAAGATTAAACATATGGACAGAACCATAATCAACAAGGCTTACGAGTTCATGCAGGACACTGATGTCGGTAGCATGCTTGCAGGATGTTCCTGAGATGAGAAAAGTATGATCAGGCGAAGAAGGCAAAAGCGATAACAAATTCTTAAATGGAAGCAAATCAGAATAACTGACTGACCAAAGGAGAAGAGCGGAAAACGGAACGAGAACCACAATGCTCTCCAGTAACAAAGGGATGCTGCATTAAATTATTCAGCTATTAAAATAATATACAGATAATGGAATGCATACCAGTATGGAAGTATCAAGATTGACAAATTTGTAAAAAAAAATTTTCTTTTCAAATTATAATAAAAGCAGCCACTTTCAACTTAGAATCACCTGCAAGAGATCAGAAGCAGCTGGCCTTGAGTTTGGCTCCCTGCAATAAAAATATATTAGCATTTACAGGACAATGATAGAAAAAGGTGGCAGATAAGGCCCATGGCTGGTTGAGAATAATACATTTAATAGGAAGAAGAAACTGGTCAAAATTTTAGGGAGAGAAATCATTGAGAACAGCCCAGGATTTTAGGGAGAGAAATCATTGAGAACAGCCCAGGTCTCAAGGTCTGCCTCTCTGAGATGTTATAACTGTTAGCTTTCAAGTTTATTGTAAAACAAGAGTTTAGCCAGATCAAACTAGGACATCATGAGGGATAACTGCCTTGCCTACAAAAGAATATGGGCACTTCTCATATGGAATTCTAATTTTCACTAAATCTACTGAAGGAACTGAGTCACTGATAGTTGTGTATAAGTACAATGAAATCTCTCCCTAATGGGAAAGTGATATTATCAACATGCCCCACCAACTAAAAGGAGTGGTTAAAAGAATTCTGGAGCATACTTCTGTAAGCATTTCAGAAGAAAATCCTTTGCCTCCTCCGAGAGATGCTCAGGTATGGGTGGGTGAGACTTTGTGGTCCCAATATGAAATAGAGCGGCAACCTGAAGAAAATTTGGTAAGAAATACATGAGTATTTTATCTTGCAAAGTCCAAATAAGAAAATACTGACCAGAAGGGATACATGGAAAAAATACTAGCGTGTAGACAAAATAAGTACCTCTTGGTACTGCTGGCTCCAAGGTGGTTTACCCGTAGCCATTTCAATAACAGTACAACCCACACTCCAAATATCAGCAGAACTGTAATGTTTACATGAAAATTATAAGAAAATGAATGATTGGCATCAAGATGAAACCGTAGTCCGTAGAGGAAAGAAGGTTGCCAATGGTGAGATGAGGTAGACAAGAAGCATTACCAGTCTGGAATAAACAAATAAGCAGCAAAAAAAGGGAAAAAGAATAAAGATAAAAAATGAACCAAAACAAACAACAAGAAAGTGTGCAAATTATATAACAAAAATCAAGAAATTAATAACAAAATTAATTTTTGTTGTAACCAGGTGACCAAACTCAGCAAGATACAACAAACATATATTAAACTAAAAATAAACACGTAATGGGCATCCCTAACCATTATAAAAATGTGAACATTGTCATATGCACAACAAAATATGACCACCAAGAAATGGAGAAAACTACAATCAGTAAAAATTTCTCAACTTCCCAGAAATGGATTTAAGATCACAATTCATTTCTAAAAGAAAGTCAAAATCAGTTTGCAAGCTAAAAATCAATAATCAAACATGTTTTTCTCCCCTAGAAATCAATCAGTGTCTAGCAAAGGTGCTTCTGCTAGTTTCAGACTTTCAGTACCAGTGTATTGAAAAGAACTACAGAGGTGTCCTGCTACAGAATCATCTGATCAAAATGATATCACTCTTTACTTGAAGTCCTCATCAAATAGGCCAATCAGCCTAGGAGACCACAGGTTTGGTACCAAATAGCAACATACGGTGAATTAAGAATTAACCATGGATACTAGATTTTTATCCTTGGTTGGCATTCCACAAAAAATTAAGAGTGTAAGTTTCTAAAACAGATTCCAACAATACCAGGTTTTTTATATATTTGTGAAGATCAAACATGATTATTAAAAAGTCCAATGCTCTTTTTTCAATCAAATTAATTTGTTTCCAAAATCAAACTCTACAAGTTCTCCCATATTCTACGAGGATAAATCTTGGATCATTTCTTTACGATGAACAATGTGAAAGCCAACTAAAATTTGATGAGTTTACATATGAACCAAATGCTACAGCAGCTGAAGTAACTAGTGACTCTGCATACACAAGAGCCTCTCTTATAGAAAAGGCACAATAAGTCAGGCTGATACTTTATTCTTGAGTTTATGCCTTACACTGATGACCTCTGAGCACCTGAACTCAAGCCTCTGTTCTTTGAACACTATTTATTATGCTCATTAATCCTACAATACTTTACAAATAAGAATAAGAGCCAAGAGATAAACTACATTAAAAGGCTTACAAAAAATAGTATATAGCATCTCAGGCTTTAAAAAATTTCTCAGCAGTCAGTAGCTAATAAAAGGCCATGTTGAAGGTATAACAACATATGATACTGCATGTACTATATTGAAGCACTCAGATTCTATCACTGTGATTATTTTACTGTCTTTGAACAGTTAAGCCCAATAACAATATGTCAAGCATTGACTTTGACTAAACAATACTTTTTTATGGGCTCTGAAAAAATTGAACCAACACTAAAAAAAACTGCCACCCAAGAGAAGACATCTTTATGAAATGTCAAAACCATATGAAAATCTGGAAACAATCATGTTGCTATAATAATATATAAAAAAAAAGAAGTAAAATAATTTAATAGTATCTCTTACAAGCTGTGCCCAGTCTGAAGAATGACTTCTGGAGCCATCCAGTATGGAGTTCCTTTCATTGACTTGGCTCCTGAAACTGTGGCCTGTCATCATTTCAAACTCTCTATGCATAAGCATGGATGAACCAAGATTGGATACATGTAAAATTCAAAACATCAAACAGAAAGAGACAAAATGTTTTTCATGTTACAAATAAACCAAGATGGGACAGACCACACTTCGACATTATTCACTACAACTTTTCTCTACTAAATAACCAACACATGCTTAAAGTCAACCCCCACATTCTTATATTCAACCAAAAGATAGATTCCAGTAAACTATTCCATCCAAAAGAATGCTCCAAATGCTATTGTCATTAATCGGCACATAAGTAACAGAACCATAACTCCTCTGATCATCCAATCTATGATGCCCACATATGGATAAATGAGATGTGGCGTGAAGACTTCACAATCATCCAATCTATGGTGTCCGATTCCAACTCAGGGATAAAGCATGAGTATTGACAAACTACTACAGAACCATTAAGAGGAAAAGAAAAAAGGTACAAAAGAAGAAAGATATTAGAAGAAGGTTAGAATACCAGTTCAACAACTTGCTTAGATGCTCCAAAGTCAGCAAGTTTGATGCAGCCTTTGTTGTCAACAAGAATATTTGCCCCCTATATTCAAATAATGTGTCTTTAGTGTTAAATGCCACTCCTTATCGCACGCTATCAGGAGCACGAAAAAGTGCAAATATTACCTTTATGTCTCGGTGTATAATACCATTCCGGTGAAGATACTCCAATCCATGCATCAGCTGCTTTGTGTACATCTTTATAACCTGCATGACAGAATGGAGTTATTAAACCATAAAATACAACAAGAAAGTTCTGGGCACCTTTTGACCATCCAATGGATAAACGAGGACTTACAGATTCAGGAAAGATCCAAACTTGCCAAGCAAGGATGAGATTGATCCACCCGGGACAAACTCCAAAAGTATGTTCAATGTCTCCTCCTCCCTAGCCGTTCCCAAATATCTCTGAACAAAACATACAGTAGAGTAAGCAAACAATAATCCAAGTTCAGTTAAATTTCATAATTTATCATATAAGCCAAAAAAAATAGAGAGAGATGGAGACTCACAACAATGTTTGGATGCGAGAGGTTCTTCAGGAGCTTGACCTCCTCTTCGAGCTCCTTAATATGCACCTAAAAAGTTGCTTTAAACTAAATTAATCCTGCATTCCTCCCATTAATACCCTAAATTCCCAATTTCAGAATGAATGCAAAAAAATATCTCCATCCTATCAAAATTGCACGAAAATCAACCACTTCTTCAAGCCTTCTCATTGTGTACTTAAAACAAAGACTTCACAGAAAATTCAACCATCAAAATCCTAAATTCCCCCATTTCCAGGAATCGAAAGATCACAACATTCCTTCTCTCTATGACATCAAAAATCAACACATCACTCAAACCTTGCATTCCTCACCCATTCAAACCCTAAATCTACGTTTGGAAACACAATGAAGCTTGAAAATCTCCCGTTCCGTCAAAATCAACAGATCACCCTCAAAGGTCCCCACAACAAATTCAACCTAAAAAAATGCACATAAAAGAAGAGATCTTTTTCTCCACCTGCGCTTTCTCCTTGGACGCGTTGTTGGCCGGGATCAGCACCTGCTTGATCGCGAGGAGCTCACCAGAGTCGAGGTTCATCCCCATGTAGACCCTCCCGAAGGCTCCGCACCCTATCAGCTCCCCCTTCCTCCACCTGATCTGGTGGTGCCCTCCGCCACCCGCCGCCGACGACACGACGACTCCTCCCTCGCCGCCATCGTCGGCGGAGACCTCGGGAGGAACCCGACCCTCGATTTTCTGATGCAGGAACCGATCTTCTCCACGAGACCTCCGCTGCCGCCGCCGCCTCCATCGTCGGTGGGGATCCGGAAGACGAGTGACTTGCGGACCGATCCGAAGAGCTCCTGCATCTTGGATTTTAGGGTTTCGTGGACAAATCGAAGGGAATGCGAGGGGGGATTTTTCGAAACCCTAGATTCCTGTGTTGTCGGAAGGGTTTGAACCGCCGATCGATCTTTTTTTTTTTTTTTTTTTTGGCTTCTCTAAAACAGTGATGCCCACTCACTCGAGGGAGTCGATTTTCAAATTATCGAGGCGGATTACCGAAAATGCCCCGCTTGGCCGTTATTGTCTTTCTCACGTGCTTTCTTTTTGGGAGGAGCCGCGGCACGTGTGAGGGGGTAGGTCATATGATTATTTTTTGAGGTAAGATATTCATATCTATAAATAAAAAAATTATCTAATATTTATTCTAGAGAAAAAACTAAAATTATCTAATATTTATTCTTGAGAAAAAACTAAGGTGGAAAAAATAGATATTGCCTTGGAAAATTTTAGTTTTAGGTTCTGAAATTTTGATTTTTGTAACAAGTTGTCATTAGAACACTCATAAATTTACTAAAAATGAATTTTTTGCATGTACATGTAATTTTTTTTTATATATTCAGTAGTGTAGGTTTGGAAAATTAAAGATTTCCTGTAAGGAGTATGTAAGGAATAAGCATTAATAAACAAAAAAAGCATGTTTGTTTACAAGGAATAAGTTAGTATATCTATGTCAAAATATATGTGAATAAGTTGATATTGTTGACCTCCTCGATTTGTGTTATTTCAATATATCAAATCATTTTTTAAATTTTATAAATCTCTATAATATCCTATTCACATTGTGTTTCCAAAAGTTATCTATATTCAATGAAACAACAAAATTTTATTATTATATTTTTCAATATAAAATAACTAAAAATACAATCTTAACTATAAAAAAATTATTTATATTTACATTGGAATAATCATCCATCTATTTCACACTAGCTTATGTCATTATTTTTATGAATCATTCATCTATTTCACTCTAGCTTATGTCATTACTTTTATGAAGGCTAAAGATACCTTGATTCTCTCTTCTTTTCTTTTCTTTTCTTTTTTTTCAAGTTTTACATTGGATAAAAAAATGTGTTAATTTCCTTTTTATAATGATTTCTTTGTAGATTCCAAGTGGAGCCAAGACTTGTTAATTGTATTTCCGATTATATGCTTTTGTGTACAGTAAACCTCATATGGCCTATTTGGTGATATTCCAGTATATCACATAGATGGACACATCATCATGCATGCATTTGGGAGGTATATAATAACAAAATTCATATTTGACAAATATCTCTCCTTGCGCTACAGGAAATATTCGTAAATCATATAAAATAAATATGATGATAATTAATCATTTTTCAGATGTATTAAATGCACAATTTGATTAATAAAAATAATAAAACGGTTAATAAATACAGAAGATTTTTTTAAAACTGAAGGTAGATATTTACTACTCGATTTTATTTCTGAAAATGCGAATGACAAACTCTGAAATGAGGGAGAACATAGATAACTAAAAAACATAGAAAATAAAAGAGCAACAAGATGTGGTCGGTACCCGCCAACTGTCTCCAGGGTAGAAGAGTCATCTAGCCCAGATGGAACTCACACCCCGACATAACACTCACGTCGTCGTGTACAACCCGCCATTGTGGAAGTGTATATCGCGTGCCGCCGCGATGCATGTCCCCCACTCTCACACTAATGTGATGAACATCTCCCACATATTCTATTTGTAGACTCGTGCGCTTTTAAAGATCTTCTCATTTCGAGTGCGCCAAATCATTCATGTTCCCGCTGGTACGATGGACTATGATATCATAGCAGTCGCCGCGTCTTCCTCCTCCCGTTTCAACTCTTTCCTCGTGATGCAGACATCATAGCCGTACAATATATGGACGACCGAGATCAAATGGAACACAAGAAGAAAAGACATCCTGATGAATCGGGAGCACCGTGACTTCAAACGGCCATAACTTTTAAACCGTAGATCAGAATCGTTATTATAATATGTCCACACGTTCGTATCGACAAGCCCTACAGGAGTATCTGAGCTACTACGCCATTTTTTGGAGCGTTCTGAGATCGTCTTGGGGGTCAAATCGACGGTTCAAAGTTATTTTTACTATTTTTAGATTGTTTTGAAGTTGTTAGGATTTTATGCATTTGTTAGGATTTATTATATTTAGATTTGAATTCCAAATCATTATTTAAATTCAAATTTGAATTTTAGTTAGGATTAGATAAAGATTTGTTAGATTTGTTTGTTAGTTTACAGATTTAGATAATCAGTTGAGATCCTTGTTTGTTAGGATTCTGTAAACCAATTGACAAAAATAGATTATTGATTATTTGAAGTTTAGTTATTTTATCTATTATATTTTGTTAAGAGTAATAACAATTACATAAACCTCCTAATTCTCAGGTATTTTCACCCGAAATTAACAGATTATTAAAGCCCAACCCCCCGGCATTCTTTTGAAGAATCAACAGCACCGTTGGAGCATACCGATTTCGTTTCTTTGAACGGATCCGTAGAAGAGCATGATCACACGCTGCATCACCCCACCTCCCACGAGTCCTCCAAGGAGAAGAAGGATGTAGACATGCTCGTGTGTGCCCTGATGACGAGCCAAAATTGCCTCACCGTCACGCACTCACAATAGATGTTGGACGATCTCTAGTTCGCTCTCGCACAACAGGCATGCCGTCAAATCGTTTGTCGCCCATCGCACCCTCACGACCTTAATGAGGAGCCGCTCTTTATTCAGCAACCACGCAAACACCTTTATTTTGAGAGGTATTTTCGTACACCAAATTTGATGGTACTTTGGACAATTCTGCTGCGGACCTGCCGTGGCCAAGAACCACCACTTGTACGCCCATTTCACCTTGAACTCTTGTGCTCTTTTTTGCCTCCATATAATTAAGTCTCCCCCTGACTGAGCTCCCTGTGCTCTCCGACGTGCTCCATGAGTAGCGAGAACTGTTGCATCTCTGCCTCGCTCAACCGTGCTCTCAATAATTCTATGTTCCACGCTCCAACTTCTCCCAAGCTCATGTAGTACTCGTTCACCGTTCCTGTTTTGTTTACTGCTAGTCTGAATATATCTGGAGCCAAGTCGCATAGCCTCTCCTCCCCACACCAACGATCAAACCAAAAGTGTATGGTTTTCCCCGCTTCCTACTAGCCAACACCATAGCTCTCTCCGAACGGTAGGATAAATACATAAGATAATTGATTCAAAAAAGCACGTTGATATACTTTAGTCCATTTTACAGTCTTTATCAACAATTCCATACAATATGAATACTTTATATATTATAATAATACAATAATAAATGTTATGTTATCATATTGCAAGGGGTTTTATTATATTGTATGATAAAAAATATATAATTTTTAAAATAAAAAAAATACAACAATATATCTTAGTATTCCATTTCAAATTTTCATATAACAATGTGTCATTTTTAATTTAAAATACTGTTTCCAACATGTTGCGTATGCCACGAGACGATCACAATCCAATATTCAGACGATAGAATTACACGTGGCTCAATTAGGTGCATCCACGTATACATAGTACCAACAGAAACAAACGATGGTGGTCTCCCCACGATTCAGTCCCGCGGACCACAGACGAAAGAGACACACTATATTACATATAAGTCTTCATCGAACAATTTTCTATTTTTATATGTCCTCTCTTCTTCTAGAAATCCCAATGTCTAAAGCGATATCAGCCGTCCAATACGATCACCTACAAATTTCCGATCAACTGATATGCGCGATTGATCAGAGACGGTTGTAAGTACGCACTCGATCATCCGCGGTGCAAGATAAGGGTGCGTTTGGTTGCGTGATTGTAAAACTGATTCTGCAGGAATCTGCGATTGCAAATATGATTCTGCAGAAAGCTCACTTTCTCAGTTTTTTGAAATCGCAGCTTTTGGACACTATTTGACTGCAATCGCTGGGTTTAAAATTGCGATTACAAAACTGTTTGGTTGCACGATTACAAACGCAGCTTCCTGCAATCGCAATCGCAGCACAATCGCGCAACCAAACGCACCCTAAATAAAACTGTCCCACAAATCGATCCGGAAGTTGAAGCGGGCATCAATTGATCGCACTGAGACGCTGAGGCCGGTCAACCCATGGATTAAATATATTTTAGGGAAAAATCAAAATAACCCCCTATAAACCTCATGAAATCCATATAACTCCCTGACTTTTCCTAAAATTCATATAACCCCATAAAAACATTTATATAAATTCAAATAACCATTCTGAGTTAAATTTTCATTAACGAATGAGAATAATTATGTAAATATTTCATTTGGTTAATCCATGTCCTGAAAACATAGTATTTATCAAAAATCACTTACGATTTGTTAAAAATATAGAAAACACTATTTAAATGACAATTTATCCCATTGGATAGATCATAAAACTTCAATTATATAGATAAAATCATCGTTTATAGAAAGATCTTTTATATTTTTAATACAGTGTAGAAGGGTTTTTTGGTATACTATATTTTCAACTAGGTTAAACTAAACAAAAAAATTCATGCAGAATAATCATAATCTGTCAACAAAAATTTAACTCAATGAACTATTTAGAATTTATATAGGTGTTTTCATGTGGGTTATATGGACTTTTAGGAAAAAGTAAGTAGGGTTTATGTGGATTTCAGACAAGTTTACAGGGGGTTATATGAATATTTTCCCTATATTTTATGTTAAACGGGGTATCAATTTTCATATGTATAGTTGACATGTTAAATATAAGCATTATTTTAGATGATCAAATGATATCTTATAGAATTAACATCTGAATTTAAATGGCATGTTTCAGTATTAACACTATTTTGGATTATTAGATTTTATTATTCCAAATACCACATATAAAAATATAGGGAAAAAATCCAAATAACCCCCCTATAAACTACCTGAAATCCATATAACCCCCTGACCTTTTTCTATCGTCCATATAACTCTATCTGAAAACATCTATGTAAATCAAAATAGCTCCCTGAGTTTAATTTTTATTGATAGATTAGAATTGTTCTACAAATATTCTGTTTGGTTAATCCTCATTAAAAACATAATATATCAAAATCCTTATACAATGTGTTAAAAATACGAAAAATCATATATAAATGACAATTTTACCCTCTCCAGAGGTAAAATCGTCATGTACATAAATTTTTTCACATTTTTAACATATTATACGGGTTTTTTTAATATTATGTATTTTCAATCAAGATTAATTTGGATTTAAATAAGTGTTTACATGTGTGATATGGACAGTTTACAAGGGATTAATTGAATTTTTTTCAAAATATAATAGTTATTTAAAATTTCATTATTATAATTAATCATGAAACATAGTAAATACAAATAATATATAATACAAACCGGAGTACAATTCTAAATTGATGATGAGAAGGAAAATCGTTCAAAAGGATGATTAGAAAAGCACTAGCATAAACATAAATTATGTTTGTGATTGTTGGTCCCTTATAAAAGACCTCTACTGGATTGATTCCTATGATCCTTCATGAAAGTCGATTTTACTATTCGATTTCTATGCGACCTCCCCAAAAGACATAATTTAATTCTATATATAAAAAAATTCTACCAAACCCAAAAATTCTTCCGATGGAATACACTAATATTCATATTTGTATTTTAAATATTGAAATATTAGATAATTTTTATTTTTAAAATACAGATCCTGAACAGCTGATACAGATATTTTGAGACATTTGACTTCGGTGCGGTCGATTGTATTTTCGTATATAATTTTTTTTCTCCTATATTTAAAAAGCGGGACAAAACCGCCACCATATAAAATAAGTCCTTTTCCCACCATTTTCCAATTCTCTCACCACAAGCAAAGATACCTCCTTTTTTTTCCTTCTTCAGCTCCTGTTTTTGGTGGTTCCTTCAAATCGTCTCGTCTTCCATCAGAAACCCTAAAGAATTCCAAATCTCTCTTCCCCAAGTGGGAGATTTTGAAGAATTTTGGTGAGTGATTCAATATGCGAAGATCTTTAATTGTTTTTTTTTTTCATAATCTGTGAAGGTGCGGTGGAGCGTAATGTTCTATTGATTGTGATCTGTGATTTTGATTTTGTTGTTAATCGAAATGATTTAGGTTAGAATTAGAATTCAATGATTTCCCCTCCTTGTTTTCGCACGGATTATCGAATTTGGGGTATTTGATGTGTTATTTGGGTTGTCACTGATGAAAGCATAATATGTTTTGGATTCATTTATATGCTGGGTTCATAATGATTGCAAAACTGATTTGGAGGAAATATATTGATCGATTTAGGTGATATATGGTTTTTAAATCTATAACCTCCTTCAAATGAGGATTTACTTTGTTAATACAAAAACAGTAGCTAGTTGAGAGAGTCACGGTTTGATTTGTGGGCTCTGAATGTGGTTTTAAAATTCAATTTTTGCTAGTTCACGTGGGTGCTTGTCTTTGTGTTGAACGCTGCAGGTAGCGAGGTTTTTATACATTTTGATCTTCAATGGCAGCGGTATCGGCTTTACACGGCTGTTATCGCTGCCATTTTGAGTCGACGGAGTCAGGAAGATCTGTTGATGATTTGAGTTTCTGTAGGTCGGTTGCTAATCTTAAGATCTCGCAGAATGAGACTTCACTGAATGGTTCTCCAGTGAGGAGGTTTTCAGTGGAAGCTAGTCAGGTTGGGTCTGATAAGTTTGGTACAAACGGACGGGCTTCCAGAATGGTTCCAACAAAGGAATTAATGAGAAGCAGGAATGCTACCTCAAGCAGGCCAGTACAGCAGGTAAATGGCAAGAAGGTGGTCATTAATGGGGCTGGTATAGTTAAAAGAAGTGTTACCCCGTCTGCTCTGGTTAAGACACAGAAGCATGTGGCATCTGAGAAGACTCATTTTGATGATGAATTAAAAGTGCTGCCTTCAGATAAGGGATTCAGCTGGGCAAGGGATGATTATAACTCATGGCAAAGGACTATAGACATATGGTCATTTGTTCTTTCTTTGCGTGTTCGTATTCTTTTTGACAATGCAAAGTGGGCATACATTGATGGTTTCACGGAAGATAAGCAGGTGAACTTATATGTCCTTCCTATGCGTTTCTTATTTTACAGATGTAATGGTCTATCTCCTTGCCTTTTCTTTCACATATCTTTCTAGTGATCGCTACTCTTGTAAACCTAATAAGTCAGTAGCCATATCTGATTATATGCTTTTGGTAAATTTCTGAACTTCAGCTGGTGGGGTAGGCCTTCTGCACCTTCTTTACTTTCTTCTGCATGGTCGCTACATTTTACTCGCTTCGTTCCGCTCTTTATCTCATTATGCTATCTACGCTATTCCTCCCAATGGTTGCCTATCGCCTTCCATACAACGCCTTCCTGAGTCGACTAACCAGATGTAAAGAAACTCCCTGGCGAGGGGCATGTAAACTTCTGCATGTGGTTTTCCATTCATAACAAGATTCCCCACATCTCACTGGAATGAAGGCTACTTTCTCACCATGTTTTCGTTGGTCAATCATGCTTTACACTTTTATAACCTTTCAATGTTACTCTAATACTAATGGGATCTTTTATTTCATAATAATAATATTTCATTATCAATGTTTTTTTTAGCTTGGTAATTAGAGTCTATTGTATTGCTGTGAACTGCACAGGAGTGTACAGAGGTAAAATCATCTATGATATTGATAACAAGATGTCTCACTTTTAATTTGTTCTGGATTATCTTTTTTTTTAGTGGGTGGACTATATATTGTTGTCACTCTCTAATGGCTCATGTATGTTTTCCATATTATTTGTCATACAGAAAACTAGAAGGCAGAGAACTGCTTCATGGCTAAGGGAGTGTGTCTTGCAGCTTGGGCCAACTTTTATTAAACTAGGTCAATTATCTTCGACAAGGTCTGATTTATTCCCTAAAGAGTTTGTGGAGGAGCTTGCCAAGTTGCAGGTTAGTTATAACATTGAAATGCATATGATTTTTTCTACTTTATCTTCTCTAATCTATAGTCTTTGAAATGAGATTTCCTGTGCTCTTTAAATAATAAATTGTACCACTTAAATGGCCTCATCATTTTGCAATAGATTATTCACATGGTTCTATTTAATGGTGCAGGATAGGGTACCTGCATTTTCACCTGAGAAAGCACGTGCTTTTGTACAGAGTGAGTTGGGTGCTCCAATTAATATAGTTTTCAGGGAATTTGAAGACCAGCCTATAGCTGCTGCTAGCCTTGGTCAGGTGTTTGCTCTGTTTTAATGCCATTCCTTTATGATAAAATTTTGTGGTATTTGCATGGCTCGTGTTCCGCTTCACATTTCTTATTTAAAAAAGAGGAACTGGGGTTCTATATTGAGGAAATGTCTAGAATAATTGCATTAGTTTGGACCAATGTAGATTTTGAGTTCAATTAATCATGAAAATGTGCTTCGGATCTGTAGTTCTGTTCACAAAATTGTCTATACCTGACCATTCCAAGAATCCTATTTGCCTAGCTGAAATTGAGTCCATCTGCATTTCTATCGATGCCTTTCTAGGTTCCATTCACAAAATTGTCTATACCTGACTCTTGCAAGAATTCTATTTGCCTTGCTGCAAATTCAATCCATCTGCATGTCCATTGATGATTTTCTAGGTGTTTATAGACACATTGGCACCATATTTGATGTGATCTAGGAACTCATAGCTTTAGAATTGTCTACAAGTTGATGTTTTAAAAGATATATATTAATGGAACTCATAGAAATACAATGCATCAGACCTATTATATATCCTTCAGTTAAAACCAAAGCGATGCATAGTAGAAGTGGTGTAATAATCAAAACACAGATCAAAGTAACTTAAGATTGCCAAATGGTAACCCACACAAGGTTGGCTTTTTGGCTAAAGTCAAGAGTTTGTTCCCCATAGGTCTCAAATATACCTGATGCACAAGGATGTTGGGTGATTTTGTACATCCGGGTTTTCTGAACGGGCGTTGAATTTCCTTCTCACCAAATAAAAAATAAAAAAAAATGATGAATTTTAATTCAAATGAGACAAGCAGTTTAAATAGCTTAGAGTTCAAACCATACAAGATAGGGTTGGATATTGATTTATTTGGATTGACTTAAATTCCTTTTTGACTTCTTATGATTTATGCTTGTTTTATCCTGACTGAACTTTATGCATCACTGCCTTTAGGTACATCGAGCTGTTCTACACAATGGAGAGAGAGTGGCTGTGAAGATCCAAAGGCCAGGTCTCAAGAGGCTTTTTGACATCGATCTACGTAAGTTATGATAAAAGGGCCATCATAAATAGACAACCACATATTAATTATATTGATTGCAGAAGTAGATTGGCTTGTTTATATGATTTTGGTACGTATATTAATTGGGTCTTGTTTAGATGTGGTGAGCCCAACCAAATATATCTAAAAAATGGCTGTGTCATTAGCATATGCTTTTACAGGAGTGCTTTATCAAAAAAATTCTGGATTCTTCTCTTTTTTTTTCCAGGAAATTTGAAGATTATTGCTGAATATTTCCAGAAAAGTGAAACTTTTGGAGGTCCTACAACTGATTGGATTGGCATATATGAAGAGTGTTCAACGTAAGCAGTCTGCAACATTTTCTGTTTTTCAGCTAATCAAAGAAGCATATCCTAGAAAGTTATTAGAATAATAAATATATATTTTGATAGATGTTGCTTATCTCTATAATTTACATGGTTCATGATATAGAGTGTAGATCAGCCAAGCCTACTTTGGGGCAATATTTATTTTTTGGCCTTAGTCTTGGTGGTTGACAGATATTTAAGGTCCGTCCAATGCTACACTTGAAGGGGAGAAGATTGCCAGTGATAAGGGATACATTAAATAGACTATGAGATTTGTGGAGAGAAACTTTCACTATTCTTGAGGGGATGGTTTGCTGCTTCTTCTTTTTTGTCTATATTTGGGGGGGGGGGGGGGGGGATTGTTCTGATTACGATTTTGTATATTTTAGCACGGAGAAGTACAATGAACAGTTTATAACGAGAATATAAAACATAGCTGAAATTCCTCAAGCTTGATAGTGATTCGTGGAAATGTGAGAGTATTCTGAAATGAGAGATTGAAGAGAGCTTGTCCCCACTTTTTGTGCCAGCTACATTGCAATGCATCATAGCGGAGCAAGTTAAAAAAAGACTACATTCCTCTTCTTTATCTCTGAATTATGTCATGACATATGAAAGTAGAATCATATGATGTGCTTACACAATCCGGTGTATTTGGCACGCTGCTGCTATCAAAATTTTCAGCTGATGACATTTGGCTTTCCCACATAATCATTGAAAATGTTTGATGGCTAGTAAATGCCTATGCCATTACATTTCCACATCTTTATGAATAATTGTTGATTTTATATCATCTTCTTGATATAAAGGAATCTTTTCTAGCATTTGATTAAGCTCGTGCATGATTTTTTATGCATTCCTGCCAAACAGATGTTGAAATTCTTTGCTTAAATTACACTATTTTTGTTGGCCTACATTGCTGGGACAGAGAGATTTAGATTTGTCATACGAAGAAGATGGCAAAGTAGATGGATGTAGAGGTTGTGTGGAAACCATGAAAAGGGGGTACTTTTAGGGGAGGGTTTGGTGTTGTGCACGTGTGTATTAATGGGACTGCTCCTTTATGTGTTACTGTATTTACATGCGCACAATAATTTATTTCTGGATTGAGAGTTGGGTGGTACATGCTTTTCTGTGATATGTGGAACCTAATTCTAATGAGTGTTTTTTTTTTAAATTCAGGATATTGTATCAAGAAATAGACTATATCAATGAAGGGAAAAATGCTGATAGATTTCGTCGGGATTTCCGAAATGTAAAGTGGGTCCGCGTACCTGTATGTTTCTTGTGCCTCAAACCTACCTTCAATTCTCATGCTGAATTTTTTTTTCTACTTGTATGGTTTTTTATGGTACCATTGACCATTTACTCTGCCAAAAAAAAAGGCTGAAACTGTCTTTGTTTTTGTAGTTAATCTATTGGGATTATACTTCAACTAAAGTATTGACATTGGAGTATGTGCCAGGTAATATTATCCACACACACACACATGTATACATATCTCTGTGTATGCAGGGTAGGCAGACTAATGACTGCATCTTTTGTGTCATCTATGCTGACCTCTCCCATTGCCCAATGGTGTGTACAGGCATTAAGATAAATAACCTGAATAAGATCGATTCACGGGGGTATGATCGCTCTTTGATTGCATCTCGTGCAATAGAATCATACTTAATCCAGGTAAATTGCCTTTTCCATATGTGAAATATTTGATCAATATCATACTGAATATTTAAGATGATCTCAATAGATGGATATTTTAATTAAATTTGATTCCCACATATGTTTTCTTAATAAAGTAATTTTGTAAACTTCCTTGTTTTGGCACTTTAAAACTACATTTTAGTGTTTACCAAATTTTTCCGCCTTAATGAAACAAATAAACATTTTTTTCATATCATATTCAGAAGTCTATTGAAGTGAATGTATCTGAAAATATATTTGGCTAATTTCCTTACTGGTAACTACAAGACCTCTATCAACAGATAGACTGATTTTATTTATAAAGTGTCAACATGAATTGTCCACACAGAAACTGTACATGTTTAAAAGAGGGATATTCTAATATGCACTGCATTTGAAATTAGTAAATTCTCTCCCTTTTCTATTTCTTAATTTAGGGTTCATATTGCTGACCTGGTGCAAATAGAATTTGATTTAAATGCGCTTATGATTTGAACTTAATTGCTTGTCTGTGTTTTTAACCTTCCTGTACATTAGTTTATATTCGTTGTTGCTTCACCATGGTGTATTCTCGATTTTTAAAGATGTTTTCATGACCAACCCCATGTTGATAGGATAAATAATTGTTGTTAATTACAATACCAAATTTTGAAGTAAAGTCCCTACAATGTTTGGGCTTCTTTTTTCCTTATCCAAATCAGTTAATAATTGACAAAGTGTTGCTTATTATTCAGATATTGAAGACCGGGTTTTTCCATGCTGATCCACATCCTGGAAATCTAGCAATAGACGTGGACGGATCACTCATATATTATGATTTTGGAATGATGGGTGATATAAAATCATTTACTCGAGAAAGGTTGTTGGATTTGTTCTACGCGGTTTATGAAAAAGATGCAAAAAAGGTATGTCCATCACCCCTTCATGCAAGTTCATGTTGCAATCCCAGTAGTACAATTTGATTATTGAAGGGCATAATATTTCTCTACATTGAAAATATTTCAATATGCTTCTCGCAAACCACTTCTTATGGCAAATATTTCAATATTTCTGTAGGACTCTGAGATACATTCATGCAGCATAGTTTTTCTTCATGATTAAGCACAAAAAGACCAGCATGTGGACACAACATCTAACATTGTTGTAGAAAGTAATTCATGCTTGTTTAAATACAACTTTCAATGCTTAACATGGTCACATTACTTGTTGCTTGCATTCAATTTGATCATTACTTTATGGCATTTATTGGAGTTATATAAACTGGAAAATGCCATCATACTTGGTCTAAAAATCATCAAATTTGACAGATCATCAATCCTAGCACCGCCATTCCTTTTCTTCTCGATTTCAGAAAATAGATATTATTATGCATATGGTTTCCTTTTGTTCACTCTCCCTTGGATATTAACAACATGTCAACAAGATTTATGAATCCTACCAGAATTTGAAATTGATTTATGCAGTGATGATGACAACAATGTTGATGGTACTGGAACTTTATATATAGAAAAATCAATGACTTATTCTAATCTTGAAGTTTTCATTGAAACATTCAATGATTTATTTGATTGGGAATGCATCTGCAGGTAATGGGAAGCCTCATAGATCTGGGAGCTCTCCAACCCACTGGAGACATGACATCGGTTTGTATCCTGTCATTGTCCCTTGATTATTTATATATTTTGCTCCTGAACTCAGATATAATAAATTTATATTGTTTCATCCTCATATGAAATAAGAGGCTCAATTTCCACTTATATATGTGTACTTGTGATACTAATGTGTAGGTAAGGAGATCTGTTCAATTCTTTTTGGACAATTTACTTAGCCAGACACCAGATCAGCAGCAAACTTTAGCTGCAATCGGTGAGGTACACTCAGAACATTACTGAATTCCCAAGAACATGACTCTTCAGTGATTTCATTTATTATTAAAATTAAATTAAAATGGTTCTCTGCAGGATTTGTTTTCAATAGCAACTGATCAGCCATTTCGCTTCCCATCCACATTTACATTTGTCATAAGGGCATTCTCAACACTTGAAGGTACAATATCTTACCTTCATAGAAAAATTTCATTTTCCAGACTCCGAGATTTAGAATTGTTTTGTGCTCATCCATTTCTTTGTTATACAGAATTCCCAAAAATCTTGTCTAGTAGATGAATTAAATGTACAAAGTGGTTGTAGGTGTTACTTATTCTAAGATTTTGTTCTTTAGAAGATTTGTTGTAACTCTGCTTGTGATTTGTGTGAAGTGTATTTATCTTGTTATTTGCTTTTGGCCTCCGAACTCTAGTAAGAGGGAAATGAAAATGATACAAATTATGCAATGTAAGGGAATTATAATTCAACATCTCATTATGATATCCTTACAGGAATCGGGTATACACTAGATCCTGATTTTTCTTTTGTGAAAATTGCTGCTCCTTATGCACAGGTCTGTCAAATAAGATTCTCCACTCTCTCATCTTTAATACTGTGTGTGACTTTCTTTCTCTCAGATTTCTATGGGTTAATTAACATTTTCCTATTGATAATTCAGGAGTTATTAGACTTGAAACAGAACAGGCGAAATGGAACAGAACTAGTGCAGGAGATTAGCAGACAAGCAAATGATGTATGATTATCTTCTCATTCCTTTCACATTTCTATATCATGCTGCTTTTTTCTAAATATATTACTCATTGTGTAGTTTGTTATTACCACTGTACATAGGCAAGGTCGTTGGGTGGTGACTAAGTTTATGACCATCTCCATGATTACATCTACTTTTACTGTCAAAGAAATCTGAATCTACTCTATGATAGTTTCATGGGTAGGGCATCTGTGACATCTAAATACTTAGGTTGATTTCCTTAGTTTCAGACCCATAGCTCAGTATCTGGCTAATTTATATGCTGTCAGTATACAATACCCATAAGGGACTGGGTGATTTCCTTGAGTAAATTCATCTAGAAAATTAAATATCAAATTATTCTTAAATCAGTTAATGGTGACATAGATCTGCAAATCTACTGACAATATTTGATACATGATTACAGGCAAGGAATTCTACGATCTCTATGCCATACAGAATCCAGCGAATTGAGGAGTTTGTGAAACAACTTGAGGCAGGAGACTTGAAACTCCGGGTCAGAGTGCTTGAGGTACTTGCAGCGTTTTCACGTTTCAACATTTTCCCAAAATCAATTACTTTTTTTTCTATGATTTTCAGCTGACTCTTATTTTCCTATGCCTTTACCTATGGAATTGCATGCGAACTGAAGTTGACCTCCCTTCGATGTCCCCTATGAATATTTACTGCATAGTCTAGAATGTTTGATTTCCATTAAAATGATGTGAATTCACATAATTTAAGATTTGTGTGACATCTCTTTCAAATACATCTCATGTTCTATATTGGCTGTTGTAGATTTGTTTGAAAGAAATATACTTTTTGTCCTCTGGTTGAATGACATGAAGCAATTCTCTTACATTTTTTTTTTGGCCAAAGAAACCCCCTTGATAGTCTTTATTGAGCAGCGGCATTAGCTTTCTTTTGCATATCTTGTTTGAAGGTTAGATTTATCAAGTGCTTGATACCTACCTATATCTTGACAAGACAACTCTGAGTTGATTGAAACAGCAGTTAAAAAAAAAAGTTCTGGTACTCAATAGTCCTCTCTGAGACCCACCATATATTCCTCAAGTTTGTTTCAGTTATATTATGCACACCTTGATCTTTGTGTAACCAAAGTGCAACCTTTCATTTATCAGTCTGAAAGAGCTGCTCGAAAGGCATCTATACTTCACATGGCGACTATATATACAGTTTTTGGTGGGACATTGCTAAACGTTGGTGTCTCGTTCAGCAACCAAGGAAGCCAGGCATTTGCAAATGGATCTTTCATTGGTGCAGGTGATTGATCCTAATCTTCATCTTCTTAATAACATGTTATTGTTCACGGGCCTTTTCAAACTTGTACTAATGATTAATCTAGTCAAAAGGCTTCCTATTTATGCTCATCGACTATACATTTTTGCTTACATTTATTTTCTCAGCCTGTTCACAATCTATCACAATGATGCAGGTGTGTTCTTCGCATTGTTCCTAAGGTCCATGCAACGGGTAAAAAAGATCGATAAGTTCGAGAAGATGATTTAGTTTTTGCTCTTCGACACCAAATTGTATGTATGATACAATTCTCAATTTATCTCTTCTATGTTACTATAATTCTTTTCCATTTATATACTACACATGGGAACTCAGATCTAACATTTGGGCTCCCCTTATATGTAAATGGGATCCTGAAGAAGCATTTGGACCCCTGTACAGGAATTTTGTATGGTATAACAATATAACAGTATATTAGAAAAGAGAAAGTGATGATATATGCTTCCCTTTTTCTGAAAAAAAATGTCTCCATTTTTTTATTATGTATTCATTCAAGTCCCCTTTGGTAATGCAAGCCTTTAGAAATCAATTTTGCAGAGATCTATCAGAGCAATGGAATGTTTGAAACTCCAATTTTCCTCTCTAAAGAGTGTAGATATAATAAAAGGATAATGTTACATTCAGCCTCATTTACAACCTCAATTTCAGTCTACATGTGTTTTGAATTTTTAAAAAATAGTATACCTCATCTAATGAAATACATACTTTTATAAAAAATGAAGCATATACTCCAACGAATTGCATGAATGCATTTATAAAAAATGTAAAAAAATTCTTTCAAAGCATATGTTATTAACGTGAGAATATGCGTCGTTAATTTTCTGTTGACGCATATATGGTTGAAATTGGGGCTGGAAATGAATCTGGGTGTAATGACGCCCATAACAAAATTATCTATTTTTTCAATCCAATCACATTGTATGCTAATCATAATATTAAAAATATAAATAACATTCTCTTTCTATGATCTCGGAGAGGTGAAAAGCTCTAAAATTTTGATTTCAAACTCTAGTTTTTTCAATCGCATCATTTCTTGTCCCTCTAACATGTTCACCATATCACTCCAACTAATGCATGTAAATACATCAGTTATTCAAAAATGTACATGTTACTCTTGAACATTGCTGCAGTCACTTTTGCAGACCTTTTATATATTGAATTTTCAAATGAATTACACACATGTTTTAGTTTTTTTGTAATATAGTATATGCTGACGTTGTAAAGAATATATTCTATTGAAAATTTCATAAACTAAACTTTTGGATAGATGAATTAGGTTATTTAGGATAGACAACTATAACAGTGTGATAAACCACTTTCTAATTATTTTTGTGTTAGTTATTCCCATTAGAAAATATAATAGTGAAGTTTTATTGTTGTTTTATTCAAAATGATTAAGTTGTAGATAAAAAACATATAAGAAAATAATGATTTATATATAAAAAAATTAAAAAAATGATTTGACATTGAAACTCGACTCCCCTTATTCGAACAATGATATAGAATGATTAAAATAACTTAATTTTAAAGAGATCTGAAATATCAATATAATTTTATTTTTTCTTATTCTAACATTGACTGGTTAACCCACCAAATTTGACCCCTCTAACAAATATTTATGTTTTTTCACAAATCAACCCCACATGAGACAACTTGTTTTACAATGAGGAGCACGTGTGGTGCATTGGCAAAAGAGGACGAACGAAGGAAAAATAAGTGGCGATTTGTGAAATTTAAAACTGCTTTTGTCTCCAATATAATGCATCTTTTGTTTTGTTGTGTGTTTTCATGGATTGTTTTTCTCTAACCAACTTTTGTTACTGGACTGTCGTATCACTTGGACTTTTTTATATGGCAATGGCACGTGCCTCACACGTGGATAAGTCATAAGTGAGGGTTTGAAATGGTGATGAAGTGGAGGGTTGCCCCATTTGGAATGGGGATAGATTTTATTCTAGGGTATACATTTATCTGAGTATAAGTGAGTATAAATAAGGATAAAGTGATTTTGTGTTTGGTTGTACTTTGAATTATTCTTGTTGGTAAACGTAAGAATAAATATTTTGTTGTTTGGGTAAAGTATGGATAAAGATTTAAAAAGGTAAAAAAAATAATGATAGTTGATTTGACAGATGATTTATAAGAGGTGATAATAGTTGATTTGACAGTGTGTCCACATATTCTTTGGGTGAAAAAAACTATGATAACTATAATTCTTTAAGTCCCCGTTTGGATAGCGGAATTGAGTTATTCTGGATAGATAACTATACTAGTATAGATAATAAATACATGAATAAGAGATTTTCTGTTTGGTTGTGTATTTTTTTATTCTCATTGGAAAACGTAAGAATAAAGGTTGAGTTGTTTGGTTGATAAAGAATGAAATGTAAATAAAGTGTAAAAATGTTGATTTGACATGTGAACTATTTGATGTATAAGAGGTATTGATAGGTGATTTGATGTGATAAGATGTAAAAAGTTTATTTGACATGTGGGCTCATGATAATAGATAAACTTAGTATAGCTTATTCTAGGAGCTACTTAGAATTATTATACTCTCTTATACTCGTTTTAATTGGCTTAGTAATACTAAGTTATACCTTGCAAACAAACAACCATTTTCCCTATCCATTTTTATTCCACCTTTATATTACTCTTATACTCGCTTATTCCGCTTCCCAAACGAGGTATAAGAGTTGATTGGAATCCATATACCACTTTATATCAACTTATTCTTGCATACTTTATCAGGGGTTATCCGGGGCAAACAAACGCACCAAAATTCTTATCTAGGGTGGGGTTATCCAGGGGCTTATACGGGCATAACCCTGGATAAATCTTTTGTTTATCCCGGATAATCTTAGATAAAGTATGCTACAATAAACTCTGATAAAGTGGTATATGGATTACAATCAACCTCTGAAATTAAAGTTATCCTAGGTTATTTCACTCAAAGAATATGTGGGCCCCCTGTCAAATCAACTGTCATCACCTCTTATAAATCATCTGTCAAATCAACTATCATTATTTTTTTACCATTATAAATCATTATCCATACTTTATTCATATTTTACCTAAACAATAAAACATTTCTTCTTACCTTTACCAATGAGAATAATTCAAAACACAACCAAACACAAAATCACTTTATCTTTATTTATACTCACTTATGCTCGGATAAATATATACTCTAAGCCCCTGTTTGGATACAGAATATGATTTATTCTTGAGTATATATTTATCCGAGCATAAGTGAGTATAAATAAGGATAAAGTGATTTTGTGTTTGGTTGTGTTTTGAATTATTCTCGTTGGGAATCGTAAGAATAAATGTTTTGTTGTTTGGGTAAAATGTGAATAAAGTATGAATAAGGATTTATAAAAGGTAAAAAAGTAATGATAGTTGATTTGACATGTGATTTATAAGAGATGATGACAGTTGATTTGATAGTGCCCACATATTCTTTGTGTGGAATAACCTATGATAACTTTTATTCTATGGGTTGATTGGAATCCATATATCACTTTATACCAGTTTATTTTGACATACTTTATCTGGGTTTATCTGGGCTTTCCAAACACAACAAAAATTTTATCTGGAGTTATCTGGGGTTACCCGGGGCTTATCCGGCATTCAAACATGGGCTAAATAAAATCTATCCATGTTCCAAACGGAGCGGGTTGTTCATGTTTGTTGGTAAGAATGATTGGTTTGATCATCTTAAAAATAAATTGCTACAAAGAGTGCAACTCATGTATTCTTATATAATATTTTATAAATGTTTCGTCTATACTGTGTTTTCATATAAGAATTATAATTATATCATGTGCATTTAACATGTATAAAACTAGTGTTATTGTGTATGTGCATGCATGGTGAAATATTATGTTTAAATAATGAAGTGTAGTTTTAAAAGTTGTTAATAAAAAATTTCATCATGTACAAAAATTTAATTTTGTGAAAAAGGAATTGATATCGTGCTCTTCAGTGACCTTAATGAATTATTTGACACATCTGACCATAAATGACACGGATGACAAAATAATCCAGTATACACTAATAAGTTCAAAATTCAAAATTTAATTTTGTGAAAAAGGAATTGATATCGTGCTCTTCAGTGACCTCCTGCAGGGAGAAAGGTTTATCTTTAAACTTGAATAAGAGCACCATGCACGGGATACATACTTAAGGGAGGAGGAAGCGGAGTTGCGAGCATGGATGGGATGCCCGTCGGGATCTTTTCCTACCAAGCACTTGGGGTTGCCTTTGGTGAGGGGCCGACTGAAGAAGGAGCACTGGGAGCCTCTAATCGAGCATTTCGAGCGCCGACTTGCAGGGTGGAAAGGGAAGCTATTAAGTTGGGGAGGGAGACTGACCTTGATCAATGCGGTGTTGTCCAACCTCCCGATCTTTTATCTGTCGGTGTTCAGAATCCCGGTGGGAGTACTTGATCGCTTGGATCGCATCCACAAGCGCTTTCTTTGGCAGGGCAGCGATGAATCACACAAAGCTCCACATCTGGTCGACTGGGGGACAGTATGTAAACCCAAGAAGGAGGGAGAGATGGGAGTGCTAGACCTACGCGTGATGAATCGAGCCTTATTGTCGAAATGGGCTTGGCGCTGGTTCTCGCAGAGCAATGCACTTTGGAGGGATATCATGAGGGACCGATATGGAGGAGGGGGTATCGGAGTGCGTAGATGGCCAGTGTTAAACGCTCGCGCGACGCAACTTTGCAAGGGTCTGTTTGCGGACAGAGAAGAAATAGAGGCGGCGATTGCGTGGAAGATCAGAAATGGTGCATCGGTAGACTTCTGGTTGGATCGCTGGAGTGGGACTGAGCGGCTTAGTGAGTTGGCCCCCGACATCTACCGTTTGGCGAATAGAAAAGAGGGGACAGTTGCGGAGTTTCACCAGACGGATACAAGGACATGGACGATCGAGCTCTCACGAGTGAGGCTAAGTGCGGGGGAGACCTCACAATTAGAAGTGCTTCTGGAACGTCTCGGGGTGCACCCAATACAAGCAGCCGAAGAGGATAGCTTCAGTTGGAGGCCGATGGCCTCCGGGGTGTATTCGGTCAAAAGTGCATACGACTGGTGGAGAACGGCTCAAACAGGGGGACTGACGTCAATCGGGAAGTACCACCAAATATGGAGGCCAAGGATCCCATTGAAGATCAAGGTATTTATGTGGTTTCTATCCCTAGAACGCCTCATGACAAAGATGTATCGTGCGCGGTGGGCACCCGAGGCCTAACGGAATGCTCCCTTTGTTTGGTGGCCCCGGAGATAGCCGAACACCTGTTCTGTACGTGTCAGGTCGCTCGGGAATTTTTGGATGAGGTAGGGAGGCAAACAAGCTTACAGACTTCATTTCATACGCTCGAGGAACAGTGGATGGCGGGGAAAGCCATGAAGAGGGCGGATGACAATAGTGTGGCTGCCATCATCTCGCAATCCATAGTCCCGGCGAGGGCGTGGACGATTTGGAGGACGCGGAACGATGCCATCTTCAACGGCGCGAGAGTATACCAAGAAAACATGTGGGACATGTTTTGGGGGTGCATGAGATATTGGGGATGGTATATCGCTAAGGCAAAGGACGTGCACTTTCAAGATGGGAACCTCCTGATCATGGGGTGACAGTGTGGGTGCGAGAGTCCTAGCCTTGCTAGTTAGATTGCTCTTCTAACATGCGGCGAGGATTTCTTTTTCTTGTATCTTTTTCTTTATCTATTCTCCTCCCATTCGGATTTTGTAATTCGAATTCAGAAATGAAATCGGGTAGCAAACATCTACCTTTCTTTCAAAAAAAAAAAAATTCAAAATCTAGCTTGCCGCGAAACCGTGAGAAGAGATGCTTGAATCATATTTATGATTATTTTAATATAAATAAGAATAAAGTGATTTTGTATTTGGTTGTGTTTTGAATTATTCTAATTGAAAAACGTAATAATTTTTTTTTTATTTGGATAAAATGTGAATAAGGTGTGGATATAGATTTATAAAAGGTGAAAAAATGATGATAGTTGATTTGACAGTAGATATATAACAGATAATGATAGTTAATTTAATAGTGGGTCCACATATTCTTTTAGATTGAATAACCTGGAATAACTTAATTTCAGGGGTTGGTTGAAATTCATATATCACTTTATCCCAGTTTATTCTGACATACAGATTCTCAATTATTTCAGTCATCCAAATGACCCTTTTTTTCTACATTATACTAATTTATTCCAACTTCTATTCCCCATCCAAACATGGGGAGTTCATTTATCTCAATCGACTTAGACCTACAGGCCAAGGCGTGTTGGTTTTAAATTAAGGTGTCTTGTTCGCAACCAACGGGAATTCATTTGCGCATCTTAAGCTCCAAAATGTTCGCCAACAACAACCACTTTCTACTCATCATATATATGCATGACATATATGACAAACCTAGTTACTATGTTCTTTACATGATTGCATAATTATAATATATATCAATTCAATTACTTTATTTGGTTATCATGTTAATTTTGGGAGTCTTTCACTCCCGGGGACTTAAGATATATAGTGGGGCCGAGGTATCACAGGCACCCGGAATGTGATTTTTCAGGGGAGGAGAATTATTGTTGTCATGTAGTTTCGGGGATTTTCATCAGTGGTGATGGTGGTCCGGTAGACACCCCGTTTGTTTATTTGGGATCACATTCACTCTATGTTTATTTTATTTTGCTTCGGTTTTATGTTTCTTTTTCATGTCTTTCATTACTCCCTGACCTAAAATTCAGAGTTGTAACCATTTTTTTAGCAATACAAGTCTGGTAGCAATATCTACTATTTAAAAAAATATATATATACGGTTTATAACATTTTTCATAACAAAAAGATTTATATGAAATCGATATAAGTTAAATACATCAAACTATTGTTTGGAAATATGTAACTGATTTATCTTTGACAATAATCTAACAAGTACAAAAAAAAATTATTATGACATTATTTCATGCATGAATGACTTAATATTGTTTAAAATAATAAAGTGAAGTGTAAATTTGAAAATTCACAGTTGAAAAAATTAGGAGACAAGTTTTGAAACATTTAATAAATAAATTTTATGAAAAGGTGTGAATCTGGTGTTCTTCGATGGTATTGAAAAAGATAATACGATATAATACTAATTCAGGTTATTTATCTGACAGAATATGACTTCAATGAAAATTTATTGTCACATCTTAAACTATTCAACAAACAAATTTCATACCACACATTAACGACATATATGGTTGGTATTGTATGACTCTTTACATGGCTAGTTTCTTCATTTATTCAAAAAGTAAATGAATAATTGTAACATATATAAAATTATTATAATTTAAATTTTTTTTATTTGATGGCTATTATATTCATTTTGTTTTCATGTTTTGAGAGTCTTTCACTTCTTGAGACTTCAAAAAAAAAAAAAAAACAATTATGCCAAACTTGCCAAGAGATGATTTAGCACACATTTTTAATAAAACGATATTCAAATATAAAAACTCTAAATTACAAACATTAAACTTCTATTTTGCATGATTTATACTCAACATGCATGACTGGTTCATCTCTAAAACTACTCTACAAGTACTAAAAATAAATCATTCTCATATTATTTCATGCATAACTACAACCCACAATAATGAAGTGCAAATTTGAAAATTTGTCAATGATAAATTCAGTGGGAATACATGAAATGTTTAAATTTTAATTTTTTTGAAAAAGGTATATATATGGATCTTGCTCTCTTCATTGGTACATCGAGAAAGATATAATTAACACTAATTATGATTGATTATCTAATAAAAATGGTTAAGGTAGCTTGTTCAGTTCAATGGGAATTCATTGGTGCATCTTAATCTCCAAAATACTCATCAAGCCAGTTTCATCACAACATTTTTTAGAACATTATATGGCTGGTTTTATGGCCAACTCTTAAGCTAGTTTCTCAATTTTTTTTAAAAAATAATTGCACAGTTGTAACATCAATACAATTACCATTAGATTAGGTTTCTCTATTTGATTATCATCCTACTTACTTGGTTTTCATGCTTAAAAACTCTGTCAACCTACAAAGAGATGATGTGAAACATTTTGTTAATAAAAAGTTTCAAATATAAAAACTATTCGTAAAAAACTTCAAACTAATATTTTGAATTGATTTCTACTCACTATATGACTGATTTATATTTAACATTAATATTCTACAACTGACTACAAGTACTAAAAATAAATTATATTGATATTAGTTCATGCATGAATGATTAATTGTATTCTACATACAAAAATAAAGTGTGAATTTGAAAATTGATGAAAAAATGTGAGACAATTTAAAACTTAAATTTTAAATTTTGTGCAAAGCAGATCTCGTGTTGTGGTATATGGAAATAGATTTATAGTAACAATTATGATTAATTGTCTGACAAAATCCAACCGTTAATAGTAAAGACGACAGAATAATATGACATCTTAATGCGCGTATCCAAAGCTTGCCAAAAATGTTGGGAGTACTTATCTCCTCGAGCTCGAGCTTGCGTTCAACACTTGTTGACGTATACTGGATGGGTTAAGGTAACATGTTCATGTCCAATGGGAATTCATTGGCGCATCTTAAGCTCCAAAATATTTAACAAAACAAGTTAAATCACCACATTTTTAGGACATATATGATTGGTATTGTGACATATTCTTTAGCTATATATTTTCTTCATTTATTTTTCAAAATAATTAAAAGTAATTGCATAATTGTAAGATCAATACAATTACGATAACATGGGCCTCTTTATTTGATGGCTATTTTAATAACTTGATTTTCATGCTTAACAAATCTGTTGACCTATTAAAAGATTATTTGACATATCTTTTTAACAACAAAAAACTATAACTAAAAAACAAACTATTATTTTGATTTGATTTCTACTTGGTATATGACCAATTTATCTCTAACAATACTCTACAAGTACTAAAAACAAATTATTCTAATATTATCTCATTCATGAATGACAAATGCATCCTACAAATTAACAATGAAGTGCGAATTCAAGAATTTGTTGATGAAAAAATTTAAGTATATAAAGTTAAAATTTTGTGCAAAAGGTGCGAATCTCGTGCTCTTCAATGATATATCAAAAAAGATATAACTACAATTACTTATCTGACAAATCAGACCATTAATGATGAAGACTACAGAATAATCTGACACTAAAAGGTTTAAAATTCAAAATCTAATTTTGCACATAAATATCAGATTTTCGGATCCAAACAATGCTTGTAAAAAATATATATATATATATCAAGATCGAGTTGACTCATTAGCACATCTTCAACTCCAAAATTCTATGTGCATCCATGAAAACCACATTATATTAGTGGCGTATATGGCTAGCTTTGTGGCTGACTTTCTTCATTTTTTTCAAAATAAATACAAAATTATACTATCAATAAAACTAAAGAGAAAAAAAACTAACTTTATATGCTTGATATCTATTTGGTGATAATTTGAGTATCATGAAACTTTTTGGAGGGAAATCCAAGTGAAATCTCAACTACTCATTTCCCTCCAACTTTCTTACCCTTCACTCTCCTTATCTTCGTTTTCACCGCCACCTTGCCACGTGGACTCCACGACTGACCTCTATAAATACAGCCTCCTCTCCAGCTCCCCAAAATACACAACAAAAACAGTTTTAGAGAGAGAGAGAGAGAGAGAGATGGACAATGTTGGGGGCCATCAGGGTAACCATAACAAGCTGAAGAGGACGAGCTCTGGTAATGTAGAACAACTCATCCAATCCTGCCATGAAAATCAATCTTTTGTGCTTTTTTTTTTTGTTCATGGAGAGCTATTTGAAACTGTTAATGAAAACTCATTTGAAAAAAAAAAACAACCAGCATTGCTTACCCTTAATTGGATCTGTTTAATTTTTTGTTTTTTTGTAAGTGAATTGGTTCTGTTTAGTTTCATCTGAATCTCCATTGCTTTTCATGTGTGTTCTTTAATTTCTTTTTTCTTTCTTACGGTGATTTCATTGTAACTTTTGGAATCGGTTTTGAAAAAAAAAAAAAAGTTTATGTTTTAAATTGATTAAAATAGTTTTATCTGAATGTTGAAAATCCGAAACAAAAAATTGAAGTTTAAAAATACTCGTTTGAGACTGATTATTTAAAAAACTGATTTTACAAAAGCTGGATCTGTCCCACAAATGCTGCATTTTATTTTATTTTTATTTTTATTTATTTATTTTTTTTTTACTTTTTATGAGTCAACTATTATGGTTTTGTAATAAAAGATGGCGACGTAAATTTTTGCATGCAGAGTCATTTAATGCGTTATGCCGCGTGCATGCAAGGAGGGTTATTTATGTAATTTTGGTTTCCATGCTTTGGGAGTACTCTTTTTGACTTCTTGGGACTTTAAAAAACTTTCAATTTTTAAAAATAAAATTTGAAGATTAATTAGTTGGTCAATCTTAATTGTTTATTCAATACGTGAAGAAGATCATCTCATGTTTTTATCGTGATTTTTCTGAGCTGAATTATTTATTATTTTTCTGTTTTTTTTAGAATCATATTATATTTATTTTTTATATTGCATGTGATTTTGTTAAGCTATGAAAAAATCGAGTGTTTTTGACAAACAAGATTTTCCGTGCCTTTTGTTATTATTTGTTTCAATTTGTTCATTTATTTTAATTTCCATGAATCCACGACTTTTTTTTTTGAGAAATTGTAGTCATATTCTATTACCAAAAGATAAGATAGAACATGTCTGAACGGTGATGAGAGAGAATAGAAAAAAGAAAAGAAAAATTAGAAAAGCCAAAACAACTGATGTGATAATAGTGGTCGAGCATAAAAGACTTCTACCCAAACCCCCAAAGTGAAGTCTCTACTCTGTAATGTAGAAAACCTGATCCGTAATCTGAATATTCGCAACTCCGCCAATCCACTTTCCCCAATCCTTTATACTACACAGCGTCATCTCCCACAAATTCTCGAAATAGAAAGTCGCCCCGTGAATATCACCGCATTCCTTGACCTCCAAATTACCCACATGCCCGTCGGGATAACTGAGAGTCACACCAGACCCACTTTACTTCTGTCCTCTCTCGTCTACATGCGTCTCTGAATCCACAACTATTGGTTTCCATCGTTTCATAACACTTTTAATACCCCCATAGAATTTGTGGAACTTTATGGTTTGATTGGTTGAAAATAAAATGACAGGCCTCCAATTTTAATTATGATAAATTTTTCATGGGCATATTTAGTAATTAAAAAATAAATAAAGAGTTCTCACTTATTCTTTCGAGATATTTAATTCGTTTTTGCTGGCTGTATATACTTTTTCATAGAAAATGACCTGCGGTTTTGTGAATATTGTCAACAGAATTGATCTTCTTAATATTATTGTACAAAAAAAAAAAATTTCCTTTTTGAAATTAATGTTGTTGATAGAGAAGTCAAGTTGGACGTATATTTCTGAATTATTTTCAATATGGATTTAATAATTTAAAATCTCTGGAATTACCTTAAAATCTGACAAATTTTTTTTATGGTTCATTTCTCTTTTTTTTTTTTTTTTTTTTTTACTTCTGAAATAAACAATCATGTTGAACAGCCTCAAAAATGTGATTCTAATACGTGACAAAAAAGAAGAAGAAGAAACACCATTTAATTTGTTGTTATGCATGTTAAGATGAATAAGTTAAATTTGCATATCTAATAATAACACCTTGTAATTGATCTAATAATAATTGTTCTGGAACCATTGGGTAGATTTAAAACTGATTGATTCGATTAGTCAATTCATCGTATCTCTTTTTTTACATTGGGTAGACTTAAAAATGTGTCTTCTTTACATGCATACCCCAATTGCTTATAAAAGAATATTAGCTTGGAAACAAAATATTTCACTCATTTTATTTGAATACATATTTTATTCTATGAATTTATATAACTTTCACAGCATATTGAGACTTGGGACAATAAAAATGGCCCCATAAATGACTATCATGTCTTTGACCTTAGTTTGAATCATCTTCACCTATGCTTATAATGCCATAAAAAAAATACATACACGCATCACTAATCATACTACTATTTTTTTTAAGAGGATGGTAGGCATGGACCTAAATTTTGTTGCAAAATTAAAAACATATAACTAAAGCATGGTAGCGGAGGGGTCTACGGCTAACGAAACAAAAACTCAGACCTATTCAATTCCATGATGCATAAGTGTGTGTGTGTGTGTTTTTTTTTATTTATTTATCGAAGGGATCATCCATGGCTGGAAATGCTACCTCCATCTGTTTGCCCAAATCCCAAGTTAGACCATATTCAATTCCATAAAGCATAAAGTTCCCTACTAGCCCCTACACAAGCATGCCTCCAATCTATAAGGAAATGCATCATTGATTCCCATACATGCATTTTCGAAGTAAACTCTCCAATCACTGATTCCCATACTTTATTCTTGTTGTGATGTAATCCAATAAAAGAAGTGTACAACCAATCAACACCACCATCCAATGGCGACGGCAACAACAACAACAACAACAACAGCAACAATGGCGCGCGCGAGCAGGAGCGAATGATGCCGATCGCGAACGTGATACGCATAATGCGGAAGGTCCTCCCCGCGCACGCCAAGATATCGGACGACGCCAAGGAGACCATCCAGGAGTGCGTCTCCGAGTACATCAGCTTCATCACCGCCGAGGCCAACCACCGCTGCCGCTCCGAGCACCGCAAGACCGTCACCGCTGACGACCTCCTCTTCTCCATGTCCAAGCTCGGCTTCCACGACTACGTCCACCCCCTTTCCCTCTACCTCCACCGCTACCGCCACCTCGAGGCCGCCGACTTCCGTGGCCCGCCCCGCCCTGACCCGTTCCTCCACAACCCACCCCCCACCACTAGGGCCCATGGGCCCATGCCCACCACTTTGGGTGGTGGGCCCATGGCCCATGATTTGGGGTATGGGTCTGGTGGGCCCATGTGGGAGGGCGGCGGCGGAGGGGGAGGGGTTTTTATGAATGGGTCGGGAGTGCAAGGGCCCATGATGATGAATGGGTTTGACCCTTATGGGCCTCCACCACCATATAAGTGAGTGAGAAGATGTGGTGGTCTTGGTGATGGTTGGGCTGTTGAGTCGTGTTGGGGTTTGTTTCTTTGTTGGTGTTTGTTGTTTGTTCTTCTTTTTGTTTTGTTCTGTTGTTGTGGTTATGAGGATGGTGTTTTCTTGTTTTCAATTGGGTGGTATGAACTTATAATTATAGGATGTGTTTCTCCTTGAGCTCTCTAGTCACCTTGTATTTTTTAATTTCATTTCATATCTATTTTATGGTGGTGTTACTAGCAGTGGCGGAGATAAAGAAACAAAAAATGAAATAAAAGAAAGGGAGAAAATATAGTTTTTTTTTAATGTAGGGAATGAATTTAACTCCTCATTCATATGGTGTGTTAAGGAAAAATATAGTGAGGGAGAGGTGTATAGAGAATTTTTGAGTTGGGTTTTAAAGATTTTAACCCCTGTATGAAGAAAAATGCAGTGTAAAGATGATGGTGTTTCTTTGTTTTGAATCGTATTATTTTGAGCCCATCTTTCACCACCAACTCAAATGTTGCCCCCCCCCCCCCCCTTCCAATAAAAATTTAAAACATTTTATATTAGACATTTATCCCACCAACCTTGATTGATATGACTGAGTGTCTAATGTGACACATAGCTGTGTCACTCAAAAATTTTTAACTGAAATATTTTAAAAGTAACGCGACACACCTTGGGTCAAAGTAAATTGTTCGGTTTGACACACTCTGAGTTAAACTGTAGTATCTACTCTGACCCAAGATGTGCCGCCCAACACTATCCAATTGACAATAATTTAATTTTGTTATCCATCATAAATATCATAAATACACAACAAATAAATATCATAAATAAATAACTTTCACGTATATAGTCACATAAGTTAATGGAACATTAACATATTCGATCTACCATGCACATTCACAAATCTAATAATTATTTTGCCGTAAATGAAAACCTATTATTAACATAACATTCTTCCTTGTTCAACATTCACACATACAAATTCAACCAACCAATACATTAACATTATATTTTGGCTTCTGAACAATGTGTTGAGTAAAAAATGTATTAATGTAGATTTGTTGGTTGGTTAAATTTGGATGTATACATGTTCAATAAGGAAGACTATTATGTTAATAGTAGGTTTTCATTTGTGAAAAAAATAATGTATTGAATTTGTGAATGTATAGATTGAATATGTGAATGATGAATTAACTTATATGACTGTGTATGAGAATGTTGTGTATTTATTATATTTTATTTGTTGTGTATTTATGATATTTATGATGGATAAGAAAATTAATTTATTGTCAATTTGGATAGTGTTGAGCGACACACATTGGGTCATAATAGACATCTCAGTTTGACTCGGAGTATATTAAATCGAACAACTTATGATGACTCAAGGTGTATCACATTACTTCTAAAATATCGTAATTGAAAAATTCTGGGTGACACACCTTAGATATGCAGCCTTAATTATAACTAGATGCTACTTGGATGGGTTGACACTGAAATTCATTCTCACCCAACATTTAGGTAGGTTTGCATTGGGATTTTAATGGTGTATTTCAACTTAAACCCTGGATGAATCCTACTCAATTCAGATTGAGTTTAGGTTAAGATTACACGGACCAATCCGAATTGGTGTGAGTGAAAACATAAATGAGTAATTTATTTCCTCTAAAATGTACTACTCAATCGTAATTTCATTTCTTTTATTTTTTTAACATTGCTCATCTTCTCATGTTTCACACCTATTATTCCATTCACGGAAAGACTCATTATTCTTTGTTATGATTAATCCATTATTTTAATTATTTAAAATAACAACATTCTAAAACCAAACTCAAATAATCGAGTTTGGGTTGGCCTTCGGCCTTATGTCTGATGGTCAAGTTGGATTTGGACTGACATATTTCATCGTTGAATTGAGTTCAGACTAAACTCCAACAAGATCAAAGACCACCTGAGTTTTAGCCCTCACATATACATAAAACATCAAAATATGAAAAATAAAAATACATTATCCATCTATTAGGTTGCATTTGAATTCAAGATATGTTTAAATTCTTATCATCCAAAAAACCTAGCTTTTGATTTCCACAGAGAATAAGTGGGGTGGGGTGGGGTGGGGTTTGAAAATGTAGAAATATATTTGGATCCAGTAATTTGCAAATTTTTAAACCTTCAGATGAAACTAGTATGTTTAGTATTAAGAGTAAAAATTTAATGAACATACATGTAAAAAATAGTCTATAATGATTTTCTCCAATATCACAGTTATACTCATAATGCATATACAATCTCTTATCATTGGAAATGTCTAGAGTATGATGTGACTATTATACGATGCTCAAAGTACTAACCACGAGTGATGCCGTATCGTCGGGAATGCCCAGAGTATAATGTCACTATCATACAAGGCTTGAGTACCGACCATGGGTGAATCCGTATAGTTGGGAATGTCCAGAGTATGATGTGACTACCATACGAGACTCAAGTACCGACCACGGGTGATACCGTATTGTTGGGAATGCCCAGAATATGATCTCACTACCGTATGAGGCTTGAGTACCAACCATGGATGGCCACTAGGATGAGGATTACCCGGGAGAGGGCTACCGGATGATGCGAGGCAGCGTAATGTATTATATTTCGATGTGGATAATCTTTGTAGTGTGGTACTAGTATGTGTTACTACTCGTTATTATTAATGGATCAGTTGTTCCCCAAGAGTCCCAACAATCCCCCCCCCCCGGGGGTGAGGGTGAGGGTGGGGTGAGGTTACGTCTCTACGTGACATTTATATCTGTTGATGTTCTCCCATCCATTTCTTTCCTTGGAAGGAAATGTGAAAGGCACGACTTTGTACATCTAATGCCTCATTTAGATCCACAGTAGTGAAGCTAGAAAAAAAAGACTACCGGGGGGAGGGGGGGGTTGAGGCCAGCTGGCCAGGCCCCCACAAAGAATTTGAAAACTTTTAAATAGTAGTCGTGCACGCATAATGCATTTCATATGGTTCTAAATCAATTAATCACAACCCATTAGCTCAAGAAAGAGTCGTTGATAAATAAGTTGTGTGGGACAGGGTGACCAGGTGGGACCCATTGAAATAAAAAAAACCTAATAACAATACCCCTCCCCATTATCGAAATAAACAAAAAATTGTGTCACGTCGTGACATCGTCTCTGCTGACATCTCAGACACTATACGTCGATAGAAAGTCATCGAAGCATATACTCACATTGATGAGGTATATATCATGATAAAATATTTTTGTTAAAATTTATTTATTTATTTTACAGAGCAAAAGATTACAATGTTAAGATATCATTTACAATATTACGAGATTGATGTCTTTTCTCATGAAAGATTGTAAAATTTATCTGGAATATCTGAATTATGTCAAGCACTCATTGAAACAGAAAAGTCGAATACGTTTTATCTCATTGATAGATTGATTCATCTTGTTTTGACTATTCCAGTTTTAACAACAACTATCAAACAATCACTTTCAGTTTTGATTGTATTTCATAATGTAAAAAAAAATTGAGTATAATAATGCTCTTTTATTTAAACAAACATAGTTAAACCCCACCCAATACAGTCCATTGCGGCCCACAATTTGTGGGGCTATGATTTTACTTATAATTGCAATAATTTTTTTAGGAATTGAAAGACCCGTAACTGGACCCGTGACTGCAACAACTGTCCCACACCTTCACACCTTCAATGCAGACACAATTAAGTTAATTTTTACTTTAAATACAAGAAAGACCATCTTTTCCATGTTTCTTTTTTTAATCTAGCACATACTGCTGCAATTTCTCTGTTCTTTGAATACAAAAAATTATGAACATGCCCTTTTTATGGATTCTGAAGGATCAATCCACATCACACCCATATAATCAAACAATTCACAGGCTAGAGGGACCCTTTTTGTTTCTGTTTTTGTTTTCCTGGTCTACCTAAATGTTAATGAATATCTCAACTAAACAGACTCAAGGCTATTTCATTTGTAGCTCTATCTTTTTTAATCTTTAACCTGTCACAGTCTAAACAGCGCAATGTTTTCAAGTGTGTCCCAATAAATTAAATTAAGCTTCACAAGTCAATTTTAAAAAAATGTTAAGTCTTTCTTTTAATACTTTTTAGATGAAAGATTCTTGTTCCACCGCACATAATTTTCATGAACTACCATCATACATAATTTTAGATCCCTATAGCATCTAGATTTATTTTTAGGTCCCTAGATCTATTTTGTATATTATTTCTGGGTCCATCTGTTAACTCAGGACTTATCGGTAACACCGCTAAACCCTGAACTGTTGTGCTATGACCATTGTGGACATCTGTTTGAAAGTTGATAAGTCCACCATTATATTTGTCATTTTTACCCCCCATATATATACTTGGCTTTGTACCTTGTAAATTAAGTCTGTCAATCGGACGGATACGGATCGGATATGCCCATATCTGTATCCGTATCTGAACTAAATATCCAAAAAAATATCTGTATCCGATATCCGATGGATATTGAAAGTAAGTATCCGTATATGATTCAAAAATCCGGATTCAAATATGGATAGTTATCCGAAATATCCAAAAATTCAAAATGACTATGGAATTATTAAAATATCTAAAGATCTAATATCTAAAAATAAAAATAATATATTTAATATTTAAAATATGTAAAAAAACCTAATAATTAACTAGTATAAAACATAAAATTGAAAGTATATAAATCAAACATTACATGCTTTAGAGTAAAAATAAAAACTCATATTAAACCAAAAAATATAAATAAATAATTTTATAATAATATTTTCGGATACAGATATTTTTCGGATCAAATACAGACATATCTGTATCCGATTCAAAAATTTTCGGATACGGATAATTTTTTTGGAATACGAATACTGATTTTTTGAATATCGGATATTTCTGAATTTTTTGATACGGTTTCGGATCAAATACTGATATTTTTTAAATAATTGACAGGCTTATTATGAATGCAACCCGATTCATATATTGCCTCTTCTCCCTCTCTCTGCCTTCTCTTATTTTGCACCCCACCCACACACACACACACTCACCGAGTTCTCTCCTGATGGGGTGGGTTGGGTCTTCTGATGGGTGGGAAATGCGGGGTGGGATTGATATGCCTCGTAAAGGGATATTGGTTTTTTTTTTTTTTTTAACAGTTCCTTTGGTTGGTGTGTTATCATACAGGGCCATTAAGAACTCTGTGTTCTGAGTTCTATTAAAAATGGAACTTGGAACATCCATGGGACCACGAGTCAGACAAGTTAGACTTTATTATATCACAAGCGCGCGCACACACATATTTGCACCTTGTATTTCATCAACATTGGTATCTGCACACTTGATGTAATTAAAAAGGAACTAAACTTCATAAATAAAAGGTGATTCATCTAATGGTGATTTCTTGGTGTTTGACTATCCTAAAATCTTCAATTAGAATGAAAGTCATTCTTTTCAATTTGAGAAGGAAATGATGACCAGATTTCTAATCTAATCGTACTGATAACCTAATCCGATGTGAACCATGAAAAAATTAATGTAAATCATTATGCATATCAATACCGGACTCAATATTTATTTATTTGGAAGTTTCATTAATGAAATTATGTAACCCATTATTCATATGATTATATCGATAACATACTTATATAGGATATCACGCAATTGCCCAAAGTTCACTTAAAAAAATAAAATATCACCCAAACCACCAGGTGCATGAACATGTACGCTAAACTATTAAATGTGATATAATCATAGTAAAATCATGCATTTTTTTATTAGGGAACCGATTAGGTGCGGCGAACGGCGGGTGCGCCGTCGATCACGGGTCCATCGCATCGGACGGTCGAATGCGATTCACATCGACCGTCGGATGCGATGGACCCGCGATCGAACGGCCCCATATCGCGGCCGCACCCGCCGTTCGCCGCACCTAATCGCGAGCGTTTTTTATTATACTTATCATATAGTAAATATTATGTGTCAAACCCGAGTCTAATTGAAACCAACCCGAACTCGACCAAAACCTAAATTTAACCCGAACCCACAAGTTAAAAGTCGGTTGGGTTCATGTTGAGCCTTTCGGGTTTGGGATCGGGTTCAAGGTTTAAGCTTATAGTGGGTTTGGACAACCTCTAAACTGACTCAGCCCGCCCAAGTTGCAATCTTAACATTGTCTAATTAACTAATGTATTTACATTATCAAAAATTAGAACATGACTAATGCTTTGAACAATATTAGTACTTATTTGGCATTCATTCTCATCATCCTTTTGCTGAAACACCTAAAAACTTATATTTGAAATCATTCATTCTGACTTCATGTCTTCATTCCTAGACATTGCACAAAATATCTCCTTTCACGAGATCTACAAGAATTAGATTACTCAGAGATAGGTCAAGACAAGAGTTTATGGGCAAAATATTTCATGAACAAAAATTATTGAACTAAATTAGAATTTTTAGGAAGGTATTTATAAGCATTCGAAATCAGAATATGTTCTTTGTCAAATGGAATTAGTTATCTCTCAAAGAAAATTATGCTATATAAAGGATTTGATCTTGACCAAATCATTCAGTATTTAAAATCCAAAACAGCAGGATGGACATAGAGTGAGATAGTAGAACTTGGTGAGTGGGTTAGACATGCATCACATCTCATATAATGAATGTGAATATATAAAAATTGCAGAGATTCAGAAACTGTTATTAACAAAAACTGAAGTTACTGAAGAAATGTTGTATATTGAACCCAAAAAAAGAATGAAGTACAGGACAGGGGATGGAACTTCCCCAATTTTTAGCAAAAATGCTTGCAAAATCCATCAGAGAGCTTATTTGAAAGCTCTTAAACCTGAATGGAAACAACACCCATGTCAATTTCATCATAAAAAAAGAGCCTGTTTTACTATATAACCAATCAAACAGTAATATCTTTCAGATATGGAAACTCTTTAGAGCTAATATTAGTTTTGTTTGGGATCAAATCGATTACATAAAATGCTACTCTCAACCCTTTTTTATATAAAAGATGTTTTGTTCACTATTAACCAAAAACCAATATAACACTACCAGTGATTTTCTGTGCTTGGCCTTGCATGTTTTGCTTTTCTTCTGTTTTTGCTTGTATGGTGATTCAGACTTTATTCTTCACTTAATTCTCAAAGTGACAGTCTACTTTAACCTCAAAAAAAAATCCTTTAGAAACAATTATCTGAAAAACTGATTTTACAAAAGTTAAATCACTTTGATGATTGGTTCCAAACGGGGCCTATGTGGCATGTGCATGAATGATGGAACCAAGAGTGATTCTCTCTTTCAAGCTCTATATATATTATACTTCTATATATATTATACTTCTGATTCAAGGAAGATCTAACCAGAATGCTATGAAGAGATGAATATGCATTCTATTAATAATGTGCTTCAACAAAAACAAACTCATAATTAATTCATTATGAGTTTTTATGTAAGATGGATTATCACAATCAGCATAGATCTAAAAGAAAGAGATTTGATAACTGATCAAGTATAAATACCTCACTCTAGTAGTGTACATTGTAGTCCCCTCAAGGGTCAGCATTCTCTTCTATACAAGTGATCTTCATCACATAGTTTGTCCGTGTCATCAAGCCATATCAAAACATTCCACCCTCTATCGCTTATTTCTTGGGGGCAGAATATCTACAACAAATGTGATACCAAAGTTGTTCCTTAGTTTTACTGAACTACATAAATGAATAAGGATGGACAACTTAGTTCACGATAATTACCTTCACAATTAAAACATTTTGCATGAGGAAAGATCTTGGATGCGTCTATATGCTGTTGCGCTCGTAAGAATTCGAACAGGAATTCTTTCCTGAAAGTTTAAATAAAAAAGCAACTTTAAAATACGATAGATGAAATTTTCATTATAAGAACAGATGAGAAAGATATGATATGTTCTAATTTCATATGTGGCTAACTCAAAATGCTTGTTATTACTTGTGAATTATTAGTGACCATATAGTTATGAAAGCAGATATTGAACAAGATATCCTACTTTATTTTGACTTAGGAAGCATAGAATGGTCTCTTATTTTTCATTAAAAAAATTACGTCATCCCTTTTTAAACTATTTGATGGAAAGAGATTTATAATATTTCAAACGGTCCATCACCTTATGCTGAATAAAGATTATCTTTTAGAATCAAAGCAACACTTTCTAGAAGCAGCAAATGTTCACCTTGTCCAGGGAGGGAAGATCTTCCCTTTATGTCGATTGTCCTCTTCATCTTCCTCTTCGTCATCTGAGTTTCTGTAAGGAGATATTTCATACGACTGTGATTGCTGTTCTTCTTCAATGTCCTGGAATTCCCTTCCACTTGCCTTTTGTAAACCATATGCACTGTAGACCTACAATGGTATGGTAAATTCTTTTAAATCTGACCCACAGTGTTGGTCAACCAAACAACATATAAGCACTTTAGCCGAAATCTGAAAGAAAAATCACAACCTATGTTTGCAGTATAAAATCATATATCAAGGACACAGAACTAAAAGCAAAAATCATAAACTAGTCAAATACTTATATGTTCCACAGCTGTTCATATTTTCATAAATTTTGGATAAGCATCACTGAGTTTTTAAAGTGCTGAAAGTAAAAATAACACAAAGGATTATTAAATATTAATCTAAACTAGTCAAATACTTATATGTTCAACAGCTGTTCATATTTTCATAACTTTTGGATATAGATCACTGAGTTTTTAAAGTGCTGAAAGTAAATTAATGCAAGCTTACAATTCTGAGTTTCAGAATTGATGTTCTGTTAGATAAAATGACTAATTAAAATGCCCGTTTGATATGAGCACATTTGTAAGAACTGGATCAAGTGATTCCATTGTTTCTAATGATATTTTGGTGATTTTAACATACTGTAAATCAGTAAATGTAAATTTATAGTAAGCCAAATTGCTCAGGTAATTTGCAACAAGCAATTCCAAATCACTTATAAAGTATATTCAAATCCTGAGGTGCTTATTCAAAATGCAGTTTACCAGTCATATGTAACCGAAATCATTAAGCTGCCAAAAACCACCTTAGACAAGTTATTTGTTTATTCAAATCACTTATTTTCCGCAAATTATTCGTTTATGCTATACACATGGAGTCTTAAACTTTCCAAAGATCACCTTAGACAGCACTGTAGCAAAAATTTATCGACTCAGAAAAAAAGTATAAAGAAAGAAAGGCCAATCTTACATTAAATTATGGCTACAATTCACCATTAAACCCTTACCTTTTTGGTAGGTTCTTTGCAAGACTCGTCACCTTTGAGGATGCTGTTTCCATTCACAAAATTTTCAACTGATAATATTGAATTTTTTGGATCCATTTTTAAAGAATCCATAGTTCCAGATACTTCCTTTTCTTTTTTCAAATAGTATTGCCTTTTCGAATCCTCAGTCTCTTTTCTACTCTTTCCATCCTAAAACAACAATGGTATTACTTCAAAAGGAGGAGAAAAAAAAAACACATTTGATTTAGTTGGAGAAACTAATTTATTATCTTACTGCAATTTTACGCTTCTGCAACCTCTCCTCTTTTTCACAACGCAACCTCTCCTCCTGTTCTTTCTGTTGCCTCCGATTCTCTTCAACACACTTCCGTTTTCTTTCTCTTTCCTTCTTTTCATCCTCTTCCCTCTGTCTCTTCCTTGCCTCCATATTGACCTCCTTTTTCTTCTTTTCTTCCTCTTTTAATTTTTGCTTTATTTCCAACTGCCTTGCATTTTCCTGCTCTAATTTTGCACGTTCAAGTCTTGCTGCTTCCTTCTTCATTTTCCGCTCATTTTCCTTCTTTTCTGCCATACGCTTTGCCGCCTCCGCAGCCTCCAGAGCTTTTACCTTAATGTCCCTCTTCCCTGAGGAATCATTGAAAATGTAAAGAAAAATCAATACATCAACTTTGGAGAGACAAAAATAATGTCTTCATTGCTGAGGGTGGCAGTTTATCCAAAACAGTTTGAGCAAAAAAAATGAGCGACAATAACCAACAAATACTCAGGTAATATCATCTCTTAAGATATCTTATCTTCACTTGACAATTATAATTTTTTTGTACAATCCAGGCTACAAAAAATTACAGCGCTCATTGTTTCAGATAGTATAGGATATTTAGTCTCTCCCAAAGATTATTAAATCATTCCTTGTGAAGTATTCAGGTAAATGATTAGTCCAATAATTTCACCATAGTGAGCAAATTAGCTACTTGCAATAATCAAATTCCATCTCAATGTGGATCATTAAATGATTGAACAGAGAAAAAAGACAGAAGAAAGTTAGGCAATGAACTCTTTAGGAATAAACAATGAGGGTCATTGATTCTCTAAAATGCATGGGTTGAATCAGAAACTGCAAGTTTTGCACAAGATTTGTGTTCATACAGGTGATATAGTAAATTAGTATTTCGTGCACATGGATGAACTACGCATTTATGCCTAATATCAAGATGATTGGGTCATCGTATTCCAATCTAGTGATGACTTGTAAATATTTTCCAGTTAAGATCAATTCAAATAAATATACAGTCAATCAATGATACAGAATATTTTTCAGATGGATGATATAGTGAAACAAATATTCTTTGACTAAATCATTAGAGGGGGGAAAAAAGGTAATTTTCCCGCTTTTAAAATTTTTTATTACCTCCTAAAAAGTTACAAACTCTCGTGCCAGAAAAAATTATAACTCAGAATATTAGATCTCTACATTTGAGTACAGGTTTGGTTTAAAAAATACATTTCCAGGATATAAAATTAAAATCCGTCAGAAGTACTACATAACAGGTTGAGGCCAAGCCGAATAAAGGCTGTTGACCAGAGCAATGTTAAATCTACAAAGGAGTTGAAGGACAAAAGTAAAAGCATGTAACTCAAGAAACTGTGGACCCAATGGACATAAACTAAAACAGACAGCAATGATTTTAACATGTGCATTAAAATCTAGAGATGGCACCTTAAAGCGGGGGACATGTCAGGGTAGACATTGCTGAAAACAGGAAGTGAAAATATAGATGGAAAAAAAAAACAAGGGACTTATAGTTCACAATGAGTATGAACTTAAATATAAAAAAACATATTTATAAATCAATGATTCAATCACTAGGAAAGGGATATGATGAAATTAAGCCAGGGAAACTTGAAGAAGATAAGGGTCCTAATGATAGCGTACATCAAACAGAACATTGCATTTGGGAATTTAAACCCCAATTTTCCTTAATCAAGATTACTACAATACATTCAAGGTTAAGCAAAATATTTGTTCCAATTTTCCTTTTTATCATATAACCATTAATAGCTGCCACCAGAGGGCCTGGAGTTGCCTTTTACGTATTCGATTCTCTAGACACAATTTGCAAAATAGAGTGCTAACACAGTAATATGTTTGTTTCATGTAAAAAGGTCTTGGCATACTTTTGAAGGAAAAAAAACTTCTTATATTTAAAAATTACCTGTTAAGACTCCAGCAGCAGGCTGCTTTTGTTGAACGAATGGGATAAAAGACGACACATTTGACACAATATTGTTCGTCTTGAGCACCTTCCCAAGGAATTTTTGACTTGTATTTCTTTCGCACGCATTGCTGGTCAAGTTTGGTCTACTGATTGTACTGTGCAAAGACTCAGAACTTCTCGGCACCTTATTTTTACCAACTGATGGACACTTATTCTCCTTTCCCTTAGCCTCTTTCTCATATCCATGCTCAAAATTGCATGATTTTGCAGTATCATGCTTCATGCTTATTTGCATCAAGTTGTCGGATTCTGTATTCACCGAGTCTAGACTCCTCTCTAGAATTTCTGTGGATGCATGAAAAACCTGTGCATTCTGACATACTGAAGTCACATTACCAAGCACATGTCTACTTGGTGGCATCTTTCTCTCTTCTGACGTGACTCGCTTCAGGGACATGCCGTCTAACTCATCAAGTTGACCATTTCCATGACAGCATCCTCATCAATTCGGAAACATGTCAGTGATGGATTAGAATTAAATGTCCCTGAACCAGAACTGCTCCCCTTAGACTTTCCAACTGGAGGAGTACAAGCAGATCTTCTACCATCCCACCCAAATCTAGAACTAAATGGGGGCACAGTATCAAAATAAAATCCATTCATCAAAGAACTATCTTCTCTTACGGAAATATTATAAACATTAACAAGATCACCACATTTACTGGCTCCACTTCGCATAGAAACATCAGCACTAGAGCTACTAGAGCTACTCATGTTCACATCCTTCAAGTGCCCATTAGGTAAAGATTGACCATTGTAAGGCATTGCATGTATCTTACGTTTTTCCAAAGAATGAGGCGCAGGGGTAAACATGCCAGTAGACCTGCACCACTGAGCAGGAAGAGATTCCCATTCTTTTTTCTCCCTCGGAAGATCCAGACTAGCAAAGATCACTGGATCCTCCATAAGACATGGTGAATAACTCCCTGTAGCAGTGTCAATGTGCATGTCATCATCAAGATGTGAAGAGGTGGCACCGCCAGATTCTTGGGAATTGACTGCATGATTCGAAAACAAAATATGTCTTGCATTATGAGTCATTGCCTCAATCACTTTTTCAAAATCACCAGAATATCTTATGCTTTCTTGTCCAGGTGCACCACCCAATTCATTTTCTTGGGATGGAGAATACTGAACTTCTTCTGAAGTGTTGCATTTATTTAAATCTGCATGTTCACAAGTTGGCTCAGAAATCCCCATCTCATTAATTAAGCATGGCTGCTGATCATTATCTACATGTTCTTTTTCCTCGAAATCAAGTGAATCCTCACCAGCATTTTCATCCATAGAAGAAATTCTATTTTCATCTTCTATTTTCAAGGAGTGGTCAACCTGCAAAGAAAATATTGAAGCCTGAAAAACTACATCATGTTTGCTCTAACTAAAATTTTATGTTAAACATTGTAATGTGCATATAATTATATATATCCTTGATTCTTACATTACACTAGTCACCTAAATAAAATAATATTTACACTAGTCTACATAAAAAAATATTAAAATGTACAGGACATGCCAAGCAAAGAGGAATTTTAGATAAGAAAAAATTTAGACAAGAGATTGCAATTCATTTCCTCATTGTGTAACTATTGACACGATAAGTCAAAGATAATCTTCAAGTTGCGCTACATTGAGGTCCAATGCAGAACGACAATCATCTAAGCTTTGAGGTAAGTTTTCTTCTTTTTTTTTTAATAAAATGATAGGCATCCTACACCAATCCATAAAGAAAGAATAGGTGCCCAAGCTTTGTAGCAAGATTTTGACTTCGACTATGATTTTTAGGGCACTTAAATAAATATTTCCATCGAAACTTGTTGCTACTCATCCAATTTTTTAAACAATGGCATTCTTTTTTGTTAGAAGTATGCCTGTGGGGGATTTAATCATAGATGAGATGCTTTCTCATGAACTGCGGCATGTAAGCTAGAATGGGTGAATTCAGGCTTTAATTAGTTAGGGAAATTAAGAAAAATTAACAACCAACGAAAAACATGCATGCATTCCTCTTCCTCATTAACCCTCAATCAAAGGAAGTCAGTCCATGTATCCACAGGTATCCTTCATCAAGGAGAGGGAAGAGTCCCTCATTTCTCATTCTATTAGTTGATTGAAAAATGTTTTTCCACTACACCGGAATCAATGGTGTCTTTCTACCCAAGTGCAAGCAGACTTTCGAGTTAGACAGCTAATGCTATACTCATAATCTTGGAACATTAAATGCAAGGATTGTGTCAATCAAGTTACCTTCATCTTTCTGCGTTTGGTGCTATGATGCACCTCTACTGAAGGATTCTTGGTGAGTCCTACAAGATTCCCTGAAGAATTTTCCAAACTTTTCAAATGTGTGGGACTGCTGTCTTCATGGATCTGCAGAGTAGGATGAAATCCTTTGACTTTTCGCGAAGTAGCCATATGATCATGCTCTGTCTTTCTCTTCTTACACTTAGGCCATGTAGTTTCTGATTTATATTTGGGAGGTCTGGCTTCTGTATTCTGATTTTGATTTAATTTAGAACAACTCTTCTCCTCATTATGGCTAGGAGAACTCCTTAATGAGTACCGAGCCTCTGGCCTCACATTGACATCATGAGCAGCTTCTGGTGTAATTCTCTCCAGATTCCAAGCTAAGCTTCTCTTTACAATATCTTCTGGGCTTTCAAAAAGATCTTTTTCTTGTACTTCGGAGAAATGGTCATCATTATCAGCATGAGAAAGACAAATATCTCCATCAAGGTAATCCATCTTCATTGATTGACCTGGATCAGAGCTCAATCCCACCACCATCTCTCCCATGCATTGCACATCAGAAACCCCAGCTATAACCTCATCCTCTTTAAAGAATGAATTCTGTGAAGGGCTCCTCAGTGACCTCTCCTTAACATCTGTAAAGACCACGCTACTGTGTGAAGGAATTGGCTCATGACCCATAAGACTATTGCACCCCGGGGATCTATTAGCTGGTAAATCATCACAACTATCTATTACCGCTCCCTTGGATTGTTGAAAACTTTCAGTTAAGCATTTTTCTAAATAGATGCCTTTAGAATCATATGATCCAGTCAATTCTAGACAGCTTGCTTTCTTGCCCCCAGCTTCCCTTCTACATGGTGAACCTTGCGAATCGTTCCCGGGTGCTCTTCCTCCAACTAATTCGAGTACACCATTTGCCCGACCTTCATCTGAAGCCCTGGAAGAATCCTCTTGTCCATCACCAACTCCTGTGATTAGCAACATTTCCTGCTTCGGCTGATTATTAGCATAGAGATCAGGTGCCTCTTGAAGATGCTTCATAATGCATCCTTCCTTTGAAAACTCTGGTGCTTCCAACTCAGTAACAATGGCTTCACAAAACTGATTTCCTAATTCCCCTTCTGATTCTCCTTCCATACATTTTCTGGAGCTGCTCAGAATTTTGTTTTCATATATGCAGTCTTCAGTGTCATCGAAAGCGAGTTTCTTTGGTTTAACAAATATATCCATGTCATCATGTGCCACTTGACTATATGTTGATGTCTGCAAAACAGGATGCACCAAATGGCAAGCTCCTTCCACATCACAAGCAGGCTCAGATAACATAATTTCATCATGATCTTCTGGGTCCACCATGCCACCAATAACATTAAACAAGCTGTTCCCTTCCTCCACAGATTTTGCAGGTGGGCAAGCCTTTAGATCAAGCTGTGTTTCCTTGAGGCTATGGAGTGAATTTGCTTTCGATATTTCTTCAATGTGATCTTTCAGTGAAACAGACCTTGACTTTGCCACTCTACAAGAAGACTTGACTGTATCACCAGCTAAACATGGATGGCTTAAGATTTCAACTTCACCAACAACTCCATTAGTACTATGGCACTCTGCAGTTTTCCCTTTTGAGCGGCTATGAAGACGAAGTTCCAAATCTTTCTGCCTTGCTTTTGATCTTTGAAGCATTGCATGTGACCGCTCCAGATCAGTTTGAATCTTATCGACCTCTGAGTCTGCTTCAGCAAGAGGTGTACTTGCAATAGGTTCTAGTTTTGAAACTCCGTTCGTAACCATTTTCTGTTGAAGTAAACTGGCACTAGTACAGCTTTTAGGCACTTCATCTGGACCAAACCATCCACTAGAAAAGCATGTTTCTGAAAGCCGCACATTATCTGCTTTAATAACTGGGTGGCTGTATAGCATGCCACGACCAACTGTAGAAAGGCCTGTGGGCTGCTGAGATCGGAATAGAAGACCCGAAATGAGCTCTTCTTTCTTCAGATCTGCATAAAATTGATCTTTCATAGTTTAAAATATCCAAAAAAAACAAACCAAATGCATGTTCATGATACCCTCCACTACCGACAAAGATCATAGATAGACAATCTTCGATAAAGGAGCACCAAAAAAAATAATTAAATCAGGAGAATAACTGCATGCATTATTGATTAGTAAAAATCCCCCAAGCGAACTGTTCCCATTTAGGAATAACTATCTTGCTAATTATCAACCATTACACAACCATCAATTCATATTGAGCTACTTTCCATCAAAAACGAATAGCCATGAGAATATTTAATGATCCCTAACAATCTCTGTGAAAAAGATGTCATAAACCATAAATTGTCTCCAAGGGTCTGCTAAAACATATTATTGAATAGAAAAAAAATATCAATACGTACACAGCAATGACAAAAAATGTGTGTGTGTGTGGATTTTCAAAAAATAAATGAATAAATAAAACCAATAAACTTCCAAAAAATTTATCTTGTTCAATATAAAGTTAGAAAAACAAGAAAGAAACTCTACACAGAATTGGCAATTCCACAACTGCAAGTGCAAGGAACATTTTGGGTCAAATTTTTACATTTTAAAAAGGAAGTTCAACTGATCCACTGGAACTTCAATTTCTTTAAAACCCTAGAATTGTGACCAGTCCATTCAAAACGCAAAAATCAAAATCCCAAATTCGAAAACATTGGACCCAAAAACCCCAAAACCATCCAATTTCACAACAACCACTCGAATTTACCAAAAACCCCCCAAAAAATGCAATGAGAGTGAGGGGGGGGATTACCGCAGAGATCGGCGTCAGAGGGTTCGCCAGATCGAGCGACAGCGGAGGACGAGGAGAGCCAGGGAGGGGGACGGATGCCATTGATGAGGAGATGGGAGGCGAGGGACTGGTCGAGGAAGTCGCGGTTCTGCCTCAGCTGGTCCACGATCGAGTTCTTGTGGTCGAAGATCTGCGCGAACAGCAACTCCAGCGACGACATCCCATCCGATGCTCCGGATCCAATGGCGTGAACCCTTAAGAGAGGGAGAGATTTGAAACCCTAGAGAGAGAGAGAGAGAGAGATGTGATTTGGGGGAAAAAAATTTGAATGTTTGAAAAGCTGGCGTTGTTGTGCTAACGTGCGCCGATGCTTGGAACTCATGGATTTGACGGTTAGGATCCTACTGTCTGGTGGACCCCAAAGTGGACGCTCAGGATCTTACAATTTTAACAACGTTTAAAAATCGATCGGACCTTCAAATAAGATGGATAATGTCAAACTTAATCATTTTTACAGTCAAAACTCATATCACAACGTGTGTTTTTATTTTTTTTAAATAGTAAACATTATCTAATGAGTATATGTGTTTTGATAAAATATATATATAACTCTATTCTCAAGTTCAATGAATTCATTTTTACTATATGGATTTCCTATCTTTATTTTGAAATGTAAAAAAATAAAAAAAAAATTGAGTGTGACATTGTCCAAAAGATCCTTATTTAGACATCATTTTAATTTGTAAGACCCCTTCATAAAATCACCATTCATTTGCGTCTTTCATATTCACATTTTAAACTCATATTTGTCATGCAGGAGACACGAAGAGCAGACGACCGAGAAAGAAGAGGGGGCGAGCCAAGAGACTTTTGGATTAAAGATTTAAGGAAGATTTCCGATCTAATTAATGTTTACAAATCACATATCACACCTTAATAAAGATATTTTTTATTAGGTAAATGCAGAGGGGGACTCAAAATTGTGACCTCAATTTTTTAAATTTTTTGTCCGAGCTTTAAAAACTCATGGGATCATGCTGACATGCTCAATTAATTAATTAATATTTATTTTAATAAATTGATTTATCTAAGGGCATTGATGCACTAAATCATTCCAACAATTCTAGCTTGAGCATATGATTTTTTTTTTTTTTTGTATCGAGTATATGTTAGTTTAGACAACATATAATTGATTAGGGGAAATGTAAATAGATGTCTATTCAATTTATTTGTGCATGTATAATTCATTTTTTGTGAAAAGCATTTGGGCGCGTCTATTCCTACCAAGTTTTTCATCTAACCCACCATAAAAAAAAAAAAAGTGTTTTGTTAATCCCACTAATTCAGATTGATCGAAATTGGTCGCCATTTCAGATTTTGGGCAACCGGATTTGATCGTCATTTCAAGTTTTGGGCGACCATAATTGGTCGTCATTTCAGACTTTGAACGACCGTAATTGGTCGAACAGAGTTCAGAATTATATCTAACTATTCTTTGTAAACAAATAAATTTTTGGGTTTATCCATCATATTCTACATTTACTCTTTTATCCAAACAACAGCTAAGGGACTGAAAAAAATGTAAATATGTATACTTTCAATTAATTCAAATTTTTGTAGAAAAATATCTTATTAGACAAATATATATCATTTTTAAGCTTCGTTTGAATTCGTATTTAAAATGATTCTTTATTGGAAAACAAAAAAATCTATCAATTGATCCAAACACATTTTATATTTGGCTTTTAAAATTTGTCTGTAACTTATGTAAAAAAAAATTGTTCTTATGTTATATATTTAAGAATAATGATTTATTCTCCCTACATTACAGTGTATACTTGGAGTGATATGAAGATTCAAGGATGATACACGTCCTGGGATTATATTTTCAAGAAAAAAAATTATAAACTTTATTACAAATCATGTTCGACCAGGTTTGATCATCCAAAACCTGAAATGACGACCAAATCCAGTCGAACTAGCCGGATCGGTGGGGATAGCAAAACACCAATTTTTTTTTTTAGTCGATTGATAGGGTAAGAAAAAATGTTGATAGACTAACCGTGCCCCATTTACATACATCAATGAGTAATAAGTATATACACCTTTCGGGAAAAAATGTCACTGACATTTCACTGACATTTATTTAACCATTGGATATGAATTCGCCAAATATATTATGGCCTCATTAAATAAATAACTAAAATAATAATAGGTTTAACAAAACTGGATTTTCATATTTCAGATCTCCATATGCTCCGCACCGTTTCAGCATTTGAAAAAAAGTTAAAAACAGTTCCATCAAATATTTGAAAATCCTCTATCAAATAATTAAAAAATCATTGATGAAAATCTTTTAATGAACATCATTTATCCATACATGTACTGATGAAAAAAATTTATCTGAAAATAATTCCCTAAGTGACAACAAGAGTGGAACCAAAAAAAAGCCCTTCATTACCACATGAATAATAATATAACAATATACAAACACACCAACAAGAAGAACATCATATCCTAAACAACAAAGCATGCCTCCCTCAATGTGCTGCTGTTGCAGCAGAAGCAGAAGAAGAAACATCAGCCCACTTGACCTTCACCTCCAGCTCGCCCGACTCGACCCCGTCAAGCCTGAGCCGGACGTCCTGCACGATCTCACCGTCGACGCAGCTCACGTAGCTCTCAGAGACCAGGCAGTTTTCGGGGCCAGGAATCACCTTCCGCAGCTTTGTCTCCTCCCTGCAGTTTCCGGTGACTGGCAACACCCGTCTCAGCCTCGACACAGAGGCGATCGGATGGAGGTCAAGGTGGGTGTGGCCCATCTTGTCGTCCGACTTGAATCGGTCCCTATCAAAAACCTCCTATAAAGAAAAATATAAATTTGAATTCAATGAAGATGTTACACTGATATTCATGTACTCACTTTTGCCAATCTAACATGTTTTGATTTTTTATACTTACACAAAAAGTGAAGTTCACACTTACTTGGATGAACTGAAGCATGCAATTTTTTACAGTTTTCATAATACAGTATACACTCCTACGAATTATAAATTTGTATAAGGAAATTATTACGCACTTTTACAGGCCTAACAAGTTTTTTTTTTAATTCCCAAAAGTTAAGTGCATAAACGAATGAATTGAATTCAAATATTTTACAATTTTCATAATAGAGTATATGTTGACATAAGAGAGTATATATTCTATTAAAATTTTCATATACTACGTTAGATAACGTGACATCTGCAGAAGAGCCTAGACGTGAGCATAATCTAATAAAGATTCAACAATTTGGGTGCAGTTGCACCATCTGCTAAAGATCCAGGACCAACAGTTGTGCTTGACTTCTACAAAGACTTACCAAGACCGGGAACTGAAGTATAAATGGGTAATCATGTTGGGCCTATCTTGTTCTCTGCAGTCCTTGTCTATGGAATAAACAACAAAAAATTGGTGTAAACGGGCCGGGCCATCCCAACACGACAGGGGCGCCTGTTAGCCCGAGACAACCTAGGGAGCCGTGCTCCTCTCCACCTCCTCCTCCTCCTCCTCCTCCCCCCATCCCTCACCCCTCCACCCGGACGGCCTAGATTGTACCACCGACACAGCCCGGCCAATGGAACGCCAAGCTGATGGGCTGGCATGGCACGGCCCAAGGCACGGCAGGCGGGTCAAATTGACGGGCCAGGCTGTATGGTGCTGGCCCGTCTTACACCTCTAACTTAAGTCCTTATCAACTTGATAAGCACGACGACTTTTCAAACAACAGTTGTCGATATTTACATGGCTACAAAGCAAAAAAACAAAATAGTTGAATCAGTGAGAGGATTAGTTGTAGCTATGAATTCTGTTTTCATTGAACAGACAACACCAATGGGTAAAGCAAATATAGAGAAAATCAAATTGGTCCCATGTTCATAGCTGACTCTCAACTCAAAATATTGGTATGAGCAAGCTATTTATTAAAAAGTAAAAACTGATGCAATCAAAGAATATACAAATTAGAGTATTTTAACATATGAGCACAAAAGATCAACTGAAATGGTTCCGTGGGGTATAATTACAGTTTTATATACATTTGGGCTATTATTTGAGCAATTAACAAACAGAGTCATGGATTCATGTAACCATCAGGTCTGATTGATGAATCTAAATATGTATTTGTTCTTCCTAGTGAATACATAATAGTCAAACTAAGGGTCACAATCCAAATTCTAATACCCATTAAAAAATATATGTCCAAGATTCAGTAAGTAATATGATAACGACCCATAAATATATTACTCAAAATGATGATAAAATGATATTAATATATTTTTAAAAGTATATAGCTGATCTTATCGCCGCCCACAGATTACAAACAGCCAATAGAAGCTTAAAACTTAAGCACTGGCTTCAATTTATAAACCGTATTTTTGAATGGGGCATAGACTGTTCAACTAATTATAACATAATTAGGCAATCAAGCACTAAGCGCGATATTATTATTTTTTTGCTTTATGAATACCACACAAAACAATACTGCAATGAAAATTGTTGAAATGGTCAAATAAAAAGCGTGTACCAGTTTTAGAATTTCAAGAGGGTCAGTAATGGAGAACGACAACTCTTCATTCCAAACTGGATTGAGACAACTGTTGATGACTTTTGTTTTTGCTGTCTGACATAGTCAACAAAGAATGAGTAAACACTTGAAACATTTTAATCAAATAGCAGATTACATGTAAAGAAGCATTCAAGTCTGAGTACTATAGCTCTCATTTTTTTGTTGCCACTGAAACCAACAAATAATTTACCATCATTGACAGCTAATTTAAAATAGAAACAAAAAGACAAAAATATGGTTGTGATTTCAAATTTCATGTTCATATGCTTCAAGGACATAAAATGGAAAAATCGACAGTCACCAAGTCACTATCGATCTTATGGGAAGAACATAGAATACCACTTTGACCAGTCAATGAACTAACAAACCAGTCAAAATATAATTTTATATACGTCAAGGAAAACGTCTTCAAATTTAATTTTAACATATATGACTTCAACCTCATATAAAGAAAGCCTCAGTTTCTCCAGACACGTCGGATTCAGCACTTTTTTTGTTAGCCATGATTTTATTTTAAAAAATCCAGAAGCTAAATTTATCACAAAATCAATATCGAAAAAATGAACATGACAAAGAGCAAAGCATTGGAACTCCCCAATTCTGTCATAGGTGAGCTTCCAATTAAAATATTTGATATGCTAATCAACTAGAACTGCTGGGGCACTAGATCTTAGCATTTGGCATTCGATCAATTACAGTACAGTCATAACTACAACAAGGATAAATGTTGATAACTTTAAAAAAAAAATTCCTTGTGCTTGACAAGCAACAAATCAAAACAAGCCAGAGTGAGAGGATAACCTGATTCCCGAGTTTGACAACCACATACGGATCACTACTCGTGAAATCGCGCACCACTAGCCTCTTGCCTCGCAAAATGTACACTTTCAGCAGTGCAACTACCTCACCCATATTTTATACCAGTTCAATCTTTATATAGCAATCTCTCTATATGGGCTCAGTTATGCAGTCCAACCTATAAAAAAAAACAAGTTATTCTTCATCCACTGAATGAATGAAACCCACCAAAAAGAACGTAGAGATATGTATACACAGCAAATACATAAGATTTCAACAAATGAGAAAAAAAAAACCAATGGAAAAACCAAAAGCTTCAAAGGATTATCAACAAAACATTACCCATTCCATAAATGAGGAACTTATAATCAATGAGAAAGATTGATAAAAAACAATTTGACCCAGTAATTCATATCAAAAGGAAGAACTGTGAAAAATAGAACCCAGACATAACAACAAAATGACCAACATTACTCACTTGTTGATGTTTCTTTCACTCAGATCACAAAAGCTGGGAAAAAAATTTCAAAATCGAGCCCAAAAAAAATTGTACAAGAAAATCTCAACTCCGAGCACAACCTATTCTGAGTGTTCGATTGATCTACGAAGAAAACAACAGACAAAGAAAACTAATAAAGAAAAGATCCTTTATAAAAAGAAGAGAAACTAACCAAAGCCATATTTAAAGATGACTTGAAAACAAAAGGGACCAACATTTGCTCACTTGTTGATGTTTCTTCTACTCAAATCAAATAAGAAGAAAAGGCACTCAAGATCAAGCCAAAATTTTCGACTTCAAACGCAACCCATTTCGAGCCATCGATTGATCCATGAAGAAAAATGTAAAAAATCAAAGAAAGAAATGAAAAAGAGCCGCAAAAAAATGAAGAAGCCAAAGAATAGATGACATAACACAAAAAGGACCAACATTTACCAAACTTGTTGATATTTCACAAAAGCTTTTAAAAAAAATTCGAAAATCTCGAATACAAGCACAGCCATTTCGAAAGATCGAAAATCAAAAAAAGACAAAAAAGAAAAAAAAAAGAAACAGCATTTACCCATTGATGTTTCGTTCACTCGAATCACAAAAGCTTTAAAAAAATCACTCAAATCAGCCCCTAAATTAAAAAAAAAAAAAATCTCCACTTCGAGCACAACCCATTTCTAGTCTTCAATTGATCCATGAAAAAAAGGCCAAAAAATCGAAAATAAATAAATTACATAACAAAACAGCCGTATTTCACAACAAAAAGGACAACCTTTACAAGAACTTTGGGGAAAAAAGCACCCAAAATCAGCCCAAAAAAAATCGAAAAACTCTCGACATGAAGCACGACCCATTTCGAGTCTTCAATTGATCGACGGAAAACAAAAACAACAGACAAAAAAAATCGAAAAAATAAACGAAAACGGGGGACCAACATTTACTCACATGTCGTCGATGTTTCTTTTACTCAAATCACAAAAGCCTTTAAAAAAAAACATTCAAAATCAAATTTAAAAATTCGAAAAACCTCGACTTTAAAGCACAACAACCCATTTCGAATCTTCAATTGATCCATGAAAAAAAAATCAGCCCAAAAAAATTCGAAAAAAAATCTTCGATTGATCAACCCAAAAAAAAAACAAAATCCGCCAAGAGAGAGAGAGAGGAGAATCTAACCTCTCCTTCGATGTTGGGTCTGTTCGGTCTCTCACAGGACCGCCGTCAGGGACTGGTATACAGTGGGAAGTAGTTGGACTGACCGGATGGTGCCTGTGAAGGTGACCGGCACGTGGTGGGCGTTGGTTGGTCTCGGTTTGGGTTGGGAATTTTTTTTTGGTGGGGCTATAGCCACCCACAAATTATCCTACCCACCACCTCATAAAAAAATTAATTTATTTCATATCAAACCCACCCCACGTTTGACATAGATGACGTTTTCTGTGTTTAATATTGTTCGACATAGATGGTGTCTTCTGTGTTTAAAATTGTTCGACATAGACGATGTCTTCTGTGTTTAAGTTGGTTCGACATGGATCATGTCGAAGAGAGACAAAAAAATTTTGATATGTGATTAACGTAGTTACTGTTGACAAATTGATACTATGTTAACTCTTATATTGACAACTTATATTTACTTTGATAATAAAGTGTTAAAATATTTGATGTAATCAAATCTTATTGAATTATAATGTTTGTGATACAATCACCAACATGTTTATCTCATTAATATAGAAAATAAAAGTGGGATACACATTGTTTGTGATTGATATATTATAACCAATGACCACATATCACTTTGCTTGATTTTATTCATGAATGTCAATGATTCATTCAACATATTTCAGTCCTCCAATGTTTTTGTCAGTTGACGACACCGCAAAAAACAATCGTCGTACACCTAAATGAATATAAGTTATCATATACATGCATACATTATCATTCACGATCGATATAATCCATGTTGAATCACCTTAAATATAGAAAAACATCGTCTATGTTAAACTGGATATAAGATTTATGATTCCTGATCGACATGATCTATATCGAACAATCTTAAACACAGAAGACATCGTCTATGTCGAACAATCTTAAACATAGAAGACACTGTCTATGTCGAACAATCTTAATCACAGAAGACATCGTCTATGTCGAATTCGTGGGGTGGGTTAGATATGAAATAAATTATTTTTTTATGGAGTGAGTAAGATAACATGTGGGGTGGTTATAGCCATGCCCTTTTTTTATGGAAACAGTGGGCATACGCCTCAATATATTAAGAACGCAATAATGATTCACATGCCCCAATTTTACAGACCCCAAATAGACCCCATAAGGTGACATCAAAACATTACATATTATACATTTTTTAATTATTTCCTTATAAAGTGATTTTTCGGTTATGATTCACCGATTTTTTTGTGATTTGTTCTTCATTAAATCACATATCAGCAACAACTATCATTCTTTTTCATCATCCTGTTTTTTCTTCTTCATCAATCCTTAAATCTTCTTTATCAATGATCCCGTCAGGGCGTGGATTAAGGAATCGATCCTGACCCATCGACGACTGAGATCTCCACGCACGAAAAAGAGATGGTGTCCGTCGCTGGAACGACGAGATCGCCATCCTCGATCGCGGTTCCCGAGGAATAGACATCGACGAAGGGCCTGGGCTTGAGGAGGTGGAGGAGGAGGGCTCGAAGTGATCCCGTAAAAAAGATGCAGCCTTTGTGGGAGATCTGAACCGGGCTCTGAAGCGGGGTCTTCCCAACGCAGTCACGGAGCTTGTGAAGGTCCGCGGTGGCGGCAGTGCCGGTGTCGGAGACGATGACACGCCGTTGTCGCGTGTGGAAGCCTCGGTCACCCCGGCGAAGGATTCGAAGGACTGTTACATTTGAAATGTAACAGTCTTATAACGATACAATGTTATTTTCAAAATCTTTTTTTTTTTTTTTTACATTTGAATGATTTATTTTTTTTTAGACTTCTAAATAATTTATAGGTGTTACATTCTGAAATATAACAGTATACTACAAGTGTATTTTGTGAAAGTGTTACATTTTGTCATTTTTCTTTGCTGTTGCAGAGGAGTCTGCTACATTTTCGTTGGATGAGATTCCAACTTTTGAAGCGTTGAGACTGACATAGAGACGGACAGAGAGCTTCCTATCTTTAAACGATGACTGCCCGGGATAATAACAAAAAGTAAGGTCGCCATTGGAGACGGAGAAGGTGAAGTAAATCGAAAGCAAAGTCAGGTATTGTTTTGTTGTGAAAACTGTGTATTGATTAATGCTGTTACATTTATAAATGTAACACTTAATGAATATTGCGGTTTAATTCAAAAGAGATACATTTAAGCAATACACAGTTTTTGTTATTTTGTTACATTTGAAATGTAACAGCCTTGTAAATGTTTGTATTATTTTTGTTTTACATTTGAACTGTAACAGTCTTGGAACGATATAATGTTATTTATGCAACACTCTTACATTCGTAAATGTATATTATTGTTGCATTCGTAAATGTAACATTCAATCGCATACACATAATGATTTGTATTTGTTACATTTGTGCAACACTGTTACATTCTGTAACAGTTATATTCATATAAAAAAAAACTAGAACATTTTTTTTGTTATTTAGATAAGTTTGGTGTAATTTAGATAAGTTTTGGTGTAAAATTCATAAGAATTTTAAAAATTCAAATTTTGAAATAAGCAAAATTTAAAGAGATATATTTTTTACAAATTAGGCAAATTCAAATTCATGTGAAATATTAATAAGAGAAAAAAGGAGGATTAGAGTTAATTGAATCTATTTTTAATGAAAGGTATATCTGTATTTTTTTATTTTACCCATTTTCAAAAGTGAATAAGTCAACCAATAAGGAGATGACACCTTATGTGGCCTGTGAATGGGGTCTATGAGTTGAGGCCTGGATATCATCACTCTTAAGAATGAAGCCCAATACAATTGCATGAAAATAAAAGATGGTCCAATACACAACATATAGAATTATAGTAGAAGAGATATCTATCAAACTCTAATACTGCGCACCCATTGGGTCGGGATGAGAGACACGGTCGGTCACATGGGATTTTTTTTTGTCTTTCTGTGTTCCCGTCTAAAAATTTATCCCCCATAATGGTTTGACCAGAATAGGCACAGGCCGATTTGGGATAAGAGTAATGATTAGGATAATAAGTGCAAGAGGATAAGTTATCATTTATGGTATAAAAATAATTAACATAAAAAAACATAATTGTCTTGATTTTGAAATAAAAATAGAAAATTTTTATTCTACTTAAAGGCTGAAATAGCATTTATCGCTATTTTTTGTTTTGTAATAAGAACAAAATTGATGGATTTTTTTATTTTAAATAATTAGGACAATTTATCATTAAAACTTTAACATCAAAAACACCTTAGGCCCCATTTGGTTCCGCTTTTTTAAAGCGATTTCATTTTTAATTAAGTAGAAAGCTAAAAAGTGTTATCAAACGCATTTTTAAAAGCTGGCTTAATTAAAAAGTTACTTTCAGTTTTTAATGCAAAACAATAGATTTTTAAAAAGCGAAAAAAATCTGTTTTCTATTAATCAAGTCTATTTAGACCACTTTATTCAAAATTTTATTTTTCATACGTTTAGAAATACGGACCATTTGGCAAATTAAGACCTAGTTTGGTAATAAATGAATAAATTTTTAGGATAAGTTAACCTAATTTATGGGAATAAAAAATTTATTATTTTTATCCAGATTTGCATTTGGTAATGCTTTTTATTATCCTCACTTTTTTGTTCTTATCATCAATCTTGCATTTGGATCAAATATAAGATAACTTTTAATTTATTTTAAAAAATACAAAATATATGTCCTTCCTATTAATGAGGTATTAATATTGTTTGGCTGAACACATTCTTCTTTTTTTTTCTTTTTTTTTTGAAATGGTAGTCATAAATGTTATCCTAATTTTATAAAATAGGAATAAAAAATTAGAGTAAAGTATGTTCTACCTTTTACCTACAACAAACTATCTCTATTTTTTATCTCAAAATGTGGACAATTGTCCATCCTTTATCCCCATTTTTTTATACCATATGGGATAAAAGTGATTTAATCTAATTTTTTCCTTGTCCCAACCCATTATCCCCATGTCAAACTAAGCCTAAAAGACCAGTTTGACAAGGGCATCAATTATTCCCATGTATCTTAATATTTGAGCAGAAAAAAAATTTTATTTTTGTGAAGCAAAATTACCAAACTAAAGAGTGTTTTAATAATACGATTTGACCCTAAAGTATCTCACTTTTAAAATTTCATAATCAGACAAACATACTATATTATTTTTTGATAAATTACTTGGAAGTGGCATTTATAAGCACAAAACTGAGTGGAGCTTTTCAATTAATAAATCAAAAATTGTGGGCGTTTGAAAACATGCATGCAACTTTCTGGTTTGTTTTTGGAAAAACAGAATGCCCAAAGTACATTCAAAGTGTGTTTCCAAGCGCCCTCCTAGGCAATGTTTGGATGAGAGGAACAATGAGAATTTGAAAATTTTTATGTGACATTTTCAAATGAATCGTTTTAGTGGATTTTCATATAACAGGGAAAATACAAATAGAACATTGGGAGCAAAAGAGAAAAGTCTACTATGATTGGGAATTCTAAGATTTTGAAAAGCAAAATCCACCCAAATGTGGATCTGAATAGGGCTTTAGGCAGTGTTTGATAGAATGACGGAATATGAAGTGGGAATGCAAAAGTGAAAAAGTTATGGTTAATGAGATATATAGAAACGATTAGGTGCGGCGAACGGCGGGTGCGGCCATGACACGGGCCGTTCGATCACGGGTCCATCGCATCCGACGGTCAATGTGAATCACATCGACCGTCGGATGTGATGGACCCGTGATCGACGGCCCGTGATCGCTGCCGCACCCGCCATTCGCCGCATGTAATCGGCTCTCATGAGATATATGAAACTATAAAAAGAGCTATAAAAAGGACAATGAATTACAACGAAATTTTTTTTGAATCAAATGGAAAATAAATCATTTTCTTTTATTTCTTATCAATTTTATGTTGTCTGTACATGTGAGGAAAAGTGATAAAATCATTCTCTCTCACACACTTTTATACAAATAATTTTTTTCCTTTTTCTTTTATAGTAAGACAAGATAAACAATGAAAAATGAAGGAAATTTTTCATTATTCATGTATGACACAAACACTATTTTTAAGGCAGCAAAAGTAAAATTTTAATTCTATCTCAGATTTATTCATTTCATCAGCATGTACACACTATCAGTAATTTCTACCATCAGTCCCTGTCAATGTATACTATTTTTTTATTTTCTATGTAAAAGAGTATTATAGAATTCAATGGAGTACTAAAATATAAATTTTGTGCATGGAATATATATATCCTAAAAAATAAAAAATTGTGAAATTCTAGATTCTCTGACATAATCAGGTTTGAGCTACAGAGATACATGCATTCAATAACGTTTGGCGTGGGACATAATCACACAACATTATTATGGATGGGTACGTCATCAACTGGTCTGGGCAGCTCTTTCCCCCACCAAGCACTTTGCTATCTTCCCCAACCTAAAAAACATATAAAACACAAAAAAAAATTTGGTTTGAAACCCATTAACCCCATCTTCTCTCCCCCACCAATCTAAAACTTTAAAAGATCATCCCTACCACTTCAATCAAAATATAAAAATATAGAGATGTCATTGCATCGGTGGAGAGTATTGTGTTGTGGTTTCAAAAACAGCCTGTATTCTGGAAGTCGTTCGACAACTTTGAAGTCGAACATATGTACTAGAGGACGACAATAGGTCAATCGACCTGGGCAGTCATGGGCGATGGTAGATCCGTCGAACAGAATATTAGACAGCTTGTGTTTTGAAAGTCATTCGATAACCCTGAAGTCGAACATATGTATTGGCAGACGACAACAAGTCAGTCGACCTGGGGGTCACGGGTGACAGGAGACCCGTCGAACAAGCCAAGAGGTAGCCTGTGTTCTGGAATTTGTTCAACAACCCTGAAGTCGAACATATGTATTGGCAAACGACAACAAATCAGTCGACCTGGGGGTCATGAGCGACAGGAGACCTGTCGAACAAGCCAATGGGCAGCCTGTGTTCTAGTTTTTGTTCGACAATCCTGAAGTTAAATTTACAAAATTATCACATTTCTTCATTATGATTGGGTCCTCACATACATCAGCTGAACAAGAGGATACATAAAAAAAGCTTCATGTTTCAAATTCATTTTAAACATTTCTTCATCAATCATTTACATCTTAACTGACTATTCATACACATTTTAAACAAAACATTCATTACAATCATTTGCATTCACACACATTTTTAACGACCCCAGTCCCCAGCCAACAATGACAACTTACACACATTTTAAACAATGCATTCCTTACAAACATGAGCTGACTTAAAAGTGATAACAAGGTTGTTCTAAAATCATTCGTGTTGATCATATCTTTGCTTCGATCGTCATTCCACACTTGGTCATCGCGAAATGGTGTGCCATTCTCCAAGTATTGAAGCACATCTCAGATATTGAATCATGCAGAAGAAATAGTTGTCCTTCTATCCAGTAACGACTGAAGATGTTGCCTCACATTTGCCTTAAGCTACAAATAAACAAGTTTCATATCAAAAAAAGAAATTCACATACTAAAAAATAACAATAAATCAACAGTATACATTATAAACATTTGTAGAGGTTATTTGAGCCAATTTCTTGGTTAAGGGCCATCCTACATAAAGAGGATTGAAAATCGACATTAAACTATATAACAAATTATTTTAAAAAATCAATACATTCTATGAAGGTATACAATAGGCGAACAAGGTGTGACAACATGTAATTGGTAAATACAAGTCCTTTAGGAGCATCAATTCTATTTATCATATTGATCTTCGATCAATGTTAATTAATTTTGTAGATATTTCAAAGTTAAGCATTCTAAGAGTAATGACCAATGAATGTGACAATACATTCTAACTGATAGCAATTTAAATGCTTTTATCAAGAATAACAATTCCCCATCTTGGACATGAACTGCCACTCTATTAATTCACTCTATCAAATTAAGTGACCATATGATTTTAATTAATTAACAATAAAATGCAAGAGTTGTCAACATTCATTTTCAATATTGAACACTAAATACAATTTAATCCAAAAATAACCCTAGTTTTCTATAGAAAACCCTATATTTCTATCCCAAACCATAATTTTTTTTAATAATCTCTCTTTCAATCCATATTTTATTTGAAACCATAGGTTTCTATCCGCATTCTATCCCAAACTATAGGCTTCAATCCACATTTTATCCCAAACTCTAGGTTTTTATCCCAAACCATAAAAAAATTTAAATAACCAATCTTTCAATCTACATTTTATTCCAAACCATATATTTCTATCCACATCTTTTCCCCAAACCTTAGATTTCAATCTACATTATATCAAACCTCGGGTTTCTATCCCAAACCTCTTTTTTCTAATAACCAATCTTTTAGTCCACATTCCATCCCAAATCCTTTTTTTTTTAAGAACCAATCTTTGAATCCATATTTAGGGTTTCTATCCCAAACCCTAAATATATATTTTTTGTTCAATAACAAATCTTTCATTCCAAAACCCTAAGAACAAGATCTATAAATACACATTCAAGAAAAAAAAAGAACACATACTTGTACGTACTTTATAGGATCGTGGAAGATACCGCGGCTTACTCCTTATGATCGGCTGGTGGGTGGGAGGGAGAGGAGAGGAGAAAAAAAAGGAAGATTAGTGTATGTCAGGTCTCATGTGGGAGGGGAGGGGAGGGGAGCGGCGAGGAGAGGAGGGAAGGAATAAAAAGAGAGAACCAAGGAGTGGTGGGATCATAGTCTAACTTGTTATAATATAAATGATGGTGGGATCAGGTGTTATAACATATCTGGTTTGTGGGATCAGTTGGTTGGGGGGACAACAAAGTGCTTGGTGGGGATAGATCTGCCTGTCTTTTTTCCCCTTTTTGTTTTTTGAAAAGATAGGCATTCGGCCTTTAATTTTTTTTATTTTTTTTTTGATAGCCTGTTAGAGCATCTTCAAGGGTGATTTTTATTAGCCTCCTCAACCAAATCTGACGAGTGAGAGGAAAAAAAACCCACTCCAAAGGACTCCCTGCCCCTCGCTAATTCGGGCAAGGGAGCAGAGACACTCACAGAATGGGGGACCTCTCTGGAAGCTCTCAAATGTGAGGGTCACATTAAAAAATATATATATAAATATATTTTTTTGTCATATGGTGGGTCTTACAAAAATTTAAAAATATATATATAAAAAGTTGTGATGGATGTATATCTCAATGGATCTTTCTTTACCTATTTAACTTCATCCTCATTTATACAATGTTTACACTCTCAATCTACAAGTTTTGTTTTTCCAAAATTAAGATTTTTTTCTCTCTAAATTTTACATTTGATCTAAATTTCTTATTTGATATCATTTTATTTTTTCAAAGCATTAACTTTAATGATTTATTTTCATTTTTTTGTCCAGATTAAATTTTTGTGACTTTAAATTTTAAATATAATTAATTTGAATTTTAAAAAACTATTAATAAAATATTATTATAAGAGAAATTCAGAGAGTGGTTAGAGTTTGGCACTCCACCAAGAATCCCTAACTTGCTATCAGTGCCATGCTACACAAATTAGAGAAGGGATATGTGAAGCTTGATTAAAATGCTCTTATTTATTTATTTATTTTAAACCTCTTTAACAAGTTAATTTATAACGAATGACTATCAATCAGAAACCAAAATATCCTTAATTCAAGATTTTAACAATTAATATGACACTTCAGCTTGCCACTTTGCAAACAACAATCCATAAAAGAAATTATTATCCATTTTATAGGGCCTCCTCACACGTCACCAAACAAAGCGTTATGTATTCTACCAATATATGCTCTAATATGACAATAGTAAAAAATTATGCACTAAATAATATTATTTTTTATTATAAAAAAAAACTTAGTTAAATGTAAATACTTCAATTAAAAGTAATTGCAAGAATGACCAAGTACAAGATCAGTCGTTTCAGTACTTGGAATCATGTAAATTATTCAGAGACTAATCAGCAATCCCAATTTACATGTGACAGGTTACAAAACTACAAGAATGGCAACAGTATGTAGACCTACTACAACAACGTGGACAACTATTGTTACACATTAATACACAAGCACACCTTGTTAATTCAATTGTGGTTTCAGTTGTGTTTTTTTTCTTTCTCAGGGTGATTGTTTTGTCTCACCTTCACCAACATTTTTCATCGGAGCAGACGGGGAGCCATTGAATCGTTTGATAATGCAGCCCGAATGCCCCATCTCGGCGCAACAGGCGTGCTCAGTTCTTGACCGCCTTCCCCGCTCGTCGCCTCCACACGCTCTACATCCACCGGGGAAAAGGAACAACACGTTAGGGTGCTTTTGGAAAAGAGATTGATAAATGGATTTTTTTTCACTCAAAGCATCTTTTGTAACCTGAGTGTGTTTGGAACGAGTTTGGACTAGTATGATTCACGCAGAAGCAAAAACTTCAAAAGCTGTCCAAGCCCGTTGCCAAACGCACCCTTAGAGGAGCATTTTCAGATGGTTTGCAAGTATAGGGTTCAGCATTTTGCAATGTTTGTTCTTTAATGCACTAAAGAAGGGGAAATAAGAGAGATTGAAAGCTAATGAAGAAAGATTACAAGAAGCTCGTCATCTGAATCTGAATCTGCCTCTTGTGCTGAGATGGGTGAATCTGGTTTGTCTTCCTCGCTTGAATCTTCGGGGTCGGTTGGCTGCTGTTCTGTTCCCTCTCCAGCTTCGAATGAGGTGACTTGTTCCCCTTCAGCATGACCTATAATAGATATTAAAAAAAATCAAATCAGTAAGTTTATACAGCAACCGGAGTCTAACATTTACGACTTAGGAGTTCTGAGCATTCAATGATACATATGATGTCAAGAGCTGAATCGAAATATATTTGTATAGAGTATATCAATCATTCATATTCAAAAGTGATACAAATTGCATGAAAATTGATTGTGTCAAAACAGAAAGATGACAGTACAAGCATGATTTTCTATATCACCAACATTCATAAAGAAGTACAAGGGGAGTGAGTGTTGCAGTGAACCTAGAAGAACTTTTTTTTTCAATGCAAGAGTGGATGATGATCTTCATGATTTTTTTTTAACAATGAAAGGACTACAGACAATTCAATATTTATCGAAGGCTAGTAAATATGAGCAAACTCATCTGGAAAAAACAAAAAATTGATCAACAAGACACCGAGTTATTATTCTTTGTAAATATTTTCACATCAAACTATAACAGATCTTAGGCGTTTCCTATATGCCGGGTATTTTCTGATTTCAGCATTGCAGACAGTTGGACAAATTTTTTACCCGAGTGAACCTCCCCCTCAATATCATGTGGTTGGGAATCTGATGAATCAGAAGCACGAGAACCCTTTGAATCAGACGTCTCTACATCACTGTCACGTTCAGGTGTTCCTCCATCATCTCTGGATACATGTTGCTTTGAGTTTGTTTTCCTTCTCCCTCCTCTGGAAGATGTAGACCTGTCATACACTCAAAGGATCACAGTCATGGAAAATGCTTAACGCAAAGAAGCCTGAGATCAAATTTTTTTCTTACTTTTTGCTCGCATAATTACTTCTTCCAGAAGCAGCCGTGCTAGTCTGGCCATTCTTTTGTCTAGGCAATCTGTGAGGTTAATGACAGCTAAGAAGCAGGCACATGTCGAATAATATTTCAGTTATCTTGAAGCATGCACATTTGTATTAATTAGTAAAAAAAGAAGAAAATTTGTTCTTGGCATAATTCCATCTTTCCATTATGTGCCTGGTCATCATGCAGAGTTCCACTATGATTTCAGACACACCGTTAATTGGTGAGCAAGTGGACTTGCAGTTCAGTGATTTAGTTTTAAAAACGAACAAAATGATCACCAAAAAACATAGGTATGATACAGATCCTATGTATCCCAGCAAGTATTCCCAAACTGATATAGCACATGTCAAAAGAGACAAGAATAAGCACTGACAACAGAAAAACAAATCAATACTTACATTCCCTCAGAGAAGGATGATCGTTCCAACTTCTGTTTCTGTAAAAAAGAAAGAAAGTGCACATTATGCTGTAATCAGGGAATTTTTCTTGCCGTTGGACTCCATGTGAAAGTCAATACTAATAATTTTTAAAAATAGAGAGTTATGAGTGAAGGTCGGGACCTTTTTTGGTTTATCATTGTTGTCAATAAGCTCCCACCGTTCCTTATCCAACTGAAGCACTTCCACATCTCCATCATCATACAGTATCTTAAAATGCAGAAAAAACTCTCAGAGAATCAACATGCAATTTGGAGATAAAATCAAAGGAGAGGAGAATGTGATAAGATATAAATGAATTCTTTTAAGAAATATGAAATGTAAGAACTCCTGCAGCTTACCGTGTGTTTCTTCATTCCTTGATCATAGGACTGTACTATGCCTTCATAAAACCTGAATTGAAAACTGTATCAGACTACCAGAAGCATGATGTGTACCATATACCTTTCCCACATTTACACATCAGTGCAACTATTCATCCTCCCTCGTAAGAGGACACAATACACATGCAGAGGAATTCCAAACAATTTAAATATTGAAATCTCCTTCCCATGAATTAAATAATATTAGACCTCACCCACTCATTCTATTTTATTCCTGCCAAGCAATAGAGTGTTCATCGTTCATTGTGATCACAAAGCCACTCAAGTAATCGATCAGCGGGAATGCTTACTCTTTGTCCATTGGCCACCATACTTTTATTCTGCTTCCGATCATTTTGACATCGCTATTAACAGGTTTCTGCGATGAACACTGCATAGAAACCAGACATATACTTAATCAGCATCATGGCCTTCTTAATAAGATTAAAATAACAGGGAGGTAAATTAGAGACCCACAACATGTTAGGAATTAAATCAACCATAATCACTAAATTCATCTCTTTAAACAATCAGAAGCAGAACTTATTGATAGGTGCGTCATGCTGATGACAAGCAATATAGATGTCTTTTTTTTATGGGCAACATCTCTAATTCGTCTTGAAAATATGATCTAAATCATTTTCAAAACCAGAAATCAATTCATAAAATCAGGTATTCAGACAATTCAACTCGACTTTAATAGCTGGGACTGTTAGGGATAACTAATAGAAGAAATTGACTCCTTTGCAAAAGAAAATTTGCCGAAGGAATTTTAGAACAGAAATTGCAGTTCATCCCATTTTCTGCATGCAAATATGAGACAGGTCAATAAAATTTTGTATTACAGCTAAATTTTCTATAATACATGGTTTTGCCATTGCACTGACATATCAGATAATTGCTTTGAATGTGTGACAAAACAAACAGGAGTAATCACCTTTCCCAGTCCAGCAATGCTTCTTCTCTTAGGCTTTCTACTAGATACCACAGAGCCCTTCTCATTATCATCCGAAATATTATTATTCACTTCTGGTGAATTGGACTGTGGATACACGGATCAAAAAACAATAAGTGAGTCATACTCCAAAATTCTTATACACGGTGAATTTAATTTGCAAGCATTATGACCTGCAAAAATGGTGCTCACCTTTTCAGCGACATTTTTGGTGTTATTTAGATTCTCAAAGGGAGCTTTCCTTTTTGTTCCAGTGGGGAAGCTTTTAGGTGTCACCAAACAGCTTGCTAGCAAATCTGAATCAGTGGCTTCAACCACAGTTTTTTCCATGAGTAATTCTTCTGCGTAAACATGGTTTGCAACATCAGTTTCAATTTAATATAAATGAAAGAACCTCAGGGGCCTGCAAGTTTCTTTTGAAACTATTTCTGTCCCCTAACAAAAAAAATTGACTGGGATAAAGTAACAGCACCCTGCATAGGCGGCTTTTTCCGTTTGGGTACAGGCATAGATATTGAATCCCCAGTTCTTGTCTTCTTACGTTTCCGAGACGCTGTACTTTTAACATTTTCTACAGATATTTCCCCAATTGCAAAGTGGGAAGAGTTCTCATTGAAATTGTTCTTTCCCACGCCATTGGAGCTTTGTATATTGTCCAAATCAATCTCTCTAACCATTCCAAGGATATCAACATCTTTTTCTGCTCTCTCTCCATAATTTTGCTTCTTAGTAGCTTTCTTCTTTTTGGCACCCCGAGATTTAAGACGTTTCATTATCTTCCCTAATGGAACCTCATTGTCATCTCCATCACTATCTTTCAACATCTCATCCTTTCCAGACCCTAAGTCAATCTGAATGAACGATAGAAAAGGAACAAAGTCAGGACAAATAACACAATTTAAACACCAATAGAGTTTACAACTATATGAGATCTCCAAATATACCGATTCATTTTTTTCAAACTTCAATGATTCAAAATGCACCAAAAATTCCCCATCAGCCAACCATTTCTGTTCGCCATTGACCTGAAGAAAAAAATGCACATGAAAAAAAAATCAATGAGAAAAGGACTCTATAAATATCAAGGATGTCATAACTGAATATAAGATGCTAGTAATGCTTAAGTGCACAATTCCTGCTAAAACAAAAATCCCATATTTACATGGCTTAATAATAAAGCACAAGGAAAGTCGGAAGAAAATAAAGATCATAACACAACCTGAGAAACAGCTTCCCGCAACTGACCAAGGTAACTCATGAAATAGATGTATTCAATAGAACACTTGACAGTACCTCTGTCCGCAAATAGAAGAAACTACTTCCAAATTATGAATATGCATGTTTCTGTACGCATCCATCTCAAATGATGCATTTCTAAACCATACCGCAAACTTTATTTGTTCAGAAACAAACTGCAGCTATCAAGTTTCATCAACATTATTATTTGGTTTGTCAAGTTTAATAACTTCAATAGAAAGTTTATAATGGTATTGACTATTGAGTCACACAGCATGGTGGTGAACACAACCTATCCAACCTGAAAGACATCAGAATGAACATAAAAATTAGTTCCTCAATAACTGAAACATACAAGGATATTTTTAATGTTTGCCACCTGCTTATAGCCCCCTGTTGAATCTATAGCATTTGTTTACACATGTTCAGATGTATATTAACCAATCCTACAAATATCAGATGTAGAGTATGCAACAGATGACATGGTGAAGGACATGATAACAATACTGAGCTCAATTAGATCAACCTAATGTAGATACCTGACATAAGAATGCATAATAGGAAGCTTTCAAGTAATCAGTTTTTGATAGTACTAGAAATGCAAGTGAAAATAGTACATGTGAACTCACCATAGAGTCTTTGCCTTCTTCTTTCTCTATTGTTCTATAAAGCAATGGAGGAAGGGAAACTGATGTAGGCATCTCTGGGTAATTTTCTTGATTTTGAATTAATTTCTTGGTAATTAACAGCCCAAGCTCACATATTGCATGAGAATTCTGTAATTTGCAAGGCAAATTAAAGAGTATAAGATCATGCAGCGGTAATAATTGGAACATGCATGCATGAGTGCACAAAAAGGAGCATATTTTCAAATGGAGCAGAGAGGAACTCCAAGTTTATGTACACTGAGATGCACTGATCACACATTGAATGTTGGTCATGTGTCTCATACCTTTGTTTTGGTTCCAACAACAATATCTTCTGAATGCATAATACTATGAAAGATTGACACGATCGGAAAAATGCTGTCCTGATTCCTTTTGGAATTAGCCTCGGATGGCAAACATTCATCCCCGAGCAGAACCACAGAGAGAAATAAATGCAATCTCCTGTAAAATAGCAACACAAAAATGTGAGGAAAATATAAAATGAAATAAGGGATCCCTTTTCATCAAACTTGTCGATTTTATATCACAGGAAAACATAAGCATCATCATTCATTTGTTGCATGAATAAAAAGACTGGCCCACCAAATACTGAAAAAAGAAAAAAAAATGAAAATGAAAAATGAAAAAGAAAATGGCCACCCCCCCTGACCCATTATTTAATCATGCACCATAGTTTTGTATTAATCCAAAAGATGTTTGGTAATTATAAACACGAGACAAGGGAGTTGAGTTGCTATTGTAACATCAAATAAATCTGTCAATTGAGATGTGGCTGGACCCAAACCTTTCTTTTCTAGGAAGTGTGTATATCATGGATTAAGAAATTATATTCCTAGGACAGAGAGTTCACAGATAGATCCCTTCCTCGAACTGTAGTGTTTGATGGAAAACCATTTTGTCTTTTTTTTTTTTAGGTAACTGCTGGGACTTGAACCCATGAACTCTTGGTTGCATATGCTTTTGTCAACCAACCCCAAACTAATAAATAGGTCACATGGTCCCGGCGGGGGTCGAACCTGAGACCTTCAGCTCCTGAGAAACTTTGAAGAACATCAGCATTTTATGTTCTACAAGGGAATCAGGCCGCAGGATGCTGAAGACGAAACAATTTTGGTTGATGTGGTGCTTTGAGCAGCGGGCATAGAATCTCACTGTTTGTCAATAGTTGATGTGAATCTATTTGTTAATCTGTGTGTGTGTGTGTGTGTGTAATATGACAAAAAAAAGATTATTGATTAAATAAGGAAAGAAAGAAAGAAAGAAAGAAATAGAGATGAAAATTAAAACCCTGAATATCCAACAGGACTTTATCTCCTTTTTCTTCATTTGACACATCTCAATATCCAACAGGAGTTTATTTGGTCAATACCATAATCATCCGGTCAAAGTTTTCTTAGGTATAGGCATATAGCTAAATTAACCAGATACCATAATATCCAGTCAAAGAGCTGCTCAGATATGGGGTTAATGGCCATGCAGAGATTGAATGCTAGAGATCGATTATATGTAAAGTATAATAAACCATTTACAATCACAAAAACAAGAAATAGACCATTTTTAATCATGTATATTAACAAATAGATTCACACAGATGACAAGGAGCCTTTCCAATTTTCAATGAAAGGAAAATGATATAAATGTCATCCAATTGTTGTGGTATTATTTATTTTCATTCCAGTGATTTGTTTTACATTTACAAGTTTCAAAAAGGCTGTCACTCTACAATAAAATCTGGGGAAGTTTTATCAACAACCCAAACCACATGAAGTATTACATTTTAAACAGTTAATTTCAGACATCCTGACATTACAAAACAACTTAAGAAAATAAAACATATTTATAAATAGGTTTTATGAAGATGATCAACATGATACAAATGTTCAAGCTGATGAAACAACAGGTAAAAAGGGGAAAATCAATACCAGTAAACAGGTTCATATGCTCTCACATCCCGACATTCACTAAGGTTTGGAAATGAAGGGTGATGAGCAAGAGCATGGACAAAGTGTACAAGAATATATTCTGGATAAGACGTGAGTGAGTTCACATCAGATTGCAGAGTAATCTGCCGTGCCTTTAGTTGGTGACACATCTGAACAACTTCAACTAGGTTCTGTTTTGCCTGCCATAGAGAACAAACGGCACTATTAACACTCCTTATTCATTCACCTGAAATAAAGATGTATTTCAATGCTCGGACATGAGGGTACAGATTACTGGCCTCTTTATACTCAGGTGCCTGAGGTTCAGTAATGTTGAATAAGAAGAAGCAAGCATACTTTGGATCCAGAACCTTCTCCTTTATATATTGATGCACTTTGCTAAGAAAGAGTTTCCTTAACTGGGGATCAATGTCCTGTAGTATAGAATAATTAGCACTCATCATCAGAAAATATCATAAAGTTATATGCTAAGATATGCTGATGACTTCTGGTGGAGATAAACAATCTCATGGGAGCATTCGAATGCATCCTTCCAAACCACTGTTGAAGGTGTAATGGAAACTAAAAACATTAATAACACTTCATTAAATATATGACACTCAACCTGGGATGTATTTAAGCACAAATAGAAGAGATCAACAGGTAATTTTTTATCCCAATACTTTGACAAGCGAAGGACAGCCTTTGCTGAAGCAAGTTTCAACTGGTCCTTATCTGCATGACTACAAAAAAAAAAAAAAAAGTCAAGCGGACATTTAAAATAACACCATTCACTCTCTCTAATTGATTCCATGCAAATTGTAAAGCTTCAAAAGGAGTCTCCGAATCAATACCTTGATATAATATCTTTTGAGATTTCACCAAAACAAAGCATATTCTTAAGAATTTTATAAAGGTTTTCTATCCCTGGCCGGAGATGGGCATCTTTAATGGGTAAATAGCTCTTAACCAGTGTTTTAATGCTGAATATCTGCAGCAAACAAATAGCGTTTTAGTTCCCAAGGAAGATATCATGCTAGAGAGCTGTAGGCGAATCAAGAGATCCCCATTTAGTTTCAAATCACCCGCATCTATAAACTGGTATCATGGGATCATATAATAAATATAAAAAAAAAGCCTCTATATCTCCACCTCTTACTAACCTTCAACAGACAAAGTTCATTTATTTCACCATGACTAGTTTTAGGATCACCCTCTGCATTCTGCAATGACAATAGCAAGTCGAGAATGAGCAAATATCAGCTAAAAAAACAATGTGTAGCCATGCAAGGTTGTCAGATTCAAGGAAGCAATACATTACTGCACTCCAGAACTTTGCTTGTTATAAACTTCACGATTTCTCCTTCTCTGGTTTCAAAAACTGGCATGGCAATCTGAGCTATACATCCCAGAGACTGTAGTATGGCTGGCAAGTGTGTCTTCCTATCAAGCATATCCACAAGTCTCTGCATTTCCAGCAATAATTGCCACATAATATTGAAGGCTAGGACACTAAAAGCATTATAATGGACAGATTATAACTGAATGCTAACAAACAGGAATAGGATGCCCGAGCAAACCTTGTACAAAACCGAAAGTGACTTGAGCCCATCATCTTTAGTTATTGCCCCTAGGGCCTGTACAGAATATTTGGCCTGCTTCCGGCTACCCTCCAAGCATAGCCTTTCCAGTATGAGTTCCACTGAACTGCACCAAAATAACTGTCAGAAATCTATAGTACATTCAAGGAGAAGAGTAAAGATCACCAGAGAGAGTTTTGTTAGCACCTAGAAGTCATTGCTAGTTGCTCTCGGATGGCTCCACCAGCCTTTGCCAGAACATGCACAATACCCTCTCTGATCATTTCATTATCATCTTCTTTGAGAAGATTTACCAGGTCTTCCTCCACCCCACCAAGAAGGGATGGAGAGAATGAAGCAATAACCTGAAAATAGATTTAATGAGTCGCAAGATCAACATCATGTTGACTTTGGAACTGTTGAAAGGAAAACAGAATGAAGGAACATGACATGGAATATATCCAATATCTACCGTGAATTACTCACCAAAAAAAATCTACTGTGAATCAATATGTACATAGCCACCTCTGCTTACTATGATGCATGTCTATTACCAGATAATGATCCAAAAAAATGTTTAATTTGGAAGCATTTCATAAAAACTGGTAAAAGGCATGATAAGTTGTTTTGATTGCCTAAAAAAACTCCCAATCCTAGCCTATTACACCTCAAATTTAACCAACATAGCCTGTCCATGACAAATTGGGGTCCACCTGATGGATATTTCTATTTACTAAACCATAAATATATGGCCTTTCATGTCCTACTGCTGGTCAGAATATCCACAAAAAAGGTTGCAGAATGAAAATTTATCCCACTAGAAGCAACAATTGAAGAAGTGTTAATAATGAGGACTTACAAGCAACCCTAGATACCATTCCCTGACGACCGTAAAATCAACAGGCTCTCTACAAGTGATCTCCACATGCTAGTCAACTCCCTGCTTGTATTAATGAAATGATCAACCACTTTCTCCCTCAATACAAAACAATTTAGTTCTTTTGTATTCCTCACTGCTAGCTTTTGTATTCTGTAGTAGTTTCTAATATAAATTAAGACTAGCCTGCTTGTCAAAGAAAATCTCTAGGACCTAAGTCAAGCACAAACAAACTACTACATTGTCATGCATTTTTCTCTTATATATAAACCTAGCCATCAATTATATAAATGAGACAATGCAATCATGCTTGTTCACCTATAAGGGAGCTAAACAATCACCTTTTTTACACAATATTTGTTCCAAAACTAGCTCCAATTGATTTGTGCCTCTCATAAATTTTACTCCTTGCTCCATACATGTAATATGGAAAGTTCAATGTGTATAAAATGGTACACTATTCCAAAATCAGAAAAGTGAAACACTACATCATGAGAAAGAGATAATATAACATTGATGGCTTAACAGAAACTCAAATATTAATCCTTCCGATAAAAACCTACAACAAATTTTATAGTTACTCATTTCAGGCTATTGATTTACAAATATGTTACAACTAAAAATATAAATCTCAACTAACGATGTAGCCATTCAGCATATCAGAGTAATGACTTACAAATATTTGCATGTAAAAGGAAAAAATTGCCTCAATTGTAAATGACACAAGGACCAAGGCTAAACAGTTCAATGAAGAAAAATACAAAAGCTGGAGAAGAAGCATGTGTTACCACAAGAAGATTCATGCATGACGTGATATTTTTGACACTTCCGGCAGACTTTACTGATGTGGCCTCCGAAAGAATTTCTTTGACACACTCCTTGTTGAAGAGTAAATAAGAGCACTTCATTGTGAGTACACCCATAAAACCATGAAGAGGGTGCTTTTCACCAAGGATTTTCAGCAAGTCATCCTGCAAATGCTTTTAGTTAATTACATTTTTGGATGCCACAATTGCATTTTATAGGAGGTTGACACGTAAGGTTAGCTTCAACATTCCACCTTCTAAGTACAAATAATAGATCCATGTAGATGGATCCCACCATGTTAAAACAGCTGTCATTATTTCATTATTACCCAGCAAGTTATAATTTTCTGTCAAATGCCAGTACAGTCAAATACAATTACCCGACAAGTCCAAGCTTGAAGAAAACTAGTGTTGGAATCAAGTAGGGTGGTGAGAAGCTTCCAAATATTAGCATCTTTTAATTGATTGAGCATCTGGAAGCTCTCCTCAGCCTTAGCAGGATCATTGAACAAGCGAGACATGGCACGAAAACAGCCCAACATTCTCTTTTGAACTTCAGGTGCATCACTTTCCTGCGTTACCCAAAAAAAAAGGGCCGATTGCTAATACAGTCCGAATTGATGAAACTGCGGATTCAGAATCACAAGCTTGCAAACCTGATGTGTTCTAAGAGACAGATACTTCTGCATATCTTGCTGTAACCTGCAATCCAACAGGAAATTCCCTGAAAACCCGTGGGAAGACTATCAAAATTCTACATATGGAAGACTATAATTCTTTGATGGAAATGAATGGCGGCTTAAAGCACACCTTTGCTTCTGAGCAAGAAGCTGGTCAAGTGCCTTAGCTTCAACTTTGTCAAATCCTGAGAAAATGGACAACCAATGTTTGACTCTGTCTTTGACTGACAGCTCGGGCGGGAATAGCGAACCACACAAAATGACTTCTACTGTCTCAGACCTGTCATTGGCCATTACAATAAGAACCGAAAACTCTTACAAAAATGAAAACCCAACTAGAAAATTAAATTTTTTTTTTCACTCTTTATGCCATGCGCCAAACTCAAAACCAACTCAGAATGGGAAAGACCGAAAGAAACTGTTTATGCATCAAAATTTTGAAAACTTAACAGGTAAAAACTTTCAAACACTTCATTTTCATTTTTAATAAAAAGGTTCTTCGTAAAATTGATGCTTTATTTCACCCACCAAAAAAAAAGTTTGAAGCTTTACATACTTTTAAGAGTATACACAAATATGTTCAAATGTAGGGTCCATTTAAGAAAATTTGCATTCAAGACACTGTTGAAAATCTTAAAAGTTAATGAACATTGAGTGGAGATGAGCAAAAATGCACACATTAAGTCAAAGCTATAAATTTTAAAACACAGTAGCATAGAAAAGAATAGTACTATTAAAAGATGACCTACCTCTACACGTATGAGAAACTCTCAATGTAAAACTTTCTTCCCAATTCTCAAACTTTGAAACACAATACAGAAAACAGCAAGTTCAATCACATTTATCCTCGAATTGGAAAAACAAACTTCAGGCCTCACCTGAAATCTTTATCGTAAAAACATCTCAAAATCTTCCCTGGTATCCACCCTAATTCGGAAGCAATAACTGAATCATGGGAACTACTCGAACATGAAAGTTTATATAGTTCAGCTAGTCGCTCCATAGTATACTTCTTAACAAGTAACTGAAAATTTCCAAGAAAAAAACAACTATGAATATTAGTATTTTAATTTAAAATAGAACAGCCAAGTAATTGAAAAAGAAAATACCCAGAATGGACATACAGATTTATCTCGAAGGCGCTCTGCAACAAGCATAGCTGTCTCAGCAGGGATGGATTTTAATGAATGAGCAATGAGATCACAAACTGCCGCAACAACTTGCTTCCTGACATTTTCATCATAATCCAGCAGCCTGTCACAGAGGGCAGCTGCGGAATGTTTATGCAGTTGAACATTAGTGTAACTACCATTTACATACAAAATTTTTAATATCTACTGGGAATATGGGCATCTGAATATATATATATATATATATATATAGAGAGAGAGAGAGAGAGAGGCAGGGAGAGAAGGAGAGAAATGAGGTTTTGCATCCTTACAGACTATATTGGAAGCTTCAGCTCTGGAAGGATTAGACATCAAACACTTCTTTACATGTTCGATCATAGAAACACGAACTTCCACTACTCTATCGGCCAATCTCTTCAAAAACTCAGAGAATAGTGGCTGGAAGGCCTCAGAGATATCATGTCCAGGTAGAGCAAATAAATCCCCCAGTATATTCACCGCCTTGAGACGAACATCTAATTGATCTGCCTACAAAAATTAAAATACAAGCTTTTATAAGCAGTTTATTTGCAAGCTCAAGATGAACATATTAAGCTTCACGAAAATAGGAAATCACAACATCAAAAAAAAAATTCACAAAGATCCACCAGACTCAATGAATTCAAGAAGATGAGAGAATACATCCAAAGTATAGTTGTAAACGAAAAATAAGTCAGCAAGAGAGTATACCAGCAGTTCTCCAGTGATGTATGGGATGACTCCTGTAAGGATTTGTGGAGCACATTGATAAATGTCATATATGACTTCATGATAATCAAACGGAGCATCTGACATGGTGTCATCTCCTGAAATTGATGATATAAGAAGCGGCTTTATATAGGGTTCGAGTTTTCCGGCACAACGTTCTATAACTTTCATGGCTAAACCCCGTGCAGCCTTAGAAACATCCTAGAGTCAAAATGTCAAAAGATCAATTTTGTGAGGAGCAGTTGCAAAGCTTAAGCATGAGGATACAAAATGATAATTGAGTGGTGATTACAGACAATATGACAAATACAGTAAAGCAACAGGCGGGGCACAGAGACTCACACTTCTTTCTCGACCCAAAGCAGACAGTAAAATAATTACAAGGCTTTCCTGGATATCTTCGCTCTCATCCAATAGAAGAACCATTATTGTTTGCATTGATGTAAGAACACTGTCCGGATGATCGTCACTGCATGAGCAGAATATTAATGATAGAAGTGAATATGCATGAAGCATTCATCTCGTACCATTGAAGAAAACAAATAAAACAATAAACATATTTTCTATAAACTTAAAATATATTAGTGCAATCAATCAATTTTGTTAACTATAAAACACAACATGGAAATTTATTTCTCGGCTAAATGCTAGTGAGAGTCAAACGCTTATACAAAACGGACTTCAAGAAGATACATTGCTCACCTCCAAACCTAGTTGGTATAAAGCTGTTGTAAAGTGCACCATATAACACTATCTAGATGGATTAACAAGTGGAATATAATAATATACAAGACATGGAGATTTCATCTCAAACCATTGAAGAAAAATAAAAAAAGTGAACATAATTTGTGTAAACTTTAATTTGTCCTACAGATAATCAATTCCATTAACCACAGAATGCAACTTTGAAATATATATATTGACTAAATGCTTTTGAGAGTCAAATGCTTATACCAAAAGCACTTTAAGTAGGTAAATTGCTCATCCCTAATCCTAGTTGACATAAAGCTGCTGTAAAGTGCACCATACGCCTCTATCAATCCAAAAATCTGTACCACAGCAGTTAAATATTATTTCAAATAACCTGTCCTGTTTTTGGCTAGTCAGAGGTCGCCCAGTGAAACAAACGCTTTCGTGAGAAGACATGGAATATTGTCTTAGGCTTTCATGAGAAGACATGGAAGATTATCAAATCTTAGAAAACTCTATGAATGAGTGTCAACTACAGGTTTTTTTTATCCTGAGGAATATAGAAGTGAAGGATTAGGGGTAATATATGCTTAAACGACATTCATTAGTTGCAAGAATAAACTCCTGAAATATCAGCAATTCAAGCTCATCAAGAAAACAAAAACTATAAAAGAGAGAAAGATAATTGATAAGCATGAAATTATGAGCTTTCTAAAATGCAATCAAGGCTGTTAAAAAGATGGTCATATACCTTCATAATATCGAACATGTAGGCATGGCACGTCTTTGAAAGACAACATATTTCAGGAACCAATATATTGCAGACCAGACCACATCATGATGTTGAAGAAATTAAGAATTTTAAGGCTTATTTTTATAAATACACTTTGCATAAATTGATTCTTGAGATGTACTATTAATAAAGAGGACCATGGTACCTGATAACCCCAAGAAATGTACTGAACATTTGATTTATTAAATCATTGCATTCAAGATCCAACATCACAACGCATGATTTATATCTTGCAAGAGTCTCCAAAATAACAACCCTCCTACCAAATGAGGGGCCATTGATATCATCCAACCCACTGAATGTGCCCACAATTAGGTGGAAGATGTCCTGCAAGAGGATAATAGTCATACTATTATAGCTGTATGCAAAGCATAAACCAGGGATAGTGGTTCAAAAGGTTAAGGATGGGCATTTACAAACACCAATAAGTCCATGTCAAGAATGAAAGATACCCTTAGAATATCATCGCTGTATGGAGCTTCTGGTGCAGTGATGCGAGTTATTTCACAAATGCATGTTGCTACAAGAAGTTTGACATCCCTATCCTGATGTTTCAGCAATTCTGGCTGTGCAATTGCATTAAGACAAGACTGCATTGACTCAGTTATTGATGGGGATGGTGACTGATCCAGCTCAGAAAGATAATTTCCAGCTTGCTGCACCACCAAATTGCATAACAAGAGTAAATAACACTTAAATGTGATGGTATGAACTGCATGTGAATACAGGGATGCATTCATGCCTGTACTAAATTCACAAAAAGGAAACTCTGTCTCTAGTCTCTACTGGACTGATAGCATTTAAATAAGGTACCAAGCTAAAGAAAAATCCAATAGTCCTTCAGTTTAATATAGGGTATCAGATTCATCCCTGAAGAGAATTAATTACTCAAAAAAAAAAAAACTGAAGCAGAATCCAGCACTGAAAATGATGTTGTAGGTGTTGACATACAGATAAATTAGAGTTTATACATGAGGAGATATAGCAATTTGATTCTTAAATAACCCAATTAATCCTCATCCGCATAGCAGTCAAAAAAAAAATTATTCAAGGTGAAAAGCTTTGATTTTTAAATAACCCAATTAAAACACAAAATTGAATCCTCATCCGCAGCAGTCCCAACAATTTCTTACACATTCTCTAACCTTTAGAAGATCCCTCATCTCCTTCTGTTTGAGGGGTGTCTTTAATTAGATTGCTTTCCCTCAGCCAAAATAGTCAAATAAAGTTACTAGAGCTTTTCACCTTGAATAAACCTTGAATAAACCTTTTTTTTTTTGCAATCAACAGAATAAATGCAAGTGTGTTCCAATTCTTATTTTTTAAGTGTTTACAGGAGCGTGGAAAATTACCTAAAAATATAAAAAATTGAGTTCAATGACCAATTTCACAAATGAACAAAAAGAAATACACAACCAAAATTTAAAAAATATTTTCTTATTTTCTTCGTAAAACAGGGAAAAGAAGTACAGGAAAAAAACTAGAGAGCACTCAAAATCATCTTTATTCAACTCCCAACACAACCCATCACTTCAGTTTCAGAATAAGGATAACAAGTAATATTAGCAGCTATTCCAGTTTCTGTTTGGTATATCTACAACCTATCACCCAGAATGAACCCTATTATCCTTTATTTCGTTTTGCAAGAAAACAGGATAAGTGCAAGATTTGTCCTAGTTCCTATGCCAATTCAGGTTTTGTTCTCAAACCGAAAGGAGACTAGATGAATAACCAGTAAACATTGCCAACAAAGATACAAAATCCCATCTTCACTTACTAATCGACAAATCCAAACCAAAATCGACCTCAACAAGTCCAATTAGAGCCGAAAATCTCCAATTAGGGCACGAATTGAAAGAACCAGAGAAGGAGGGGGAGAGAGAGAGAGAGAGAGAAGACCTTTAAGAGCTTGACGAGGGCGTCTTTGGAGGCGGGAGGTTTCTCGAGCTTGGCTCCGACGTCCCTGAGCTGCTGCTCAAGCTTCCGCGTCATCTCCGACCGTCGGATTCGGAGACGGAAAGGATACAGAGAGAGAGTGCGAGCGAGCGAGGGTTTCCGTTTTTCAAAAGCGACAAATGAAAACTCGGATTTGCCCGAAATGAACCGAGAGAGGCTTAAAATCGAGTTCAAGAGAGCTCACGAGCTCGGGCTTTCGATTTATAGGCACGTGCGATCCAGTCGGTGCTTTCGGACAGAGGAAACTGAAGCGTCTTTTATTAGATTACCCCTTGTTTTACGACATATTACGGGGAAAAGTTGCGTATAAACCCTCTGCAAAGTAAATCTCTGCTAACCATCCTTATTTTTGGAATGCGTTGGATGTAACTTTTATACGCAAGTACGATGTGGCTCATTATCAAAAAAAAAAAAAAAGTATGATTGACTTTTAATAATACTAGTTTTTATGTACGCGCATCCGCGCGAGTTAATAAAATGTATTTTAATATGAATAAAAACATATTATGATACTAATAACCAATCAACTGATTTAAATATTTTTATCTGTAGTTAGAATTCAGAAGAAAAAAAAAGAGATTACAAAAAAATTAGATACAAAGCTCTGTGAGAAGAAAAAAATTTATAAAATTTTATGAAATAGTTAGTTTTATCCTAAAATTCTATTTTCTTATGTAATAGTAAATATTCAATAATATTTATGATACTAATAATCAATTAAATGATTTAAATATTTTTATCCGTAGTCAGAATCCAGAAAAAGAGAAAGAGAAAGACTAAAAAACAATTGGAATACACTTTCTCCTTTAAAAAAATTTATAAATTTTATGAAATAGTTGGTTTTATGATCATTAATATAAACATAAATATGAAAATGAAAGTTTAAAGTATAGTAGAGACTTACCATAAATAACTTTATGGGCTCAAATGATGACACTACAATATTTTTTATATAATTTCATAGGTATATTAATAGTAAAAAAATTTCTTTATAAATCTTAAAAAATTTATTAGCTCACGCGGACACTCTTACATGATTTCAACTGCATATCATTAAAATGTATTTATATAATAAGTTATGTAATATCATTTCTTGTCATGTGTCTATATCATTTCTTGTCATGTGTCTATATAATTTCTTAATAGCACCAATAATAAAGTATCTAATAGCATTTTTTGTTACATTTCTACAAAATTTCTTAATAATATTAATAAAATTCTATTTTCTCATGTAATAATGTTTTCTCATCACTCTTCGAGGTAAGCTCTTCTCGTGAAACTATTTATGTTTTATCAAAATTCTCAATCAACAACGTAATCATAATATTTAATAGTAAATATTCAATAATATTTATGATACGAAAATCAATTAACCGATTTAAATTTTTTTATTCGGAGTCAGAATCCAGAAAAAGAGAGAGAAAGAGACTAAAAAACAATTGGATACACTTCCTCTTTGAAATAAAAAAATTTATGAAATTTAAGAAATAGTTAATTTTATGATCATTAATATAAATATAAATATAAATATGAAATAATAAAATCAAAGTTGAAAATGTATCATATGGTAACCATTTTCAGGGACCTGTTTATAAATAAGACGGACCTAGGGGCGTCTCTGCAAATGTTCGGACCTGGGGACCTATTTACATATAACCACAGAAAAGGACAAATTTTAGCCGATTTTTATAAGGACTTAATAGAGCCGATTTTTATAAGGATCTGTTTATAAATACAAGGGATACGGGGGCTTATCCGAAATGGCCGGTTAAAATGTTCCACAGCGACAGGCCGATTAAATTCAAATTGTCCCCACTGTTTCTAACAAATTCCCATAATGCCATGCTAGATTAATTTGTCCTTATCGTGACAATTATGATACAGAGTATTGAAATATAACTTTGAATATAGAAGTCGTATTTCATCATTCTTATTATTTCATTTATTCATTTCATTCATTTGGGTTAGGGATTTAAATGATGGGGTTTTTTTTAAAAAAAAATCATTCATTTTTCAAAAGCTTAATTTATGAAGGCTTTAAAAATATTAAAATTTAACAAAGAGAATGCACATATTGGATTTGAAATGTCAAATGTCAAAATATGTTAGATCCATGTTTTGTTTTTGAATTACAAATTCCACCCCAAACATGAACCTAAATGGGGGCACGAAATGAATATTTGTTGAAAGAGTGTAGTTATACACACTTTCCTTTGTTGCATTACATGCAATCTATGTCCAATGAGTTATATTAGTATACGTATCTCATTAAACAAAATATGTAAATTTTCGCTTCTTTATAAATGGATATATAATTTATGACAGTATAGATGTCTTGTTTTTATGAAAGTATATATTTCATATATTAAGTTTACACTTTAAAAAATGAAAACATATAAGAATTGCTCGTGAGACTACACGCAAAACTCCCCTTAATATTTTATTAGTTGAAAAAAACTACAACTACATGAAGGATCATTACGTTATGACCTTCACCCAATCTAGATAGTGCCCGTTTGGATATAAACATAAGCTATTATGGACTTTATAACTATTCCAGGAATATTAGTGGAATAAGTCATTTTTTTTAGTTGTATTTTTAGTTATTCTTGTTAAAAAATGTAATAATAAAGTTTTGTTGTTTGATTGATAAATGTGAATAAGGTATAAATAATGATTTATAAAAGGTGAAAAAATGATGATGTTGATTTGACAGTTGATTTATAAGAGGTGATGACATTTAATTTGATAGTGAAGCCCACTTATGAATTTTGTTGGAATAACTAATTCCAATGGAGAGGTGGAATTCGTATACCCACTAATACCATGTTATTATGGCATTCGTATACTGCTTTATTCCCATTAACCAAACACCATTTTACCCCCTATTCCATGTTATTCCCTGTTATTCCATTGTTATGGCAGTACCCAAACGGGGCAAGATCTGGGTTTAGGTTACCGGTCGAGTTATTTGAGCTTAGAAAAAATATGATATGATGATTTCATAGTTTTGTGTCTTCATTATTTCTACATCATCCTTTTTTTTAGTTTCATATATAAATATCATATATGAAAAGTCACCAACTATGACGGTTGTAGAATCAAATTGTTTAAAATTAATACAATTTTGAATATCACACTCAAACTCAATCTAAATCTAAAACTAACCCAAATCAAATCCAAAATTAACTTGAACTGAAAATTTTGGTTTAGATGAAGCTCATTTAGCTGTATTAAGTTTTATTCAACTTTTTTCCATAATTGGATTGGATTTCGAGTTGAGCTCTAATAGGATCTAGCCCACCGGAATTGAAACCCCCACAATACTCAAAAAAAAAGAAAAACTAACACTCTAAGGGCCCGTTTGGATAGAGACATAAGCTATTCTGGGGTTTATACTTATTCTTGGAATTGTTGACTTTATCAACGGAATAAATGATTTTCTGTTTGGTTGTGTTTTCAGTTATTCTTGTTGGGAAACGTAATAATAAAGGTTGGAGTGTTTGGTTGAGTAAGAATAAAATATGGTTAAAGTGTAATTTATGGTATGTACTTTTTTATATTGACTAATTTACCCTCTAAATAATATTTTTTATTGACATTTATCCTTAAAAAAAATGATTGCACAAGAAAAAAAATGTTTGCATGGACATTATAAAATGTGGAGCAATTATATAATAACTAATATTAGTGCAAGTATGATATAATGCAATAACCCATACCTGTATAAAGGAAAGTTAGAAGAATTTTTTCTAAAAAAAATAAATAAAGAAAAGGAAAGTTGAAGAAGCTCAGTCACCATTTTTTTTCCCTTTGGTAGACAACAAGGTTGGAGAAAGAAGTCTGGTTAAATGTGACTTCCCTCCTTTTTTTTTTTTAAAAAAAAAGCAAGAGTCAATTCGAATAATCCAAACAGTGTAGCAGGGGCAATAGAGAGAAAAAAGTGATTGGACGGCTGGGACCCACACATGCAAGCTCAAAGAATAAGTACCGTCTTTTTTAATTCCGGGTGGTGTGAGGAATCCAAATACTTGGTAATACTGGTTTATTCCGGCATCCAGATACACGCTAATTTCGTCTAACCAAACACCAAAAAAGTGCTTATCCCTCCTTATTCTTTGTTATTCCAGCTGTAACCCTGTATCCAAACAGGGCCTAAATCAATTATATTTAAAATTCAATAATGATTTTTAGACCTCATTAGAAACCCCACGAGGTAGCATATGCTTAATACCTAATATACAATTCTATATTTTTCAATGGTAACTGCACCCCATAATGATTGAAAATATTTCTTGGAGGATTTTTGGTCTACTATTATTCATTCTCCTCATCGCCATCTTCAATATCATCTTATATATCCTCGTCTTCACTTCCATGCAGTTCTTCACTCTCTGGTGGCCTCGAATTGGACCCACTTTGTGGTTTGCGGAGATGTTCAAGTTCTCTCAAAGAACCTCTCGAGGTGGCAATTAGGCTTGTAACGGAGGAATTTAAGCCTTGGTGTCGGATAGTTTGTGATGGGGTCATAGGGAGGACAATTTTGATCATCTGATCCATTCGAAGATGGCGTGGCGCTTCGACTGCTTAAACCCAAATCAATCTCGAAAGAGTCATTCCTCCCCATCAAGACTCGCTTTGATGGCATGACCACCTTCGAATTAGGGTTTTCAGTCCATTACTCTCATTGAGTTCCCCTGAAATAAAAAAGAAGGGACTGGTTTAGAAGGAAGAATTGATGAAGATCAGAAGAACCTAAGTGTTTGATATTGAATCAAGTGTTTTAAAATTCAGTTTCAATTTAAAATGTAACTGAATTTTATATGCATTATACTCTCTGTTTTCAGTGTAATTTTGAACAATATTTTTTTCAAAGTAAGTTACATTTGTCATATTTATTTTTTGAAAATGTATCTGAACATTATATGCATTATATTTTTGAATTTATTTTTGTCTCTTATATAGTTTATGCTTTTCATTAAAGTTTTAAAATTCAGTTATATTTTCAAATATATCTGAATTTTATATGCATTATACTCTCTCTTTTAATGTGATTTAGAACAGTATTTGTTTGTTATTTTAAAAGCCAGTTACATTTGTTAGATTTATTTTTATGAAAATATATCTAAATATCATATTCATTATATTGTTAAAAAAATCTTGTGCCTTTATGTAGGTTAAGTTTTTTTTTATTAAAGTTTTAAATTTCAATTACATTTTGAAATGCATCTAAATTTCAAAAATAAAATAGAGGTGGAGGTCGGAGAAGGATTCGAAAGGTAGCCCGAATCACCTGCTATATGATAAAATGCAGCAAGAGGAATTCATGGGTGATGATGTCGGCCATTGAAGATGAACAAGTTGGCCGGAAGGAATTTTTGAAATGGCGGATGGCTCAAGGGTGTAAAAAAGAATTTTCTGAAAGATGTGGGGGAAGGGGTTACACAGAACGAAAAAGTTAGGAAAAAGGTTTCTCGAAAGCAAAGACATGGATTTTTAAATGAATGATAATATTGTATTTTGCTATTTTACCCTTGTGTAAAAGTTAACTAAGTAACCAATGAAAAAATGACATTTAATGAGACCTATCAATGGGGCTTAAAATTTGAGGCATTGGTAACAAAACTATTTAAAATTATACAATTGCCCTAACAGTGCTGCAACCTGGGCCCCAGAAATTAAACCTCATTTGTAAGCCCCAATAGGTGGCACACTTCTATTGGTTCCCTGTTTGACTTTTTCTAACCACCAAAATGACAATGACAAAACTACCCTTCTTATAATTTTAAAAATTGGTTACAACTAATTAATATCCCCATTAAATCTCGTAACTAAATCCCATAAAAAGTGGCATAATTAAATCATCTCCCCTACTTAACATATTTTTAAAAAATTTGAATTAAAAAGAACATCAACCACATGTTATCAATTAAGATACAGTAATGTATTTGAAAATATAAATAAACAAATATGGTTTGCATGCTACTGAAAACTGCACAGAAAATTCATAAAATGTCTTCAAAATGTCAACAATTAGCAAATAAATATAAATAAGCTATAAATTAATCAAATCCCTACAAAAAAATAACCTTCAAAAAATGGGTTTGAATTCGAATTCAGATACATGTGTATCTGAAATTTGAATTAACAAATACCGTAAAAAAATGGGCTTGAATTCAAATTCAGATACAGGTGTATCTGGAATTTGAATTAACAAATACACATTTCATACAACTGAATGTGCATTGTATTTGAAATCTTGAATATGAAAGAGTCGAATGATGCTGATATAAAACTAAAAAATATGATAAATGACACATTATGCATAATTATACACAAACACATAATCATAAATGATTGTACAAATCCTACATGGTACACAACAATGCATGTAAATCAAGATACATGCCATGTATCTTAATTTACAATGAAATTCAGATTCAATACATATATATGATAATTCAAATAAATGACGAAAAATTAAAATAATATATTCAGATCGAAAAATGACAATCTTGAATAAATCGTCATTGTTTGCACCACAAACTGGTCACAAAAAAATTAAATGAATCAAAATTCTTCTCTTCTCCACCGATTGAATTGAAACAAAAATAAAATTCGATATTTATTTTCAAATCCACCGATCCATCTGAATTTGAAAATTAAAATATCGTAAAATTTAGTAATTTTTAGGATCCGAAAACAAGAAAGAAATCACATATCACAAATTCACCTGAATCCAAAACAGAAAAATTGAAATATCTTTCAAGAAATGGAATTGGATCGTTGTTTATGTTTATGGTTATTAAAAAAAAATCAATGAGAAGTATAAAACGAGAAAAATTAAAATACCTCTCAAGAAATGGAATCGAATCGTTGTTTATGGTTATTAAAAAAAATCAATGAGAAGTATAAAACGGGCTGCCAATGTGTAATAATTGTTTTTTTATTCTTCCATTGAATTTGATTTTTTTTTTAAAAGAGAGAAGGAACAAAGAATCCCAACAAATCATAACCGCCCAAGCATTTATGGATCGGTTACCCAAAATTCCTAAAAAAACTCAGTGAAGGGTAAAAAGGGAATTATACGTGTGCCACTTCATGGGGCTTAAAATGGGGTCTACAAATTGGGACCCAAAAATCATTATTGATTGCCCTAACAATAGATCAAATACATATTAGAATCCAAAAAAACCATACTGATTATAAAAATATAAATATTTATATAGTAAATAATAATATACTACTATTTTGGATATAGATGTTTTTTAGATATTATCATATTCGAATATGAGTGAAATATTTAAACATGGATACGAAATATTTTGTTCGGCGTTATAACGTGTGGGTATTGAAATGAGAAAATGTTACATTCAGTCTCGTTTATAGCTCTGGTTGTAGCCTGCACATTTTTGAAATTTTTTAAAGGTATATACATATCTAATATTGCACATTTTTATGGATGTACAAATAAATTTATTTCATATAAAAATTGAGACTGATTTTAGGTTTAGAGCGTACACTAGTAGGCTGTTTAGGTAGAGGAATTGAGGGAGAATAGGAGGGAATAAAAAAAGAATAAGCCTAAAAAACTGTTTATTTAGAAATAATAGATAGGTATAGCTATGACAGAATAAATTAAAATAAGCTGATATTTGTATTTAAGGTTCCCCTGAAATTATGTTATTCTACTCAACATATCCCACTGACACTGTCAAATCAACTGTCATTATCTTTTATAAAAACAAGGGGCTTATATGTCAAATAAATTTTTTTCTTTTATAAATTTTATTTATACTTTATTCATATTTTATTTACAATTTATCCATAATCAATCAAACAACAAAAATTCAATTATTACATTTTTAATAAAAATAATTAAAAACACATCCACACAATAAATCATTTATTTTACTAATATACTTATCTATTATTAAAATAATCATAAACCTCAAAATACTTTATATACATCTATGTCAAAACAGCACCTAGAAGGAGCCGAGGTCTTTAAAAACGGACGGTAGAGATTGCCTATGCAAGTAACAAACGGTGATGATTTTAGTCCCCGCCTCGCCCATAGCAACACTTGCAGTGCACGGAAAAACAAATCTCACGCGCAACAAACCCTTCCCCCCCCCCCCCCCCCCCCTCAAAATGGCAGATGAGTCAGTGGAAAATGACCAATCTGCCCCTGAAACCCTCCCCCTCTCCAAGAGGGCCCAGAAGAGGCTCGTGAAGCAGAAGCACCAGGAGGAGAAGAAGGCGGCGAGGAAGGCGGCGGAGAAGGAGCGGCGGCGGCTCGACCTCGAGCGGCGGCGGCGAGAATGGGAGGCGGAGCTCGCCGCCGCCCCCGACGAGGGGGAGCGGACGCGGCTCGTCGAGTCGAGGAGGGCCGTCCGGAGGGAGAGGGTGGAGAAGAGGGCCGGGGAGAGGGAGGCGAGGATCGGACGGCTGAGGGCGGCTGCCGGGTGCGGAGGGCAGCGGATAGCCGTCGATCTCGATTTCGCAGGGCTGATGACCCCCGCCGAGCTCAGCAGCCTCGCTCAGCAGGTCTGGGTCTCACACGCTTGTTTTTGACCGTCGGATCTCGAAATCCGACGGTTTGAAATGCTTTATGAGGACTGGTTTTATTTACGTTTGAGTGCCATCGATTCTGTGGGTCAATTTACGGAAGTGCCACTGGGTGTGCTTGGATTGCCGGAGAACTTGATCTCCATACGTGGCATGATTTCGTTGGCTTCCGTTGACCACATGTTTTTAATTTGTTGAAAATTCTCACCATGTTAACAGGGAGGTGGTCTCCAAGCGCCTATACACTCCATTGTCATGAAAAAAAAAATTTTGAATTTTTTTATTTTTCAAAAAATTAAAATGTGGTCTAATTTATTTAGATATACACTTCATTTTTCATTAAAACGGTTGGGATGTGGATGGTGTACAATGAGGTTGGACATGTCATTTTCCCCATGTTAATGCTATTCGTTTTCTAGTAGAGATTTATTTAAGACTAACAAAAGTGCATTTATCTCTTGAATTAAGTTTGTCAATTAATCCAAATAATATATATATCTACTCTAAATCTGAATCCGAAAAACGTGAACTATCTGACATCTAAACATTTGGAATGACTTATAAGTGTGAATATCAAGAAGGTGTTCACTCCTAAAATATCTGAATGCGATATATAATATAAACTTATTTATGTTTGTATTATGTATTGATTAAATTGTTTATCATGTATGATTAATTATAATCCTCAAAATTTAAATGACCTCTACATTTTTTTCCATGGTATTTCAAAGAGGCGAGAAGCCTTGAATCCATATTTCAATTCTCAATTTTTTTTAATTGTACCATCTTACATCCCTCACATGTCACATGATCTATATTTAAACTTGATATTATTCGAAAAACATTGATATCCACTACAAATACGAATATCAATGCCATATCCAAAAGATTGACGAGCGGATATAGATATTTAGGTATCCGATCTGTCAGTCAGTTCTCTTAGGACCACAACAATATCAGTTTAAATTAGCAAAAGAACCATTTTTTATGTGTTTTGTAGCGATGGATTCATAATGTATTAATTACTTATTAACAATTTTTCATCTCTGGGATTCCAGATATCAGTTGAATTTGTTTGTATTTCTTATGTTTTCATTGATAGGACATGTAAACTCACTAGTACACCGCAATATAGTGAATTTAATTAAACATCTTAGAGGAGTGAGTCTACTTTTGCCTCCACAATCGCTCTGACCTCCACCTTTCTTGCTTGACAAGTGTCATTTGTGCTTCTGTTAAATTTATGACGTTTGATCAATGATCCCACTCATGGTCTTAGTTAACTAAAGAGGGCCAAGGGGTTTTGATGAATGACTCTCAACATACAAGAAAAGTACAATAACGTGTAGTCTCAGACTTACCAAGGCTACAAGAATGGTTATTCTGATCCGTTGCCACTGCTCTTAGGACTCGAGGAATATCAGCTGATGACAATGGAAAAAGAACTGTTTGTTAAGTCTTTAAAATAACCATTATGCATCAAATAGTTTGGTCCATGTGAAATGTAGTAATACAAGTCTAAGCATATATCAGTGTCAAATTTGGTTATATTTCTTGTTGGTTTTTATTGATCTGGCTATATTTGTAATAGCATTTTAGTCAATTCTGAGTCTATTGTTGCCTTTTTTGCAATTGATAAAAATCCACTTTTTCTTGCTTGACACAAGAAGAGATTTCATTCGGTGTTATATTGGTTTAATTTTAGGACGTTTGATCATGAAAAGAATTGTATAGGGGAGTGAATAAGTGAGCTCTCAATGTGAGCGAATTATATTAAGCATATCCTGTTAATTAGGAAGTTGAGCTCTTAATGCATTTGCATGAATCGTGTCTGTAAGAAGCTTATGTCACTTCACTTTGATGCCAGATTTTGAGGCCAAATATTTTACTTAATTTTCCAGCGCCTCCTCTTACAGATGCACTGGAAGTTGATTTTTGTAATTGTTTTTCTTACCCAAATGTGACTTGCTAGTAAAAAATAAAACAAAGGCTCCTTGAAACTCAAATATTACGAGAAACATAATTTGATACTGATGCAAATTACAGATCATGTATTGTTACTCAGTGAATGGGAGATGTGCTTCCCCGGTTCATCTCTGGCTGACGGGATGTTATGGAGATATCGAAGCCCAATTAAAAAAGGTTCCAGGATTCGACAAGTGGATCATTGAAAGGGAGAATCGACCTTACATTGAAGCCCTGCAAGATGAGAAGGCGAATATGGTCTATCTGACAGCAGATGCTGAAACAGTGGTCGACGAGCTCGATCCAAAGAAAATTTATATCATAGGTGGGTTAGTGGATCGAAATAGATGGAAAGGGATAACCATGAAGAAAGCTACAGATCAAGGCATTCAATCTGCAAGGCTTCCCATCACTACCTATCTGAAGATGTCCAGTTCCCAGGTATACTTCTCTATGTTACACAATTCCTGTTCAGTTGTATAAATTAGACAGCAAAACTTATTTCCAGTCAAAAGCCTGACCTGATGTTCTTTCAGTATATTTATAAATCCATCCAGTAGCACAATACGTTACAAGATGCAAGTTTGCTTATTTTAGCCCGAAGCCATGAATGAGAAATTGAGAATATAGTCGGCAAACATGAAAGTCGTAAACTCTTTCAAATTACTCGCATCATCGAGGAACGTTTTTATTAAATTATAAAGACCACATAAAGTATAATATATAAGTTATCTCAAAAAAAAAAAAAACAATGTTTAGTTTGGTTTTAAATATTAAATGACCAAGTTATTCATATGATTTCGGACTAGTTTATACTAATTCATATGATTTTCTACCAATTTGAACCATTTCATATTCATCTGTACCAATCAGTTTGATTCCATACCAACTCGTACTATTTCATACGGATCGGCACCATTTGGTACGAATCATACAAAGTGGTACAGATTGGAGGAACTAAAATTATTTTTTGTATTTGGGTGGTGCAGGTTCTTACTGTGAACCAAGTGTTCGAAATATTATTGAAATTCCTGGAAACAAAAGACTGGAAAACTGCATTCTTTAAGGTGATTCCACCCAGGAAAATAAGTGAATCTGAAGGAGTAGCGGCGGCTGCAGCTGATGATGAAGGGGATGATAAAGAAGATGGAGAAGATGAAGAAGGGGACATAGGAGACAGAGAAGAAGGTGACATAGGAGGAGACGGAGAAAAAGGAGACGTAGGAGGAGACGACGAAGGTGATGTAGGAGATGATGGGGGAGGAGATGTTGGAGATGAAATTGAAAGGAAAAGGCAGCGAACTGAGCAATCCATCGGTGCATAACCGAAGAGTTTTGTGGTGAGCATCAAAATGGAAGCACATTTTCTGTTGGAAGGAACAGAGAATTTGGTTGTAATTGAACTTTTAGATTGATAGTTATGCATGTTTGCTTATAGAAAACCTTATTTTCATGCAACTCTTGTTCAGGACAGATCATTATATGCCAATGAGGGGTGCATCAGAACGCAGACTTGTTTAAAGATGAGTAAAGTGTGAAAAGCTACAAAAACTAAGCTTACAGCATCTCACCTCATAAATTATCAAATTTGCTCATGCACAATTCTGGAAGTGGCACATATAACAAAAATGTCAGCTCTCGTCTGTTTTAGAGTGTTTTTGGTAATCAATCATCTGAAAGAAAAGTTATTTCACTGTTTTGGAGTTTTAAAAACAAGATAATAAGAATTCCGACTTCTCAAAACCACATTCAAATAGGTATCCCATATGCATTACAAAAAAATGAATTTATATATTATAAAGAATCTATTGATTTTTTTTTTTGGATAATGTTATGTCCAGGACTCCAGTCACTTTTCCAACCTCAATTTCAGTTTACATGTATTTTGAATTTTTTAAAAATAGTATATCTCATCTAATGAGGGACATGTTTTTATAAAAAATGAAATATAAACTCCAATAAATTGCACATATGCATTTATAAAAAACGTAAAAAAATTTGTCGAAGCATATGCCTTGTTAACGTGAGCATTTTCTATCGACGCATATAGAGCTGGAATTGAGGCCGGAAACAGATCTTCTTTTGTCGAAGCATATGCCTTCTTTTGTGTTGTTACAAAAATACCCCTGTAAATCTGGTCCAAAAGACCATGGGAGAGAAGGCTATTTCAGTAAATCCAGTCAAAATTGCTAACTGCTCAATCTTATTTGGACGCTCCAGATCTTCTCCAAGTTCCACCACGTTTTGGGGAACAATTGACCAATTCAACGATCTCCACAATGAAACCATCCAACGTCTCAGATTTCACCACGTGTCCTTCTCCATCACGCGGTTGACCCCCACTCACCTCTCCCAAACAAAGTAACCCCAAAAAACACAAAATAACGGCCAACTAACCGTCTTTCCCGCCCACCCCTTTATAAGAAAAAAAAAAAAAAAATAGAAAACCACAACCACATTCACCACCTGCTTTAGTTCCTTCTCACACTATACTTCACTGCTTCACTTTCACTAAAGAATTCTCCAATGGCTTCTCTCATTGCAATCAAAATCCACAGCTCCTCCTCCTCCATCAGCGTCGCCCTTCTCGTCCTCTCGCTCGTGGTTGCACCAGCCTTAGTGTCCACTCTGGAGTTTCGCGTTGGCGGTGAGCGAGGTTGGCACAAACCTTATGGGGATGAGATCGAAACGTACAACCAATGGGCGACCCATAGTAGGTTTCACATTGGAGACACCTTATGTGAGTTTTTCTTTTTTCATTCTCTGTTTTTTGTGGGTCATGTTACAGAAAATGTCATAAATTTCATATGTTAAACATGTGAAGTGACATGTATTAATCATTATTTATTGATGACTGATAAAATTGATGGAATCTAGTTTTGATTTTCTAAAACTCATTTTGTGTTCAAATGATAAACTTTCATAGAAAGCTCAATTTATCAAAATTCAACACAATAATTAACAAATTTGAACTAATTTTCCATTCATCGTTCCATTCAATCCTTCTAAACTCTCTTTTTTTATACAAGATTTCAAGTACAAGAACGATTCAGTGCTCGTGGTGGACTACGATCATTACAAGCGCTACAACGCCTCCGAACCAATCCTCAAATTCACAAATGGGAACACGACCTTTCAGTTCGACCGGTATGGCTTCTTCTATTCATAAGTGGGAAGCCAGGCCACTGCAGGGGGGCCAAATGCTCGACATCCGAGTCATGGTGCACCCGATGGTCGAGAGCCTCGGTCCTGCCCCCGCTCCCCAATCAGGGGGCGATAAGCCCGACTCAGGCACCAACTATGGTCCTTCTCAGCCCCCGTCACTGCCCGGAGTGAGTGGTGGGGTGGTTAGTACCTCTGTGTCAAGGTAGGAGGATACCAGTTGGTTTATGAGCTTCTTCAATATTAGGATATTCCACTTTCATTTCCTTATTTGTATGCCTCAGTTTTAAAAAGTAAAGGGGCGGTGCATTTTAAATTTTGATCCTGCTTTTAGCTAGCATGTCATTCAGTCATGTGCTTGTGCATGTTACATGTTCGTGTGTATGCACTGCAAAATAAATATGTTTCACTGAATGAAGCCATGATCCAGGGTTCTGTTGTTCTGTAGCTCTGGTCACCTTTCTTGCAGAAAATAAGATAGTATGCATATAACTAGTGGATTCGTGAGCTGAGATTTTCTTTCCTGTACCAGAAGCAGATTTGTCAAAATTTAAATGAGTGGGAGGGGCAAGATCATCTGATGCATCTGTACAATTTTAATGTTCTGTGAATGTGAATTGCACATTTTTACAAAAAGTGGTTGATGAGAATTTGGAACCTTGAGATCAATGTATCCAACTTATAGTTTATCATTTTGTCATTTAATTCAAATAGAATGATGTGTATAATAACACAATCTTTCTTCTAGGGGTTAAATCAATGACAAAATGAATAAAAAAGATTATTAAATTATCCAGACCGTGTACAATGAATTGAACGCAGTTGACATGATATTGATACTATATAATATTGTAGTTGTCACATTATCATCATATATTTTTCTAAAGGACGGTATTTTCTTCGTGAGTTTCTCACACCTCTCTCCACCTGCATTGTCAATCATCCTGAACTTCGTACTTTGGAAATGAATCCCCTATGCACATGAAATTCGACTGGCTTTCTCAAAAATACCACTCAATTGCTTATCCACACACAAACACAACTTCAATTTTTGTTTATTTGACTATACCATGAATATATCCATTTGTGTGGTTTTGTATATCTCTTCCATTTTTAAGTACTCAAGTAATGTCTACTTTCTAATGGATGTAAGCAGACCCTTCTAATTCAATTCTTAATAATAATAAAAATTCAAGCAATTTCTCATATATTCTTTGTGTTGCTTGTTGTTGATCATGGCGAAGCAGATGACTCATATAAATAAATAATTTTTTCCCTACCTATATGATCCTTGCATATATTTTGTAAACATCAAAATAGTTTTTTTGGGTGGACCATGATTTCTTTTCATGATTTATCATTGGTTCCTAATTTAGCAGGCTACTTTGGTTTTTTTTCTTGATTATTGAGATTTGAATGACGTGTGATTGCTTCCCTTTTGAATCCATCCAATTTAGTTGATGTCTTGTGCTGAATATGTTTTTACATGTTATCAGTCCGTGAAGTTGTCTTGAGTATGCATGTATCACTCTCTGTTGGTTCAGTTGTCCGACAATGCCATTGCATCAAATCTTCATGTTTTGTTTTCTCATTAATTTTAATATGTCAATGACAGACTTCTAGCCATACCACTCTAGTTCGATGTTTTCAGCTGGCATTTTCTCTGAGGACAGTTTCTCTTGACCATGAGAGTAAGTGTTTAATCTTTTATATATTTTTATGAAATGTTTCTAAGATGAAATTGATCCACTGGACAATCACTAATTATGATCAATGAGCTCCCATATGATGTTAAACATACATGTACATGTGCTGCAACCACGAGAAAAAAAAGTTAGTCTTTTTTTAAAAAAAATTTAGAATGGACACAGATCATAATAGCTGCAGAAATAGGTCTGAAAGCAAATAGGTGGGACTTCCATGTTGGTCGAAGGGCATCCACTGTGTACAGAATTAATTTTAATTTTCTGAAACTAACTATGCATCCAAGAATATGGAAAACTGAAAAAGGTGTTTTTTTTATCTTCATTATCTTTGTCAATGAAAATGGAGTTGAGTCAAGGAAAGGTGTAGGGGATTTTTTCTTCCTTTTTTGATATATATTTTCTTCAATAGAATTGTTCATTGTTTCATATATTGGTGGGGCTTCTAGAAAACTATTTCAGTTAGGTAGCATGGTTATGTGTGTGTGTATACACATCTTGTAAATCTATGATCAGTTTGAGCTATGCACCACACTTGCTTAGTGTTTCTTGCTAATCACTAATTTATATTCCACATACAATTCTTTGTAATTGTGAAAGCTCATTTGCATTTCTATGTCGTTATAGGAACTTTTTATAATCAGGTAGATCTTGACATATGTTATGATATGATTAAGCTGAGCAGCTCGTTTGTCTGATGATATGGACCTGTTGCAATTTCTCAAGGTTGTTTGCGGCCATCTTGTCGGAGGTCTCTTTTCACATTGGCATCTTCTTTGCTTATCTTTTCTGCAAAGGATGGAAATCTGCCACAACTTGTTACTTCAGTCAAAGCAATGCTCAACAATAAAATGGTTTGTAGCTCAACAAGCCATTATCGAGTTGCTCTTTTGATTTGATGAAAATTTCAATTTTTCCACTTTGCCTCAATGAATTTATTGTTGTTTATTATGGATACAAAATTAAAAAATTGCTAATCCACTTTTTCACTGAAATTTTTTGCTTTTATTTGGATTAAGATTCTTGAATTTATCTAAAATTGGCTATATTTCATTTTATGAATTGAGAAGTCTTTTTCGTTATACTCGCTTTGCAGGTTGATCCCTATCTCCTCCAGGCCAAAGACTGCAGGTTGCAGGCTGTTCATATAACCCAAGATAGTGAGATCACGGGTTATGGATCTCCAGATGATGGAGCTTATGCATTGAACTCACTATCAGCAATAGAAATGAGTGATGCACAATTGAAAGACATTGTAGTATCACATTTCATGAAAAAATATGAAAACTTACCGGAGGTATTATATTGTTTAAATGATCTTAGATTGTATCCTCTTTGATATGTTCTAAAAAAAAGCTTGAAATCTAGTGATATACACATCAATGCATATTTGCATGTATCGCAATATGCATTTTATGTGCACAGAATGATAATAAAAAAGGAAATAGTTTGGCTTCCGAGTATATAATGATTTCTACATTTTATTGAAGGATGAGCTCTTGAACACAAAAGAGCAACTGCTCCGGGGATTTTCACCGGAAGAGGCATTTTCACTTGGACCTCCACAATTCATGGACACACCGGGACCAATGTCTCCACGTGCATCACAAGATTCCCAAGATTTTGATCAGGTCAACACCTTATTTTTATAATATTTATAATAATATCGGTTATGTGTGGTTGGAAATGGACGTCGTTCTTTTCAGATCACTCCACATTCCTTATTATCGCGTGTAAACAGTTTTCCTGACCCACATGGAAGCCAATCAGGTCGCAGGGCATCAGAATCTGTGACTGCTTTAAGTGTTTTGAGCGTCGACAAGCTGATGGAATCGGTTTGTTCATCTTCTCCATACCACCATTGGCTAGTTCTTTATATATATGCATATTTCATTATTTAAATTATGTACCATTGTGAGGAAAACACTCACAGAAATATAGATACCAAGATAATGGTATAAGAAATTTGACAATTTCATGCTGAAGAAAAATTTAATGACATGCGGACCACTATTGCTACTTTAAGAAGATTGATAAGTCTTATCTCATATTGTACCTATACGTAGATGATATGCTTGTGGTAGGTTCAAGCATGGATGAGATTTTGAGAATGGACTTTGATCTTACTGAAACCGAAAGCTGCCTATTATCCTATATCATAAATTTCTGATTTGAGGTGAATCAAAACCTGATAGGTTCTCGAGACGGCCCAACAAGTTGCCAGCTTGCCAGTCTCCGCAGCACCTGTTCCATATGAGCAAGTGAGAAGTCAATGTGAAGCCCTTGTAATGGAGAAACAGCAGAAGATGTCAGTTCTTTTGAGTTTTAGGCGTCACAAGGAACTCACACAAGTTGGCTTGCTAGAAGATGTAAACAAGTTATCTATAGTTCCACACAAGGTGAGGTGATCAGACTTTTCTAGAATTGCTTCAAGAGTAGCTTTGCATGATCAGCACGTCAAAGTTCAAACTTAGGACACTTAACTGTCTTTGTCTGATAAAATGACCATTGTTTGACAAGATTGGGTTTTGAAAATTATTATGTTTTGATTATTCTCATTAAAAGAAAGCCTTTCATGGTATAAAATTGCTAGTAATGATATTCTGGGCATACTCATAATTTCCTGCGAACCAAACATCTGAAAGTGAAGCTGGATAAGAATCTATTGGTGAACCAAACAGTTCATTACAATCTAGTTTGTTCGTAGAATAATTCCTGATAAAATGATTACCAGTAATGTAAATCCATCATACCAAAACAGGACCAAAGAATAGTTTTATTATCACCAGCATGACAAACTTGAGGACTCTTAATTATGCTTAGCATGGTTCTTGGGATTCCCAAATGATGTTCTCTTGATATTCTTGAGTTCAATTTTTTTTAAAAAAACTTTAATTTATTTGAGTTTGTTTTATTGTTTTTAACGCTAACACGCCTGATCAGGAAGCAATGGATATTGGATTACTCGAAAACGGGCATGTTCATGATCATGATGCAGATTTGGGGGAGTATGAGCAATCCTTCAGGCTACCGCCATCGAGCCCATTCGACAAATTCTTGAAAGCCGTCCATTCGTCAGATTCTTAAAGGCGAGGTTGCGACGCAACGTAGTACTTTTAATTGTAATTAGATTAGATGCATTTGCGAAATGTCTTATAGAGGCCTTTTTTTTAGAGTTCCCCCCCTTG